>CM038794.1:72219129-72344357 GCA_021764765.1 Vicia sativa | reverse complement strand
TCGAACACAATGTCACATGTAATGTCGCGACACTATATCGTGACAACCTAAGTACTATCAATATATCCAAGAACCCCATACAACACAGCAGGACCAAGCACATTGATGTTAGACATCACTTCATAAGAGATCCTATGGAAGATAAAGTGATTACGTTGGAGCATGTTGCCACTGATCTACGGATGGCTGACATTTTCACAAAGGCTCTAGATGCAAATTAGTTTGAGAACTTAAGGGGCAAGCTGGGAATTTTCCAACATAAGGAATTATAGAAATTAATTTTTCATGGGAGATTTAATGAGAAATTTATTTATTTGAAGTTATTTTTGATTGGGCAAATAGCTAATCTCCTCTCGCTGGCCCGCATATAATATGAAGAGGAATAGTCTTCCAAATATACCATACCTCACTATCTATTATTTTATCTTTCACTTTCTCAAAAGAAAGCTGAATCCTCAAAGAGAGCTGTTGTTAGTCCCCCAAAATCTTTAAGCAAAGTGGTCTCCAAAAAGAGAAAAGCCACTCCACCTTCTGACTCTGATGATGAACCTTCTGATATTGATGTTGAGAGTGATGTCCCTGACATTTCTCTCAGGAAGAAGCCCACCACTAGAAAGCTTTCTACGAAGGTACCTAATGTTCCTATAGACAATATCTCCTTTCATTATCCTTCTAAAACAGAATAGCTTTGGAGAGAGAACTGGCTAGAAATGCCCTTGCCTGCAAGGCGGTTGTGGATCTTATCCATTTGCCGGATCAAGAAGACTGCTTTCCCACTTTCTAAGTGTTATGAAATTTTGTAAAGAATTCATTGTAAACCCGCTCAAGAGTGGCTGATGGGAAGTCTAAGGACTTTAGGAAAGTGTATGTTAGAGGAAAGTGTGTTACCTTCTCATCTACTATTATCATAATTTTCTAGGAAGGTCTGATGAAGTACAACCTGAGCTGGAAGTCACTGATAATCAGGTTTGTTAAGAGATCACCGCAAAAGTAAAGAATCGCCATTGAAAGGAAACCGTCCGTGAGCAAGTTGAGTGTAAAATGGCTATGTCAGCATAAAACTGGTGTAGCTAATCGGTGCCTATAAATCATAAATCTACCATTGCAACTGGGCTGGGTAGATTCATTTATGTTGTTGGAACAAAAACAAATTTTGACTATGGAACATACATCTTTGATCAAACTATGAAGCATGCTGGAAGTTTTATTGTAAAAGGTCCTACCGCTTCTCCCTCCCTCATATGTGATATTATTTTGAAACCAATACCCGATATTCTTGTTGAGAGAGACTTTGTGTGCAAAAGAGACTCGCCTTGGCTTTCATTATAAATTGTTTCAGGAACTCATGTCCTACACCTAATTTAATTCAATAATTGATTAATTCTCAAGTTTCGATTATGTAGCGATGTTTAAAAGCATGTTTCTCCTTTGCCATTTGATTGACTAAGTTGTAGGAGTGTAATACCTTGTGTTTCTTAGAAACTTTAAGATATTTTCCCAAATTAATTGTATTAATGTAAAACTTACCTTTGTGTTGTAAGTAGAATTTTAAAGCTAACCTTTAGTGGTATAATTTTAGGAACTAGTTTAATACTTGTATAGTTCATCTAAGTTCCTATTGCATGTTTATTTCAAGCGATCTTTTCCTCTATCTTAGGGAGATGTTTAGGTAAGCTTTAGAATCTGATTCACTTCTCATATCAAAATTTAGCTTAGTGTGCTTCCTAATTGTTGGTATATTGATTCTTAGGCTTGTTTTGACACTTGTTTATCAGAGGCCTTGAGCTTTGTCCATTGAGACATGGATTTGTATATTCCGTATTGTGTAGGTTATCTGGTATCTTATACGAATTATATTTCTTGCATGTGCCTTAATAGTGATATGGACTTGTATGTTCCATATTACTTTGATCATGTATTTGTACAAATTTTATTTCATGTAGGTACTATTTGTAGCACGAATTTGTATATCTGATGTTACATCGTGAACTATTTTCTGCTCAAATTGTATTTCTTGTAGGGATTCAGTTTGTGATCGGACTTGTATGTTCCATATCAAGTTTTTACACTTCTTTGTGTGCATTCTATTTCATCCAGGTGTTTGTTGTGATGCAGATTTGTATATCCGACATTACATTCATTCTGGCTTTTTGTTTGAATTGCATTTCTTGTAGGGATTCAGTTTTTGATTGGAATTGTATGTTCCATATCACATTGTTACACTTCTTTGTGTGAATTGTATTTCATGCGAGTGTTTGTTGTGATGCAGATTTGTATGTCCGACATTACATTCATTCTTGTTTTGTGCCTGAATTGTATTACTTGCAGGGGTTCAGTTTGTGATGTGGACTTGTATGTTCCATATCTTCCCGTTGCACATCTTTGTGTGAATTGTATTTCATGCAAATATTGGTTGTAAAAAGGATTTTTATGTCCAACGTTTCATTCTTTTCGGAATTATGTTTGAATTGCTTTTGCTGTACATTGGTTATGATGTGGATATATGGTCTCGCATCGCCATGCTTGTTTGCACTCTTATGCGTGTATTTGCTTCGGATGTGTATGACACTTTCGATTGTGCTTTTGATGCCTCCAAGCATTTCTCGCATATTATCCGTTTGGTACTAACCATCCCTTTGTTTATCACTTCTCTTATAACTTTCCTAGATATCATGAGAAGTACGGTTTATCGCTACTTTGCCATGATTAGGATATGAGCGCGGCTCAAAGTCGTTGTTTAAAGACCTATAGGTAGGCATTTCGCAAATTGTGTGCTAATTGTATTTGGTTTGTTTAAATCCTCCACCGTGGTATAGAGGTAATTCTCAGAAAATATTTACATTTGTGCCTACATAGGTCAAGAGAGGTTAGGCAACTTACATGGCACCACCAAGCAAAGTCCCGCTTTTTATATTTCATGATATATGATGATGATATTATAAGCACGCTGAAGGGTTTGCACCACCCCTGACAGTTTTATCGTTGTCAACTCAAGACACGCGAATCATGTTGCTTCCTTTATCGGTCAATAATAATAAAAGTGGTAAGAGTTCTCTATTCTGGCCTCCACGCTTGGGTTCTCATTTATTGTTGAACTCGTGATCATTTTCGTCACACTTGACTATTTATGTCATTCTGATAACACATCTAAGGAAATCGGAATATGTTGGCTCCCCGGTTGCTTTCATCCCTCGACTTGCTGTAGGTGGACTTCTCCTTCTCCTCGCGCTTGTGTGACATTTGTCTGTGCATTGCATTGTTCGTGTGCTTCTGCCAAAGCACTTGTTTGCTTAATCCCTCTTCATCCCTTGGTCGTTCAACTGAGGTGGATGTTAGGACAATTTCCTTAGGTTTGCTCGGTCAAGATAGTCTTTGAGCTTAGAATTTTATCCTCAACCATAGGGCCATTTTTGCATGATAGTATTAGGGATAAAACTAGTTAGTTTCCCTTATTTTCTAGTTTCTTTTGCATCCTTGCATGTAATAAAACTAAAACTTGTTTTCTTTTCTTTTGAAAATCAAAACCAATCCCAATGCAAAATCATTTTCACCTACGGGCGCTTCTTTTCTTTTATGTTTAAAACCTTTTTCATAAGTAAAAAACGCAAAACCCACCAAAACATGTGACCCGAACTACGACGCTCTGACTTTCCCATTGCACGAGGGAATACATAGGCATCTTGTCATAGGGCTCGATCGAGCAAACTTTGTAAATACTTCCTTCTTTCCTCGTTCTCTTTATTTTCTTTCTTTCATACATTTCCTTAGCATAACGTTATAGCGATTTAGTAGTAGATAGATATAACACACCCATTAGATAGAAAATAGAAGTGGATATAAGAGTACTACGGGCGGTGGGGTACTAATACCTTCCTCGCGAATAGATCCATTACCCTATCTCACGATCGAAGACCGTGTCTTATCCCTCTCGTGTTTTCTCGATATGTTTACCTTTCTCCTTTTCATGAGATAAAAACGCTCGATGGCTGACTTTATTGGTATAGTTATCCTATGATGTTTAGCCTAGGTTGTTTCACCAATGTGGTTAGATAATGTTAAAAATTTGAATTTCTCCTTTACAAGGGTCTGCACCTAGAGGAAATAGAGGTAACCAAAATAGGAGAATGCCTTCTCATCCCATAGTACCACCTCTTAGTAACACTTCAGTAGTGGTATTAAGGCAACAAATGGATGATAGAAACCATGATTTGGTTAATATGTTAACCAATCAAATGTGGAATGTATTTAATCCCACAGTGCAAAATTCAGCTGAGACTAATAGGTAGTCCGCTGAAACAAATCGACAGGTGATAACCCAATTAACACGTTTGTGTAACTTTTTGGGTGCTCCCCAACGCCCTGCTCGACAAAGGCCACTTGTTCGGGACTAGCTTCCCCTGGTCAAGTAGACATGGGGGCAATATAGAATGAAACCGACCAACAAGGACAAGTTATAATGCCTCAAGGAATGTTGTTGTTCCACCCACCTAGGGTATTAGTAAATCGACAACAAGAAGCTCATCAAATGGTTGATCAAATTCGCCAAGAAGATTTAGCCGTAGAAAATAACCTTACCACTATTGTTGAAATAATTATGGCTAGAAATGGTATGAACACCACACTTCAGAGGCCAACAGATTCTTCCCCTTTGTCTCAGAGTTTATCCTACAAACTGATAACACTAGGGGATGGAAAATTCTAAATATACAAAGTTTGGGGAGAGTCTGGGAATCGACAACAAGCACATTAGCTAGTACTTGATTGAATATGGGGATATCGAAAATAATGAAAACCTAATGGTAAAACACTTTCCCTCATCTCTTAGTAAGGAAACCTTCACGTGGTTTACGATTTTGCCTCCAAATTCGATTGATTCATGGACTAAGTTGGAAAAACTGTTCAAATGGCTGCTGGAGGTTTGGATTATTCCATTTGGAAGAAAATCACTGAAACCTTTGAAAAGTATGTCACATCCGGCCGATAGGTTCGACATTTAGAACCTCTGATGTTAGAAAAAGTTAGACACACTAAGGCTAAGGCTAAAAAAGAAAAAGTAGCCTATGTAGATTATTTTGATACATATCCCATATATGAGGCCGACTATATCTCGCTTATTGAGGCGTGTTGATGGTTGAAATGAAGCCATGGCTCATGCGTATGAATGTAAATCATTGTTTCCGCTAAAGGAAAACATCGCGGATAACAATTCAAAATTTCCAGCGAAAACATACACTTTTGATGTCTCTAAATGCGAAGAAATTTTGATTTGTTAGTTAAAGATGGTCAAATTTTAGTACCTCCAAATGCTAAATTATCACCATAAGAACTACGACAGAAAAGAGGTTTTTGTAAATATAACTATCTTGGTCACACAAACTCTCTAAGTTTTTTTTAAGGAATCTCGTTCAAAAATCATTGTAAGAAGGTCGAATGAAGTTTGCTGCTAGGAAGATGAAAATCGACATTGATCCTTTGAGACAAGAGGAGGCCTTGTTCCCTGAAGTTGTCGAAATCAACATGGTGGAGATCACTGAATTTCTATATGATTACATGATTGAAGAGGGTTCTAGAGAAAGTCCAAACGTCGAGTTGGCTGATGTATACCCAAAGATAAATGAGGATTTGCTGGATTTCCTGCACCACTGCAAGAATAAGGGTTCACATGCTTGCTTGTGCCCTAGGTGTGGTGCCTTAACTGATAAAATTGCTGCTGAAAATTTCCATAAGTTGCAATTGGAGAAAGGAAAGGCCAAGATGAATTAGAGGTTTGATGGGGAAATTCCACAACTGCACGGAACTATCGAAATAATATAAAAGATTGTCGAACCGCAGAGACCAATGTCAACCTACTATAATCTATCGTTACATTGTAAAGCTTAGGCTAACGAATATTTGATTTGGGGGAAACTACGAACTAAAACTAAAATAAATAGACTTAGGAAATAATACTAAAACAAGGCCGGCATATGATTTCCGTGTTCCTGAAGGACTTATAGAAAACGACAACTAATTAAGACTAGAACTTAGTTCCGTAGAATATACTAACTTAAATACTCCTCCTCACGTGTAATACAGGGAACTGACTTTGTAGGTTTTTGTATCGCAAATGTGCGGATAGCAAGAGTCGCCACCGACTTTTCTTTTATCCAATTAAGGGAAGGTGAAAAGAACAGGAAAAGACCTTCGTTAGATTCTGAGTAAGGAGAAGGTTATGAAAGGAAGGTATTAGCACTTTTCCATCCAGAAATATCTACGGGCTCTTAGTTGCTCTTAGATCACTTTTAAAATTGTGCTTCAGGTGGTTGAAAAATGTTTTGAAAAGGCATTTCGCTTTGACTTTGTAATGATTCATAGGAATGTATACAAAGTGTTCGGAAATGTTTCGCTTTGAAAGAGTTTGAACTTTGATAAAAGTGTGAGGTGCAAAAGTATTTTGATAGAGCAAGCAACTAAAAGACTTATTACCTACCTGTAATTGGTCATTTTCGTGTTATTTTACTTTCCTTAGAATGCCATCCATACCATTAGTTGGTAGGTAACTCTATTTGTTGGATGTAAGCGGGACATTCAAGGGACATCGGATGGTCATAGAAGCAACTTGTAGGAAGTATCCTAGCACATTCAAGGACTATCATCATTCTTCGTGAGGCGCTGGAATCGAGGTCAAGATCATGTATTCGGAGGCAATATCACGGGTCTATGATCTTTGTATCGAAGGGACTATGATGATTTGTTTTGAAGGCAACGGTGCTAGAATACCCCCACGTTCGAGGGACATGACCATTTGAATTCGTAAAGGCAACGAGAGAGAATTACCCTAAGGGGTGCATGTGTGAAAAGAGTGTGTCAATTCAGATATGTTATCTTGCAAATTAGAGTGAGCTATATTCAATTTTTATCTTGCCATACACGCCTAATTACTAGCAGTTTATAGGGTGCGGAAATTAAATTGCGGAAAGTAAAATGCGGAAAGATAAATCCTACGCTATTACATGGCTTTGGGGCAGATACATAATTGAAAAACGCGGAAAATAAAAGTCCTAATTAAACTATTACATCCCATAGGCAATTACATAATATGAAAAGGAAAAGCGGTAAAAATTGTCTGAAATGAGATAACCTGTGAACAGATGAAAAATCAGGAAATACGAGGAAATTGAATAAGAGAAAAATGTTAGTAAAAATAATAATTTTTGAATGAGAAAAATGTCTTCATGCCGGAAATAACATTATATGCTAAAATAATTTTTGGAGTTAATTTGATAATTTAAAAACAATTAAAAGCTATTTAAATTGTAAAATTGAAATTAAATTAAATATGCATGCAAAATAATATTTTAATTTCATAAATTAAATAAACATTTTCTAAAAATAATAAAAAGAAAAAATATTTTTGGTGTTTTTAATGCATGATAAAAAATATTTAAAGAAAAATAAACAATATAAAATATTAAGAAAATAAGAAATAGAAAAATATGAAAAAGTGAAGTTTTGTGAAAAAAAAAGGAAAACCGGTCCTGGCAGGTTGAACTCATGACCCTTGAGCATCTTTCTACAACGCCTAACCATCGGGCCATGTGACATCTGGTGTTTGAAACATTGAAATCAATTGAATATAAGTGGTAACGTGTCATGGTTATGTTTAAAACACAACACAGGACCCCATGACTTATGAATGGACGAATCAGAGAGACCCATCACACACGCAATCTCCTCGTACGTCAAAGAATGAAACACCGACGGAGCCCTAGCTCCGGCCGGCTCTCTTTACGCTATGATTTTCGAACCTGCAAAATACAAAGATTAAAAGCAAAAGAAAGACCTTGCCCACCTATTTCGACCCTTATGAATTCAATGGTGGTGTCGTTTTGGCCGAAACACAGTAACTCGTTTCAAACTCACACCCCTAAAAACTAACAATGGCATCTCATGTTTCTAACGCTCAAGAACTCAAACGATGGCCCAGATCACGTATAAGGAGCCTCAAGAACACATTGAAAGCATTAGAATCAATTAAAACACTCAGAATAATAAAATGCAAAATCAAGAAAAAATAGAATATGTATGAATGTATATGGCTCGATCAGGCTGTTTTGATCATTGTTAATGATGTGTACTTACTCAATCATACCCTTGAACACAATGGAATGGCTTTGAGAGCTCGAAAGTGGCTGGAAATCAAAATTCAATTTTGACAATTTTGAGAAATTTTGGCAAAATAAGGGTTGTGCTTTGAGCTAGGGTTTCGTGTGGCTTGTGATGCAGCTTGATGGCTATTTATAGAGTGTATTAGGAGAAAAAAGAAGGAAAAAGATTTGATCTTGAATGTGCATTGAATATTTTCAAATAAATCAAATTTTGGAGAAAATTTGATTTTCTCTTCAATGAGAGCTAACGAATTTGGCATGTTCCATGGGCTTTCTTGGACCTCAAGTTTGATATAAATTCACCTTTTGAAAATATCTTATTTTCATATTTCATATAATTTAATTTTGAATTAAATGGTTTTAAATTCATAAATAAATCAATAAAATTGAAAATTGCCATGGCGAAGCATCAATGGGTCACAAATAATATCATGAACAAGTTTGGATCATAAAATTATAGGCCCATTTGGAAAAAATTGCATTTGACAAATATCTCCTTTGTAATGTTGGAAAATGCCCAACTTGTGAATGCAGATTTAGCTCAATTTTCCACATTTTTGGATGTTCTTGGACTTTGGAAAGCTCAAGAGTCCTCTAACCAACCTCTTTGGTTTCATCTCAATTGAGTTTCCATGCTCAATATATCTTCAAAACAAAATGTTGACTTTTGTTGACTTTGAAAAGGACCTGTAATGTTTTGATCCATACTTTCCAAATGAAGCATTTTTGAACATTCTTGTGAGACAAGAAGTTGTAGAGAATTGAATTTCCAAAAACAAAAGGTGGTGGAAAAATTTCGAGAAAGTATGAAGAGTTATGCTCACCAAAGTTTGGTTGACTTTTCACTAAGAAACCCTAATTTGGAAAGTTTGACTTTTGAGCAAATCTTGAGTTTTTGGTGAATCATGATCAACCCTTGATCAAATGATGAATGACTTCAAATGAAGATGTTGACCAAAATCGGAAGTTTGATCAGAGTGTTGACCATGCTTGACGCTTTGTCCAATACAATTGATTTTCAACCATCCGAGCAATTGTCCGGGGAAACTTAACTTGTGAAGATTGAAACATGACATGGAGAACCCTTGAAGCATATGAGGAGGCATGATGAACATTGGAGGTGTTGGAAATCCATCTCGACCTAGAATTGCCAAACCCTAGTTTGGGTTGATTGTCAGGAGAGGGTTTGTCCGATCAACCCTGAGGAACTTTCGAGTATGGATGTATGGAATGTCTTGAGAAGTAGGAGGGCAAATTTTGGGTATGACGGCTGCCCTGCTCAATCTTCTTGTATCGAAGGGTTAGATTGGCATGCTCGCCTTCGTGACTGGAGGTAGAAGATGATTGAACACTCGAGTACACCGAAATTTGCACTACCGTTGATTGATGATGCGAATGGGCTTACATATGCCATTTGGAGAAGTCGGAGATCTCGGCTGGGAATGAGTCATACGCTAGACTCGAGATTGTTGTATGGATAGAGAACGGACGGGATGGGCTTAAGATGCCATCCGGAAAGATCGGCCGGGAGTGGGCAGCGCTAGGCTCTCATGATGTTCTTGAAAGTGGAAGGAGCATGGAGATGGGCTTAAGATGCCATCCGAGGGAGTCGCGTTAGACTTCGTGCTCATCTTTGTACCAAATATGCAACATTCAAGGTGGAGAAATGTTGACAATAATCGAGATGGCTTAAGATGTCCAAGGCAATCGAGTCGCACGCTAGACTCGAGTTGCCGTTGATAATAAGAGAGAGTCAGAATACATCTTCGTGCTGATTATTCTAAGGCATACTAGTTGACAAAATGTGGATAACTTCCCTGTTGTGCTTGGCATCGATCACCGTTCGCACATTCGGAGGATAACTTGTGATCGTTCGTATAGTTTTCCGTCCGGGTTGTGACATCCCGGATCTGCTTGCCGAGGACAACAGGGCACGTTCCGGATAGTTTTCCCGCTCGATTCAGTATTAACTCGGACCTGCTTTGTTTCGTATGATCAAGACTTTTTGAAAAACAAGAGAAACTTTGATAGAATATTCGTTAGTTTTATGCAAAGTATGATGCATGACGATGTATATGAATGACTTATGCACAAATTATGACTTTTATGAGTAATGTATGAATGATAAATGTTATGGTATTTCAAAACATATCCATCTTGAAGAAGATGCGGATGTTCTGCTTGGAGATCTCTGACTTCTGTTTGAGGACGGAACCCTGAGAAGAAAGATAACCTTGATTCCTCCGGTGCACTATCTGACCAAGTCTTGAGCCTAGATATCGTTGAGGATGGTAGAGATACGCTGTCGAGAATCTTGGAGGTACTCTACCGGGGAATTTGTGTGTAAATGTTGTTGGAGAGTACTTGGTTGTTGCTTGGAGACCGGGTTAGAAGGATCTGGAGCCCGTTGTAATCTCTGACTGGGGAATAAAAGATGTAGGTTTTCTCCGGTGCACTATCTGACCAAGCTTCAAGTCCGATACGTCACTGCTTCGGGAAAAGGTATTTGTGAGATATTCTCTGCTGGGATAAATACCTCGGCTGGGGATGAAATGTTATGGCTTGGAAACTGATGTAACATGATTTAGTTGAGTGGATTCACTGCTCGGGAACCATCGTATACTCCTCTAGGGAAGGTTTGTTATGAGGGATACCTCTGTAGACTGCGTTCCTGGGAGTGCATTGGTGACTTTCGTCGTCATCTCACCCCTCGGAGCTCAGTAATTACTTTTGTATGTTCACTTTTCGCATGTTTGCAAATAGGTTTTTATTGTCAGATGCATATAATCATTCAAAGCAAACGTTGGACTTTATGCAAACAACAACAGTAAGAATTTGTAAAGAGAAAGAAATTTGCATTTATTTGAAATATGGTGTATGGCCAAGTAATTTGTACACAAGAAAGGTAAAAAGCTATGCGGAAACAATCTCGTTAAGTTCCAACTACGCTAGTACTCATATATTTCAACTATCTCATCTCCTTGTTGTCAGTAGAAAGTGAGTAGACCGATCTTCGCCATTTGAATCTTGAATCGATAGTAGCTCAGATAAGTGATCCGACGAGACAGTCTACGCTTTAAACCTTAACTTTTGCCTAGACCACTTTTCTGTTTTCACCAATGGATACCCTTTTTGCCCAAGCCGCTTTTAGGTTTTCGACTTGCCGTGTACATGTTTTGTATATATCCTTAATTTTGCCCGAACCTTTTGGTTCGCCAGATGCCCTTATTTTTGCCTAGGCCACTAACTAGCGGGTCTCTTTTATGTAGTATTTTTTGACTATGCCCATTCACTGTGGTGTGGAAGTCTTCACCATCCATGGTGCTAAGCATCATAGCTCCTCCCGAAAATCTCGTCTTGACTACAAATGGTCCCTCTGAGGTGGGAGTCCATTTGCCCCTCGGGATCACCTTGTGGAAGAATGATGCGCTGACTACTAGATCACGACTTGGTAGACTTGTGGTTGACCTTCTTGTTAAATGCTCGATCATTCGCCTTGATAGATTTGTCCATGGTAGATGGACACCAGTCGCTTCTCATCAATCGTTAATGGGTCAAGGTAGTCCGGACCTAATCGCTCGCCTAACTCGCCCTGGAGGACTCGTTGAGGGTATCTCGAACCTCGATGGGTGATCGCCCATACCGTACAAGAGAGAAGGGGTTGCTCCTCGCTGACGCTCGATCAGAAAAGCGATAACCATGAAGAGCAAATGGTAACATCTCATGCCAATCTTTGTAAGTCACCGCTATCTCTCAGATAATCTTCTTAATGTTCTTGTTGGCGGCTTCCATCGCGCCATTCATCTTAGGCCGATAAGGAGAAGAGTTGTGATGCTTGATCTTGAATCGTGCGTAGTTCGGTGATCATCTTGTTGTTGAGATTAGAGGCATTATCTCGTGATAATCCTTCGGGAGTTCCATACCGGCGATAAGATTGTGCTTTATGAAACGAGCCACGGCATTCTTAGTACGATGCAAACGAAGCCGCTTTGTACCCACAAGGATGAAACGATGTCCGCTGAAGTCAGGCTTAATTTCTCCAATCATGTCAATGCCCCACATTGCAAAAGGCCAAGGAGCTATTAGAACATTCGAGGTACCGAGGTACATGCACTTTGTCCGATAACCGCATTTGTGACAAGATCGAGCATAACAAGGACAATCGCCTCATGGTGGACCAATAGTAACCGGTTCTCAAAATCTTCTTAGCCATGGTATGTCCACTGGAATGGGTACCAAATGCGCCTTCGTGTAACTCCTCCATGATTCGTTCTGCTGTTTTTCGGGTTCATTAGGAGTAAGCACAAATCGTGATTGGCGCTTGTATAAGATGCCGTTCTTTAGGAAGAATTTGGATGCGAACCTTCTCAAAAACTTCTTATCATTGATGATGCCCCTGCTGGATATTCCCGAGTCTCAAGATACCCTCACGTCAGAGTACCAAGGTTTCTCCTCCGTATCAAGCTCATAACAATATGTCGGTTCGTCAAACTTCTCAATGATAACTGGGAGCCTCGTTGTCCCATCTCGACCTGAACATAGATGACATAGTAGCTAACGCTACCGCCAACCGATTCTCTCGTGGAATGTGATTGAAAGTAATCTCTTCGTAGGGGATCGACTTTAACATGCCTCGATATGGAATGATATTCGGATGCTTCTCGATCCCACTCGCCTTTAACGGACCGATCACCAAAGCCGAGTCTCCATACACTTGTAAGAACTTGATTCTGTCAATAATTGCCTTTAATACCCATGATGCACGCTCAGATTCGGCCATGTTAGCACACCAAACATAATCCGATGAATGGCGTGTCCATCAGAGATGTAATGATGGCGCCAATGCCATTGCCAAGTGCTTGAGGCTCCATCAAAGACCATAGTCCATCGGAATCCTTGTTTAGGTCCTTCGTCTGGCCCGGTTCTTCGCAACTGTAACTAGTAAAACATCTTCACGGAAATTGAATCGCATAGACCGATAGTCATTCTGGCTTGATGAGCCAAACGATCGGCCATTACACTTCCTTTGATCGCTTTTCGAGAAGTATCTTGGATGTCATATTCGGTCAAGATCATTTGCCATCTTGCTATTCTTCCCAGAGAGTCGGTTTCTCAAATATGTATTTTATCTGATCCATCTTAGAAATCAACAAGGTAGTGAGTTCAATATATATCGTCTTAGCTCATGAAAGCACCCAAGCATTAAAACGTTGTAAGTTTTCTCGAGTCGTGAGTATCTTGTTTCACGGTAAACTTTTTGCTAAGGTAGTATATTGCATGCTCTTTCGACTGCACTCACATGTTTCCCAACACACACCCTATTGAGTTCTCTAACACTGCCAAGTACATGATAAGAGGTCTTCCTTCGCAAAGTGCATCGTATACAGGATTCGTAGGTACCCTTGATTTTTCAAAAGCGATTTGGCAATCGTCATTCCATTCCACTACTTGATCTTTCTTCAAAACTTGAATATTGGCTCGCAAGTAGCGCTTAAATGTGTAATGAATCGCAATGTAGTTCAATCGGCCCTAAGAAACCTCCGACTTCTTTCTCAAGACGGGCGCCGACATCTCTTGAATAGATTTAACCTAAGGGGTCAACCTCAATACCTTTCCAATCGAGTACAAACCCTAGGAGTTTTCCTGACTGACTCAAAGGTGCACTTGTTAGGATTAAGTCTCGGCCCAGACTTCTTTAGCTCTGTCAAACAATTCCTCGATACCGTAAGTGGCTGCGTTCTTCATCCGAACGCATAACCTTTGTAGCAGTAGTGCCCTATTGGTAACGAAAGTAGTCTTCTCCATGTCTTCAGGAGCCATTTTGATCTGATTGTAACCGGAGAAACCATCCATGAAGGAGAAAACCTTATGCTGAGCGGTGTTGTCAACCAGAACATTAATATGAGGAAGGGGAAAATCGTCTTTCGGACTTGCTTTGTTCAGATCTCTGTAATCCACACACATCCGTACCTTGTCATCCTTCTTAGGTACGGGTACCACGTTTGCAACCCATTGTGGATAGGAAGTAACAACTAGGAAACCGGCATTGAATTGCTTCATAACTTCGGCTTTGATTTTCTCTAACATCTCAGGACGCATCCGGCGAACCTTCTGTTTCACTGGGAGAAAACCTTCTTTTGTCGGTAACCGGTGTACCACAATATCAATGTCTAAACCCGACATGTCTTCGTATGACCAAGCAAAAACCTCAATATAATCTTGTAACATCCGAATCAATCTTTCCTTGACACTGCTCTCAAGACCCGCTCCTATCTTGATCTCTTTTTTGTCTTCATCAGTACCCAGATTCACAACCTCAAGTTGCTCTTTGTGTGGTCGTATAACCGCCTTCATCAGTAGCAATCGACAAGTTCTCCTCGGCACTTGCAATCTTCCTCACTGCCTTCGCTTGGTAGATCGGATTATCGAAGTCATATTTAGCAATAGAATAGCTGTTATCAATGAGATTCTGAGGATTCTCGCAGTTGTATCACATGGGTGTAAGAAACACATAGCTTTTGAAGGGGTGATAAAGTAAAAGAAAGAAAACAACATTGAATGCAAAGTCCAACGATTTTATTGAATGAAAATATGCAAATGATGATAATAACTCACAAACGAGCCATGATGCCCGGCAGGCACTAGCTTTAGAGTTTATTGTTCAAAACATAGAAAATATGAAGCTAAAACAAAACAAGAGCAATTACTCCTGCTAAAGGAGATTGGTATGACGCCTCGCCTTCCAATTGCTGAGCCCTGGTCCGGAGTCGAAGATCCACTGTCGATGTCGAAGCCGTCGCCGCCTTCTATAGCATGAACTCCACTTTGGTCGATGCGAAAGGAAGTTGGCGGCGTTGCTGGGCGATCATCTTCGACTCTTGATGGTGAAGCCTAAACCAAGCCTTGTCGATTTGAAAGGAAGATCGGATCGTCCCAAATAGAATTACCACCTTCTTCAATAGCGGCATGAGCATCTTATGAAGCCATCCTAGGCGAACTTGTGTAACTTCGTGAGGATCGAACAAGGCATGACCGGGATTGTTTCAAAAGCGATTGAGTCTCAAAGAATTCACCTTCACCTCGAGGTATCGAACGATCAGATGACTTACCATATTTCTTCACCACATCGTGACAACCTTCCTTTTTCACGGGTACTTCAAATTCAGGTAGAGGTAATCCGCCTCCATGTATCCAAGGCGCCCGTAGGCAAGAGTAAGTCGGACGAATGTCCATGACAAAGAAAGGAATCAAAAGTGGAACCGACTTTTAGCAGCAGACGAGCTCCAAGCATGCTCGCTTAGAACCATCAAAAGCTCCACAATAATGTCAATGGAAGTTTGAACCAACCCTCACATCGCGAGCCGAGCGTGCGTAGGCAGATTTAGAGCGTAACCGTATCCACCAAAACATGAGACAATGTATACCTTAGCCCATGTGCAAGGGTGTTTTGTTGTGTTTCTTTCTCACGAGTCAAATCAAGATCGTGAAGCTTGGTCGTTGTTGGCACCAGGCTAGCAATACAAAATCATTGTAGTGTCTTGCGGCATGAGCATTCTTCAGAACATCACGGCAGGTTAGCATGGCCTCAGATGAAGAAAGGAGCAAGTACGGAGATTTGACGGAAGTCTGCTCCAGCCCACAACATTGTAGTCACTCTTCTTGATATCTTCGAATTTCCTCCATCGCTTGAGGTCTTCGCAACTTCCTTTGGTACTGGCCAGCGTGATGAGTCACGGTTCTTTCCCTCTAGCTTGGGAATGGTTGAATAGCCGGAATGCGAGTGGTGTCGCGAAGTCTTTTGGAGGAGAGATATCCGAGAGAACACTCTTCCGGCCCTAGTCACCTTACTTGATCCGGTGACATTGTCAATGTCAGAACCATCTTCAATGGTCAAAGGATCTTGCTTGACGCCATGATAGTAAACATCGCCCATAGTTCCAAGGAATAGCTTTGTGAGGAATATGGAACCGTCCGGAGAAGTGATGAGAGGTGCCACTCTAGGCACAAAATCTAGAGGAAATCCTTATTGCGCATCGCTGATAGTCTTCGAAATCGTCACCCCATTCGATTGCCATAACATCTTCAATAGGAATTTTGTAGCTTTCAGAAGTGTACTTCACCATGTAATCATATTTCCACTTGGCTTCCCAAGGTATCCCATGTATGACACAACATTCACATCTTGATCTTCGCTTGTTCACAAACTCTCCACAGTGGTTTCGTATAGTATCTCATTTACATTCATCGCGCACTGAACACGTCTTCGCAACCAACCATCAGCAGACCCGCATCAATTCTTGGGCATCCCGGATTGACAACGCCAAAATAATTCTTTTATCAACATCGAGGAATGGTCAAGTCATCTATGTTGAAAACATAAGTGTCTTCCAACGGCATTGAACTCTTGTCATGGTTAGGCATAGGCGCTGATCACATTCGGAGTCTCAAGGATCAAACTCGTTAGCTTCAATCATATCTCACCAATCCTTCTGTTCAGCCTGTCGCAACGTGCCCTGGGCTGGCTGGAGTGGTAAACACACTTAGCATTAGGATTGTATCCGAGGAAGTGTTACCGAGGATCCCCGCGTCACTCGCCAGCGCTGTGGCGACAATGGCATGTTGATTCGTGAATCAGTCCGGCGCTGCTGCCGGGCTACGCTGCTGCTGTCTCGCCGAGGTCTCACGATGCGGGTTAGAGATCAACCGCTCACGCATTGAGGCCGTCGGCCCACCGGCTTGACCACACACGCATTAGCTTCTTTCTTACCACCAAAGATATCTCGCAGCCTGAAGAGGTCTCTACATGAATCGCCGCTCTGATACCGCCAACACGCCGTCACAGTATCACCGGTGAATCCGGCTGAAGAGTTTCCAATCGATGATCAAGAATGGCTGCTTGCCAACATATCAACCAACTCCCATTGGACAAGGGTGGCCGAACCGCTAGATCCTCCATTTCGAGCATACTTTGATCTCATCACGACCCATATACATGCTCAGTTGCATGCAGTGGGTGTCAATTCAGATTGTACTCACATACCGTGAAAGCATCTGCTAAGTCACTCCGGGAACGGTCATTCTCTGTCGATAATACCACTCCAATTGAGTTTGGACAAAACTCTTGAAATAGGCATCCACAACTTGTCATCGTCAGTTGATCTTCCGACATAGACTTCAAATGTAGCTTTGGACAAGAAATGCCATCATATTTAGCAAAAGTTGGAACTTTGAATTTGGGAGGAATCACCACACCAGAACAATTCATCGTATCAACCTGGCCAGCCTTTCCACAACAACAGACGCAGTCTTCGTTGCTTGTACTTGTCATCTTCATCGAGTACGGCTATAGCCGGAGCGATCTCTCCTCCTTCTCAGCCGCCGGGTCATCTTCATTACCCTTGACACCCCCGTCTTGACACTTCCTTCCGAGAGCTCTATTCGACCGACTTTTGGGACCACCTTTGTAGCGTCACCATGTTGAGAAGACCAACAACCTTCTTCGGTTGACGCCAGAGTCTTCTTGGCCTTGGACCGCTAGTGAAAATTGTCGAACCAGCCGGAGATCGATGTGACGAGAGCCATTTCGCCAAAATAGCGAGAATGAGAAAAATCTTCAATGTAGTGATGCAATGTTATGCTATGATGCAATGTTTATAAGCGGATGCAATGTTTTCAAGGACCCAGAGATTTAACTTTGTTAGACAAGCACCTAACAAACCTTTATTAGTTCTCTTTTATTCTTTTCTTTAAGTACAAAAGGTAGTTCAAAACAATAAAAGAAAAGCACAAAATCCTAAAGCTCTAAGTCTCCCATGGGCCTTGTGCCAAGGCGCTGATGTTTCGCTCCGCGGAAGTAGCTTTGTCAACTCTAATACCTTCTTCTCACTTGCGTAACATCGAGTCAGGTATCCTCTTCTTTGTTTGAATCCAGATCTCTTCAAGTATTCAAGATCGGAGGCATGTCGGGATGGAGAACAAGAGGCACGTCACAGTTCCATAATTATGGAACAGCGTGAACGGCATCAGGTTTGAGCTCGAGCTCTCACCCATTTGAGGTAAGGTTCCAAGGAATGGAGTTCTGGCCCCAAAGTCTTGGTATCGCCTTTCACCATGCCCCAAGCGTATGAACTCGACGGTATCTCGAGATCAATGTAGTCGAACACAATTCTTGGAGAAGCATATCATGAGGACCATCTCTTCGAGCAAAACCAAATTGACGTAGAGCTAGAGAAGGGTTGTAAGTAATACCTCCCTTATACCAAGTAGTGGTACATTAGGAATTCTCCACAACGCCAATGAATGTGAAGTCCTTTGAGAAGAGACTCCAACGGATATCCGAACGGAGAGTGACATTAGTCTTTGAGACCACTTCAACTTGTTCGTTCTTCAAAACTGATGGAGGAAGGTGCAAACCACCGAAAGTAACGGTATGCAACACATGAGAGTTCCTTGTCTCTTGATAGCACGAGTGAGAGAATGTAGAACATCTCCAAGTGTAATTGGATCGCGGGTAAGAAACACTTGATGGCGCTGACATCATGAATTGATCCGAGTTGGGAAGAACCAAACCATAAATTAGGCCATGTCTTCAAATGCGTGAAACTCATAACTTTGAGGAATTCCCTTTTCTTAATCGTGAACTTGTAAACCCCAACTCCACTCTTATTTCCCAATTGGCTTCAATGTCCGAGCGCTTAAGATGGGCGGATGCGATGTCTCGCAGGAACCTTTTCTAGATCGGTGAATGGCATTTGATCAAGAATAGGTATCCCAAGTAGCTTAGAGAACTCTTCCAAGGTAGGAACCAACCGATAATCGGGATGTAGCAATGGTGTTGGTCAAAGAACGAACAGATATGCATCATCTTCTTCAAAACCGAGATAACCAATCAAGTAAATAACCATGTCTTTTGATGAACTGCATGGTCGAATCTCTGAAACCAATTCTTTGACGAAGGTATACCCATGAAGTTGATTCGGGATGGTCTTCTAGAAGCTATAATAACCCAAAACAGAAGCAAAGATAAATCCCCAGGTCCTTGAAATAGTTAGAAATGATATGCAATGCGATGATGTCATGATGTCATGTTTAGCACAACAACACACAACGAGCCTAGGTTTAAGGCTTGCATGAGGTATAGGTGATTACCCACCAAAAGTTTGAGTTGGTTCATCCCCGTAATAGTAACCGGTTCTAGGAATCCATCATTGATCTTTCTCAGCTATTTACGACTACCAGTGTCGATAAAACATCCCAAAAGTTCGATCTCAATGAGCGTAGCATCAGTATCAACCAACCTTAGTCTCGCACCAAATGCCATCTCACTACCTTCACAAGATGGTCAATTAAGGTTCTAAAAGTTTAGTTAGTGTTGATGACACCACGCAGGCCAAATACTATCCTTTCAACTTGGAAGAGTATCAGACATCAAAGTGTCACACTAACGTAGCCATCATGTTGACCATTTGATATACGCCTAACGTCATTTGACTTTATTGCTACTTCTTTGTTTAAAAGGAACCGGATCCTGATCCCCCTATAATATACCAAGCAACCCTTAAAGATAAAGCAAGCAAGTCAAACAGCAGTTAACAAAGGTGATCTAGAAACTTAACATTCTCTCTTTAGTAGTCTCCCCGCCTCGTAACACGTGAACCCGACTTTGAGGTTTGTATCAAGAATAGTAAGAGTCGCCACCGACTTTTTATCCAATTAAGGAAGGTGAAAATAATAGAAAGACCTTCGTTAATTCTCGAGTAGAGAGGTATGAAAGGGAAGGTATTAGCACCCTTTTCCATCCTATTCACTACGTTTAGTTGCTCTTAGATCACTTTAAAATTGTGCTTTCGTGTGTTTGAAAATGTTTTGAAAAGGCATCTTTACTTTGTAATGATTCATGTAGAAATACAAAGTGTTCGAAATGTTTCGCTTTGAAAAGAGTTTGAACTTTGAAAAGTGTGAGGTGAAAAGTATTTTGATAGAGCAAGCAACTAAAAGTCTTATTACCTACTCGTAATTGGTCGTTTTGTTATTTTACTTTCCTTTAGAATAGCGCTATCCATACCATTAGTTGGTAGGTAACCTTTATTTGTTGGATGTAAGCGGACATTCGGGACATCGATGGTCAGAAAGCAACTTTGTAGGAAGTATCCTAGCACATTAAGACTATCATCATTTTCGTAGGCGACAATCGAGGGTCAAGATCATGTATTCGGAGGCGACATCGTGGGTCTATGATCTTTGTATCGAAGGGACTATGATGATTTGTTTTGAAGGCAACGGTGCTAGAATACCTCTACGTTCGAGGGACATGACCATTTGAATTCGTAAAGGCAACGAGAGAGAATTACCCTAAGGGGTGCATGTGTGAAAAGAGTGTGTCAATTCAGATATGTTATCTTGCAAATTAGAGTGAGCTATGTTCAATTTTAATCTTGCCATACACGCCTAATTACTAGCAGTTTATAGGGTGCGGAAATTAAATTGCGGAAAGTAAAATGCGGAAAGATAAATCCTACGCTATTACATGGCTTTGGGGCAGATACATAATTGAAAACGCGGAAAATAAAAGTCCTAATTAAACTATTACATCCCATAGGCAATTACATAATATGAAAAGGAAAAGCGGTAAAAATTGTCCTAAATGAGATAACCTGTGAACAGATGAAAAATCGGGAAATACGAGGAAATTGAATAAGAGAAAAATGTTAGTAAAAATAATAATTTTTGAATGAGAAAAATGTTTTCATGCTGGAAATAACATTAATATGCTAAAATAATTTTTTGGGATTTTTTGGGGTTAATTTGATAATTTAAAATCAATTAAAAGCTATTTAAATGGTAAAATTGAAATTAAATTAAATATGCATGCAAAAATAATATTTTTAATTTTATAAATTAAATAAATATTTTCTGAAAATAATGCAAAAAAGAAAAATATTTTTTGGTGTTTTTTAATGCATGATAAAAATATTTAAAGAAAAATTAAAATAATATAAAAATATTAAGAAAATAAGAAATAGAAAAATATGAAAAAGTGAAGTTTTGTGAAAAGAAAAGGAAAATCGGTCCTGGCAGGGGTTGAACTCATGACCCTTGAGCATCTTCATCAAACTTTAACCATTGGGCCATGTGACATCCGTGTTTGAAACATTGAAATCAATTGAATATAAGTGGCAACGTCATGGTTATGTTTAAAACACAATGGCCGTGGGACCCCATGATTTATGAATGGACGAATCAGAGACCCATCGCGGCCACGCAATCTCCTCGGCCATCAAAGAAAACAACGACGCCGAGCCCTA
Organism: Vicia sativa; assembly: GCA_021764765.1. Classification (NCBI taxonomy): domain Eukaryota; kingdom Viridiplantae; phylum Streptophyta; class Magnoliopsida; order Fabales; family Fabaceae; genus Vicia; species Vicia sativa. Next base: position 72,322,906 of record CM038794.1, on the reverse strand, counting down.
GTCGGCCGCCTTCTCCTACAAGCATGATTTTCAACCTGCAAAATACGAAGATTAAAAGGAAAGAAAGACCTTGCCCACCTATTTCGAATTCCTCAATTCAATGGTGATGTTTGCTTACCGAATCGGCCCAGAATCGTTTCAAACTCACAAAATTAAAACCTAACAATGGCATCTCATGTTTCTAATCAAGAACTCAAATATGGCCAGATCACGTATAAGGAGCCTCAAGAACATTGAAACTAGAATCAATTAAACACGCAGAATAATAAAATGCAAAATCAAGAAAAATTGAATATGTATGAATGTATATGGCTCAATTCAGTCGTTTTGATCATTGTTAATGATGGTACTACTCAATCTTACCGAACACAATGGAATGGCTTTGAGCTCGAAAGTATTGAAATCAAAATTAATTTTGACAATTTGAGAAATTTGGCAAAATAAGGGTTGGCTTTAGCTAGGTTTCGTGGTTTGTGATGCAATTATCGGCTATTTATAGAGTGTATTAGAGAGGAAAAAGAAGGAAAAAGATTTGATCTTGAATGTGCATTGAATATTTTCAAATAAAATCAAATTTTGGAGAAATTTGATTTTCTCTTCAATGAGAGCTAGCACTAATTTGCATGTTCCATGGGCTTCTTGGACCTCAAGTTTGATATAAATTCACCCTTTGAAAAATATCTTATTTTCATATTTTATATAATTTAATTTTGAATTAAATGGTTTTAAATTCAAAATAAATCAATAAAATAGAAAATTGCTGCTAAGCATCAATGGGTCACAAATAATATCATGAACAAGTTTGGATCATAAAATTATAGGCCCATTTGAAAAATTGCATTTTGACAAATATCTCCTTTTGTGCAATTGTTCAAAATGCCCAACTTGTGAATGGTGTATTTTGCTCAATTTTCCACATTTTGGATGTTCTTGGACTTTTGGAAAGCTCTAAGAGTCCTCTAACCAACCTCTTTGGTTTCATCTCAATTGGAGTTTCCATGCTCATATATCTTCAAAACAAAATGTTGACTTTTGTTGACTTTGAAAAGGACCAGAATGTTTTGATCCATACCTTCCAAATGAAGCATTTTTGAACATTCTTGTGAGACATGAAGTTGTAGAGAATTGAATTTCCTTCAAAACAAGAGGTGGTGGAAAATTTCTAAGTATGAAGAAGTTATGCTCACCAAAGTTTGGTTGACTTTTCACTAAGAAACCCTAATTTGAAAGTTTGACTTTTGAGCAAATCTTGAGTTTTCTTGATGAATCATGATCAACCCTTGATCAAATGATGAATGACTTCAAATGAAGATGTTGACCAAAAATCGAAGTTTGATCGATGTTGACCACGTTGACTTTTGTCCATCACAACCTTTCAACCATCTGAGCAATTGTCTGAGGAAACTTGACTTGTGAAGCTTGAAACTTGACAAGGAGAACCCTTGAAGCATATGAGGAGGCATGATGAACATTGAGGTGTTGGAAATCCATCCTGACTGAGAATTACCAAACCCTAGTGTGGGTTGATTGTCTGGGAGAGGGTTTGTCTAATCAACCCTTGAGGAATCCTTGAGTATGGATGTATGGAATGTCTTGAGAAGTAGGAGGCCAAATTTTGGGTATGACATCATGCTCTCGCGATATTAACTAAAGCCATACTTCCTAATCCCAAGCTTGTCATACACCCTCTTTTTGCCATACATCCCACAATTGCATAATTTCTCTTCTTTTGTGGATTTTAAGTACGATTTTCCCGACTTTTCTCGACTTTCTTCGCACATGCCTTGTAAACATCAAATTCCTGAAAACATAGAAAATAACGGCATAATACGAATACAAAGCAACATAATTAAGATAAAATAAAGATGTAATCTATGTAAATCAGGCCAAATATACGATATGTTTTCGTGCTATCAAGGTTCCCTAACCCAAGGGACCCAAGGAGAAGTATGGGAAACTCCCACACCAAACCAAGGAGTTACATTCCTTTTGTTGCTGCTCCAACAGGTACTTTGATAAAGCCTCAGGGAAGAACGGGGGCACCCAATGATGGTGTTATTTCTAGAGATACTAGCAAAGGGCAGTCAGCCGCGACCTACCGATCAAGAGTTCAAATCTGAAAGAAAAATCCATATCTCAAAGAAATAAATGGTGAAAAACCCTATGAGTCGAACTCGGTGGAGACACTTGCAATGTCGAATGTGGGCTGAGAGACAAGCCGCTGCATACATTGTTGCGAACAAAGGAGCCAATCAGAAGCAATATAAAGTAAAGGTCGATACTACTGCTAAGGAGCGAATTAGGGAATTCGTGAGTCGACCAATGGCTAAATGCTCTGAGGAGGCTACTGATGACTTTCAGTCCGACTCTGAAGAATGTTTGGACATCCTAGTCAATGTCGTATCTATTCTTCCAACAGAATACGATTGCTTGACTAAAGTTAAAGATCTCGGATAATCCGACCGAAGAAATGGCTTTGCATAAGCCAACATGCTATTTTGTTATGAATAATGGTTCTATAGAGAACCAAGATTCCTTTAGAGAGGCTTGATATGGCTATGAGAAGCCATTTGAAGCCCCTACTGATAAGCGCTAAAGTAGAAGGTGTTGTTATTAACAAATTGCTCAGATTGTGACCAACCCACAATATCATGCCACCTCACATTCTTAGGAAAATCGGTAAATTCGACACCGATGTTAGATCGCATAACGTGGTCTTATCTAACTACGAAGGAAGAACCAGGAGCATCATGGGGGTGACCCAAGTGGATATTACTGTCGGATCCGTTGCAAGGCCGATTATGTTTTATGGTAATCCAAGGAAAGTCGAGTTACAACCTTTTAGTTAGAAGAGAGTGGGTACATGACATTGCGGCTGTGCCATCTTCAACTCACCAGCGTCTAGGGATCTAGAGAGAAGACGACATTGTCAAAAACATCGAATCCGACCAAAGATACTTTATGGCTGATGTCAACAATGTCCGCAAAAGGCATTGTCACAAGAAATTGGCTAACATCTCCTCATCTCATCCTGCTGAAGAAGTATATGCCAACTTGGACGAGGCATTCGTGTCATTGAAGTTGCATGAAACCCTTGGCTACACAAGGGATATGGAACCATTACAGGATCCATAGAGTGAAAACTGGCTGACAGGCTAGGGAGACATCAGTGATAATGATGTCTGAGCTAGAAGCTCTGAAAAATATTTCAACTTATATTACTGAAAACAAAATAAATTCGGCTTTAGAGGCTGATGAAAATATGGCTGTCGAAGCCAACAAAATTCAAGTTCTGGAGGAAGCTATTACTTTGGCTATTGAGCCAAAACCACCAGATAAAAAAGAAAAGGTTGAAGTAAACGTCGATAAGTAGCGTCTAGACTGGCTATATGACGACGATCCTTTAGCCTTCGAAAAGGATCCAATGGTGCCTAAAAAACTGAAGCCACAAGACCCTTTAGAAGAAATAGATCTTGCCGAAAAGGGGGATAAAAGACCAATCTATATCAACGCCAACATCGACCAAAGTTTAAAGTCTGAGGTAATATATTTATTAAAAGAATTTAAAGATTGTTTTGCTTGGTACTATAATGAAATGCCAGGTTTAAGCATGGATTTGGTCGAATTAAAATTGACAATAAAAGTTAGAAAGAAGCCAGTGAAGCAGACGCCCAAACGTTTCGCTCTAGCCATCATGTCCAAAATCAGAGAGGAGATAGAAAGACTCCTCAAAAGCAGATTCATAAGGACTGCAAGGTATATCGACTTGTTGGCAAATATAGTGCCAGTAATTAAGAAAAATGGAAAATTAAGAGTGTGCATAGATTTTAGAGACCTAAATGCTGCCACTCCTAAAGATAAATATGCTATGCCTGTGGCAGAAATGTTGGTCGACTCGACTGCTGGTTTTGAATATATAAGTATGTTAGATGGTTATTCTGGTTATAACCAAATTTTTATTGCAAATGAAGATGTGCCAAAGACGGTGTTCTGTTGCCTAGGAGAATTAGGAACCTATGAATGGGTTGTCATGCCATTCGGCTAGAAAATTGTCGGAGCAACATATCAAAGGGTAATGAATTCTATGTTCCATGACTTTATTGAAGATTTCATGCAAATTTACATTGATGATATTGTAATAAAGTCGAACAGCAAACCGACTCATCTGTAACACCTTTGAAAGTCTTTCGAGAGGATGAAGAAATATGGATTAAAAATGAATCCATTAAAATGTCCTTTTTGGGTGTAGGTAGGTGATTTTCTTGGCTTTGTGGTGCATAAAAAGGGCATAGAACTGAATCAAAGCAAGACCAATTCCATCATGGACGTCAAACCTCCGTCGACTAAAAAGGAACTTCAGTCTTTGTTGGGCAAAATAAATTTCCTAAGGAGGTTCATATCCAACCTAAGTGGTAAAACCAAATTATTTTCACCACTGCTTCGACTAAAGAATAAGGACTTCATCTGGAAAGAGGAACATCAAGAGGCTTTTGTCATACCCCAAGGTTTTCCCTCCTACTCTTCAAGACATTTCACATATCCATACTCAAGGATTTCCCAAGGGTTGACCAGACAAGCCCTCTCCTAAGCAATCAACCCAAACTAGGGTTTGGTTATCCTCAGATCAAGATGGACTTACAACATCTCGAGTGATCATCATGACTCATCATATGCTTCAAAGAATCTCCATGTGAAGTTTCAAGCCTTACAAGTCAAGTTTCCTCAGACAATTGCTCAGATGGTTGAAAATCAGTTGTATTGGACAAAAAGTCAATTGTAGTCAACATACAGTCAAATTTCATGATTTTTGGTCAACATCCATATTTTGAAGTGACATTCATCATTTGAGCAAGGGTTGATCATGATTCATCAAGAAAACTCAAGATTTGATCAAAAGTCAAACTTTCCAAATTAGGGTTTTCTAAGGAAAACTCAACTGAACTTTGACTGAGCATAACTTTCTCATACTTTATCAGAAATTTTTCCACCACCTCTCATTTTGAATAAAATTCAATTCTCTACAACTTTATGTCTCACAAGCTTTCTAAAAAGTCCAAGAATACTCAAAAATGTTAAAAATTGAGCAAAATAGACCTTGCACAAGTTGGGCATTTTTGAAGAATTGCACAAAGAAAAATATTTGACAAAATCCAATTTTTTCCAAATGGGCCTATAATTTTATGATCCAAACTTGATCATAATATTATTCAAGACCTCTTGATTCCTTGCCACGACCTTTTCTTATTTTTTTGATTTATTTTTGAATTTAAAAGCATTTAATTCAAATTTAAATTAAATAAAATGTGAAAACAAGGTGTAAAACAAGTTGGGTTGGATTTCTATCAAACATGAGGACCAAGGAAGCCCACAATACATGCCAATTTCGTGCAAGATCATACAAGGAAGAGAAAATCAAATTTTGGAAAGATTTGATAAAATTGAGAGAAAATATTTTTGCATTCAAAATATATCTTTTCATTCTTTTTGCTCCAATCTCTTGCATTATAAATATACAACACATCCACAAGACCAAAGGACGAAACCCTAGCCTCTTGAAGCAACCCTAATTCTCTCAAATTTTTCACAAAGTTGGAAATTTCAAAATCTCACTTCCAGCCACTTTCAGCCACTGCCAAGCATTCCATTGTGTTCTTGAGGTAAGATTGAGTAGGTATGCATCACTATTCCACGTGCATATCATGAAGCTCCGATTTGTATTCTTGTTTTTTTTCGAATTTTTAATGTCAGCATGTTTTAATTGAAACTAACCATTCTAACGTGTTCATGAGATGCCATAGAGAGGATCTAGGTCATCGTTCATGAGGTTGAACGTCCAAATCGCGTTACACCATTGTTAGGGAAGTTTATGTTATCTTCTTCGAAACTCAATTTACAGGCTGTTTCAGGCCAAACGGAGGGCACCATTGAACTCGCAGGGTTCGAATTAGGGGGATAGGGTCTTTCTTTTGCTTTGATTTTACCTATTTTGCAGGATCGGCCGTCATGCTTGCCGGAGAAGACTACCGGAGCTAGGGCTCCGGCGTCGTTGACTGTTCTGACCCAGGCGGAGGCTGGCGTGGCGCAATGGTGCAATCTGATTCGCTCCCACATTATAACCCGGGCCCACGTTTGACTGTGTTTTAAAAATTCAAAATATGACACGTTGCAATGCTTATAACCATTTGTTTGCAGATATTGAACACCAAGACCAGCTAGCTCAGTTGGTAACGCGTGTGTTGGTTTGTCCAGGAGGTCCTGGGTTCGATCCTGGCTTCCTGACTTTATTTTTTAACACTTTGCATAACTAACATTTTTCTATTTTCTTTTTCTTAATATTTTCCTTTAATTTAATTTATCTTTAAATATTTTTCTCATACATTTAAAAAACACCAAAAATATTTTCCTTTTGCGTTTTAATCAGAAAAATACTTATTTAATTTTAGACATTAAAATTAATATTTTTGCATGCATATTTTAATTAATTGATAATTAACCATTAAATTGACTTTTAATTGCTTTTAATTACCAAAATCGATCCAGAAAATTCCCAAAAAAGTTCTATATCATCTAACCAGCATTACTAACCTAAAACATTTTTCCTCATCCAAAAATCTTGTTTTTACTAACATTTTTTCTCTTATGCGAATTTCTCATATTTTCCGATTATGTATTTGCTAACAGGTTGTAATGGTTTGGACTATTTTTCTCGCTTTTCTTTTTTTTCAAATATTATGTAACTGCTCATGGGATGTAATAGTTTAATTAGGAGTATTACTTTCCGCACTCCTATTATGTAACTGCCCCAAAGCCATGTAATAACGTAGGACTTTTATTTTCCGCACTTTACTTTCCGCAATTTACTTTCTGCACCATATAAACTGCTAGTAACTAGGTGTGTATGGCAAGATAAAAAACGAATGTAGAACACTTCTAATTCCAAGATAACATATCTCGAATCGACACACTTTTCACATGCACCCTTTAGGGTATTCTCTCTCTGCCTTCGAATAAATGGGCAAGTCCCTCGAACGTAGAGGTATCCTAGCACCGCTGCTACAAATATATCATCATAGTCCCTTCGATACAAAGATCATAGACCCACGATGTCGCCTACGAATACATGATCTCGTCCCTCGATTGTTGCCTACGAAAAGTGATGATCGTCCCTTCGAATGTGCTAGGGTACCTCTTACAAGTTGCCTTCTATGACCATCCGATGTCCCTTCGAACGTCCCTTCTTAAATCCAACGAATAGGGTTACCTATCAACTAATGATACGGATATCACTATTCTAAAGGAAAGTAAAACAACACGAAAACGACCATTCTGAGTAGGTAATAAGACTTCTAGTTGCTTGCTCTATCAAAATACTTTTCACACCACACACTTTTGTCAAAGTTCAAACTCTTTTCAAAAACGAAACATTTCCAAACACTTTGTATACATTCCTACATGAATCATTACAAAGTCAAAGCGAAATGCCTTTTCAAAACATTTTTGTCAAACACACAGAAAGCAATTTTAAAGTGAGCTAAGAGCAACTAAGAGCCCGTAGATAACTACGGATGGAAAGGGGTGCTAATACCTTCCCTTTTCATAACCTTCTCCCTTACTCAAAATCTAACGAAGGTCTTTTCCTGTTCCTTTCACCTTCCCTTAATTGGATAAAAGAAAAGTCGATGGCGACTCTTACTATCCGCAACATTTTGCGATAAAAGCAAAGAAATCTCAAAGTCAGTTCACCAGACATGTGAATCAGGCGACTCTTGGGAGACACCCTAAAGAGAGAATACCTTAGGGATTTTTAGATCATTTTACTACTGCTTGAAATGTATGCTTTACTTTTAAGGGTTGCTTGGGTATTATATTTGGGGGATCCTACACCGATCCGTGTTTCCTTAGGTAAGTAGCAATAGATCATCGCGATCTGCTAGGCGTACCAAATGGTCAACATGATGGCTACGTTAGTGTGACACTTTGATGTCCTCGATACTCTTCATTTCCAAGTTGAGGATAGTATTTGGCTTCTGCGTGGTGTCATCAAGACTAACTCAACTTTTAGAACCTTAATTGACCCATCTTTGCCATTATAAGGTAGTGAGATGGCCGGCTTTGGTGCGCATAAGGTTGGTCGATACGATGCTACGCTCATTAAGATCGACTTTTGGGATATTTTCGGTCGACCACTTGGTAGTCGTATTGAAATAAACGCCACGAAAGATCAATGATATGAGATTCCTAGAACCCGGTTACTATTATAGGACAGGATGAACCAACTCAAACTTTTTGGTAGGGTAAACACTTATACCTCATGCAAGCCTTAAACCTAGGGCTATTGTGTGAATTGTTTGTGCTTGCTAAACATGACATCATGACATCATCGCATTGCATATCATTTCTAATTATTTCAAGGACCTAGTGATTTATCTTTGCTATGTTTTGTAGGGATTATGGCTTCCAGAAAGACTATCCGAATCAACTTCATGGGTGTACCTTCTCAACTAAAATAATTGGTTTCAGAAATTCCGATCATGCTTAGTTCATCAAAAGACATCGTTATTTTCTTGACTTGGTTATCTCCGGTTTTGAAGAAGATATGATGCACGTCCTATTCCAGTTCTTCGATCCGAAACACCATTGCTTTACATTCCCAAATTATCAGTTAGTTCCTACCTTGGAAGAGTTCTCTAAGCTACTGGGTGCCTATTCTGACCAAATGCCATTCACCTGTTTAGAAAAGGTTCCTAGGTACGAAGACATTGCATCAGCATTACATCTAAAGCGCTCAGACATTGAAGCCAATTGGGAAACAAGAAGCAGAGTTAAGGGTTTACTTTCCAAGTTCCTAATGAAGAAAGCCCGAGAATTCCTCAAAGCTATGAGTTTCCAAGCATTCAAAGACATCTTGGCCTTGCTAATCTATGGTTTGGTTCTATTTCCTAACTCGGATCAATTCATAGACGTGAACGCCATCAAGATATTCCTCACTCGCAATCCTGTGCCTACCTTACTTGGAGACATTATGCATTCTCTCCATACTCGTACTATCAAAATACAAGGAACTCTCATGTGTTGTATACCGTTACTTTCCAGGTGGTTTATTTCGCACCTTCCTCCATCGGTATTGAAGAACGAACAAAGATTGAAGTGGTCTCAAAGACTAATGTCACTCTCTCATTCAGACATCCGTTGGTGCCTTTTCTCTCAAAAGGACTTCACATTCATTGAACGTTGTGGAGAATTCCCCAATGTACCACTCCTTGGCATAAGGGGAGGTATTACTTACAATCCTTCTCTAGCTCTACGTCAGTTTGGTTATGCTCGAAGAGATGGTCCTCATGATATGCTTCTCCAAGATATTGTGTTCGACTACAACCACGATCTCCAGAATTACCGACGAAGGTTCATACACGCTTGGGGCATGGTAAAGAAGACTGATACCAAGACTTTGGGACACCAAAACTCCATTCCTTAGGAACCTTACCTCAAATGGGTGCGAGCTCGAGCTCAAAACCTCATGATGCCATTCACGCCTGTTCTACCAGTAATTATGGAACCTGTTGCTATAGGTGACGTACCCTATACTATTCTCCATCCCGACATGCCTACTAATTTTGAAGACTTGAAGAGATCCTGGATTCAACTTAAAGAAGAAAGGGATACATTCGAGGCTCAGTGCTATGCAAGTGAGAAGAAGGTACTAGAGTTGACAACACCAAGAGGAAGCGCCCATGGGAGACTTAGAGCTTTAGGATTTTTGTTTTTCCAAACTATCTTTTGTACTTAAAAAGAAAAAGAACAAAAAGAAACTAATAAAGTTTGTTCATGCTTGTTTAATAAATTTAAATTCCTAAGGTCCTTGAAAACATTGCATTGCATTGCATAAACATCGCATATCATAGAATAACATTGCATAACAGGTACATTGAAGATTGGTTTTCTCATTTTCTCGCTATTTATTTTAGCAGAAATGGCTCTTGAACAGACTGTCAAAGATCTTCAAGCTCAGAATGTTCAGTTCCAGGAAATGTTCACCAGCTTGGTCCAAGGCCAAGAAGATCTGAAGAAGCTCATCAACAGAAAGAAGAAGGTCATTGGTGTTCTCAACATGGGCAGGCGTCACAAAGGTGGTCCTAGAGTGGTCAGCCGGATAGAACTCTCAGACAGGAGTGTCAAAACTGAAGGAAGTGTCAAGGGCAACGAAGAAGACCAGCGTGAGCCTGAGAAGAAGGAAGAAGACTATGAGAATGATCAGTACTCTTTTGAGGATGACAAATATAAGCAACTTGAAGACCGTCTGAATGTTGTGGAAAATTTGAAGATGTCCGGGCTGAATTTTGATGATCTGAGTCTTGTTCCTGGTGTGGTGATTCCTCACAAGTTCAAGGTTCCTACTTTTGCCAAGTATGATGGCATTTCTTGTCCGAAGCTGCATTTGAAGTCCTATGTTTAGAAGATCAACCCCCACACTGATGACAGAAAGTTGTGGATTCATTATTTCCAAGAGAGTTTGGTCAGAACTCAGTTGGAGTGGTATTATCAACTAGAGAGTGACCACATCCGTACCTGGAGTGACTTAGCAGATGCTTTCTACAAGCAATATGAGTACAACGTTGAATTGGCACCCACTCACATGCAACTACAAAGCATGTCTATGGGTCGCGATGAGAAGTTCAAAGAGTATGCTCATAAATGGAGAGATCTAGCAGGCAGAGTTCAACCACCCTTGTCCAATAGGGAGTTGGTTGATATGTTTATGGAAACACTGACAGGTCCATTCTTCAATCATCTGATTAGAAACTCTTCAGCCGGATTCACCGAGCTGATATTGACAGGAGAACGCATTGAAGCTGGTATCAAGAGCGGAAAGATTCATGTAGAGTCATCATCAAATGTTGCGAAGAGATCTTTTGATGGTAAGAAAAAGGCCAATGTTGTGTATGGTCAGAAAAGCCGAGCCAAGACCGACCGTGCTCAACTGTAAGGGCCAGATCTCCAATCCTACATCAAGACAACCTCAGCCGAGACAAGACGCGAATTAGAACGCGCCATGAAGATGCTATAAAGATCAACATCCCATTGTCGCAAGCCTTGCAACACATGTTGAAAGTCGAGATTACCTTGAGGGATCCTCCTCAAAACATCAACACTTCTCTCCGAGATACAATCCTAATGCTAAGTGTGTTTACCACTCCAACAGCCCGTGACATAACACTCGATGATTGTTGGGCTCAAGAACAAGATTCAAGACATGATTGAAGCTAAGGAGATTGAGTTTGATCCTCTGCTGAGACTTCGAATGTGATCAATGCACCTATGCCTAACCACGGAAAAAGTTCCAATGCTATTGACAAGAACTCTTATGTTTTTAATATAAATGACTTGACCATTCCTCCGATGATCAAGAAGAATTTGCCAAGCCGTGTCAATCCAGATGCCCGAGAATTGTCGTTGGTGCCCATTTGCACCGACGGTTGTTTGGTTGAGAAGACGTATTCGGCATGATGGATAACCGCGAAGCGCTATTTCTGAAGCCATCACCTGTGGAGAATCTGTGTGAAGACATGTCTAAGAAACTGAAGATCCAAGATATGAGCGAAATCATACCAAAAGTCTGGGATACCTTGGGGCAACCAAGTGGAAAGTTCGATTACATGGTAAAGTATACTGCTCTTGAGAGCTACAAGATTCCAATTGAAGATGTTAAGGCGACCGGATGGGGAGACGATTTCTCGGAAGACTATGCTGATGTAAATACCATAAGGATTTCCTCTACTGAGCCTGTGCCTAGAGTGGCACCTCTCATCATTACTTCTCCCAAACCAGTTCCATACTCCTCTGACAAGGCTATCCCTTGGAACTATGGAGCTGAGGTTTACTATCATGACGTCAAGCAAGACCCTCTGACCATCGAGGATCTTACAGTTGAAGCTACCATGCCTGACATTGATAACATCACCGGATCAAGTAAGGTGACCAGAACCGAAGAGTGTTTTCCAGAGATCTCCTCCAAAGACATGACTCCACCGCATTCCGCTATTCAAACAGCCTCCCGGCTAGAGGAAAGAACCAAGAACTCATCCCGCTTCACCTTAAGTACTAAAGGAAGTTGGTCAAGATACCCCTAAACAAGAAATGGAGGAAATTTAAGATCATCAAGAAGAGTGACTACAATGTTGTGGGAACATTGGACAGACTCCATTCAAGATCTCCATGCTTGCTCGCTTCAGTGATCTAAGGCTCATGCTAAAGCCTTAGTGAAGTTTCTGAAGAATGCTCACATACCGCAAGACACTACTACTGATCAATTTGAAGTTTGTATTGCTAGCCTGGCTACCAACAACGGTCTAGGCTTCTCTGATGCTGATTTAACTCCTGCCGGAAAGAAACACAACAAAGCCTTGCACATCTCTGTTGAATGCAAGGGAATTACATTGTCCCATGTTTTGGTAGATACCGCTTCTGCTCTGAATATCCTACCGAAGAGTGCTTTCGACCGACCCGACGTTGAAGGATTGGTCTTGAATCCCAGTGACATAATTGTGAGAGCTTTTGATGGTTCTAAATGAAGAGTACTTGGAGAGCTCATTCTCAGTAAAGTCGGGCTCCCACTTTTGACTCCATTTTCTTTGTCATGGACATCCGTTCAAATTACTCTAGCCTACTTGGACGCCCTTGATACATGGGGCAAAGGCCACTTTCACCCCGCATCGTGTCAAGTACCCAGGAAGGGAAGGTTGTTACAAGATGTGGTGAAGAGGAATACATGGTCATCATCTACACCATTCCGATACTCGTGATGGAAGGTGAATTTTGAGACTCCTCGCTGCAAATGGGGCCCAAGAGTTATGCCTGACTCTCCCGCACCCGTAAATTATGCCGCCGTAATGGCCTCACAAGGATGCTCAAGCCGTAGTTGAAGAAGGAGGTAGTACTATTTGGGGTCAGCTCCCGGATCTCCCTTTCAAATCTGACAAGGCTGGTTTAGGCTTCACCACCAAAGGACAGAAGATGATACGCGAACGTGTCAAGCCAACTTCCCTTCCGCACGTTAGTGGATCTTCCAATCTCCCGCCAATAGACTCAACAATTGGAAGATCAAGACGCCATACCAATCTCCTTTAGACAGAGTAATTGCTTTTGTTTTTGTTTTGCTGCTTTTTCTATGCTTTGAACAATAAACTTTAAAGCCTAGTGCCTTGCCCGGCATCATGGCTCGCTTTGTGAGGGTTATTATCCGTCATTTGCATATTTTCATTCAATAAAATCATTGGACTTTTATGCTTAATTGCTCTTTCTTTACTCTATCACCCCTTCAAAAGCTATGTGTTCTACACACACCCACGTGATACACCGCATTCACTCAAAATCTCATTGATAACAAGCTATGCTATTGCTAAATATGACTTGATAATCCGATCTACCAAGCCAAGACGAAGGTGAGGAAGATTGTGAAGTGCTGTGAGAACTTGTCAAACTACAAGAAGAACGAAGTTATACAACCAATACCAAGAGCCACTGAGGTTGTGAATCTAGGTAATCATGAAGACAAAAAGGTCAAGATAGGAGCAGTGTCTTGAGAATGTTGTCAAAGAGAGATTGGTTTAGATATCACGAGACTATATCGGGGTTTTTGCTTGGTCATACGAATACATGCCAGGTCTAGACATTGACATTGTGGTACATTGGTTACCGACAAAAGAAGGTTTTCCCAAGGAAATGTATGTTCCGATGCCCCGAGATGTTTGTGAAAATCAAAGTCAAGTCATGAAACACTAATGCCGGTTTTAGCTGCTACTTATCCATGGGTTGCAAACGTGGTGCCTGTACCTAAGAAGGATGGCAAAGTACGAATGTGTGTAGATTACAAAGATTTGAACAGAGCAAGTCCGAAAGACGATTTTCCACTTCCTCATATTGATGTCCTAGTTGACAACACTGTTCAACATAAAGTCTTCTCCTTCATGGATGGTTTCTCCGGTTACAACCAGATCAAAATGGCTCTTGAAGACACGGAGAAGACTACTTTGTTACACAGTGGGGCACTTTCTCCTACAAAGTCATGTTGTTCGGACTGAAGAACGCAGGCGCCACTTATCAGCGTGCCATGGTGGCATTATTTCATGACATGATCCATCACGAGATAGAGGTCTACGTCGACGACATGATAGCTCGATCACAGACTAAAGAAGAACGCCTCAATCATTTGCAGAAACTGTTTGATTGACTGAAGAAGTACAGACTAAGACTTAATCCCAACAAGTGCACCTTTGGAGTTAGATTCGGTAAACTTCTAGGGTTTGTTGTCAGAGGTAACGGTATTGAAGTTGACCTCACCAAGGTTAAAGCTATTCAAGAAATGCCGGCTCCCCACACCGAGAAAGAAGTCAGAGGTTTCTTGGGAAGATTGAACTACATTGCCAGATTCATTGCACATCTAATTGCTACCTGTGAGCCAATTTTCAAGTTACTAAAGAAAGATCAAGTAGTGGAATGGAACAACGATTGCCAGATTGCTTTTGACAAAATCAAGGAGTACCTACAAAATCCTCCTATCTTGATGTCAAGGAAGACCTTATCATGTACTTGATAGTGTTAGAGAACTCAATGGGTATGTGTTGGGAAACATGACTAGCTCTGTCGAATGAGTATGCAATATACTACCTTAGCAAAGTTTACCGATCGTGAAACAAGATACTCACAATGAGAAAACTTGGTACGCTATTTAATGCTGTCACCGACTAAGACAAGATATGTTGACTCACACTACCTTGTTGATCTCCAAGATGGATCCGATAAAATACATATTTGAGAAACTAGCTCTCTCCTAAGAATAGCAAGATGGCAAATAATCTTGACCGAATACGACATCTAGTACTTCTCGTAAAGTTTATCAAAGGAAGTGTAGTAGCCATCATTTGCTCATCAAGCCGTAGATGACTATCGCCTATGCAGCTCGAGTTTCCGCATTTAAGATGTTTTGTTAGTTACCGATTGCGTAAGAACTGTGACCGCATTTAAGGACTCGAACAAGGATCCTGATGGACCATGGTCTTTGATGGAGCCTCAAACGCACTTGGCAATGGCATTGGCGCCATCATTACGTCTCCTATAGGCGGACATACGCCTTTCACCGCCAGATTACGTTTCAGTTGCACCAACAACATGGCCGAATAGGAAGCGTGCATCATGGGTATTAAAGCTGCTATTGACTTAAGAATCAAGTTCTTGCAAGTGTACAGAGACTCAGCTTTAGTGATCAGTCAGATTAAAGGCGAACGGGATACGAAACATCCGAATCTCATTCCATATCGAGAGCTTGTTTTGAGTTTGATCCCTTACTTCAGAGAAATCACTTTCGATCACATTCCACGAGAAGAGAATCAGTTGGCAGACGCATTAGCTACAATGTCATCTATGTTCAAGGTTAGATGGGACACCGAGGCTCCCCAAATCATCATCGAGAAGTTCGACGAACCAGCATACTGTTGTGAACTTGATACAGAAGAGAAACCTTAGTTCTACGAAGTGAAGAGGTATCTTGAAACTCAGGAATATCCCGCAGGGGCATCTGTCAATGACAAGAAGTTCTTGAGAAGATTTGCATCCAAATTCTTCCTCAGCAACGACATCTTATACAAGTGCAATCACGACTTGTGTTTACTCCACTGGGTAGATCAGAAAACAGCCGAACGTATCATGGAAGAGTTATACGAAGGCGTATTTGGTACCCACTCCAGTGGACATACCATGGCTAAGAAGATTCTGAGAATGAGTTACTATTGGTCCACCATGGAAGCTGATTGTCACCGCTATGCTCGAACTTGTCACAAATGTCGACATATGCGCATAAAGTGCACGCATTCTCCAAAGACGCTGACCGTTTCTAACCGCTCCTTGGCCTTTCGCAATGGGGCATTGACATGATCGGAGAAATCAAGCCCACCGCTCCAATTGACATTGTTTCATCCTTGTGGCACCACTATTTTACCAAGTGGTAGAGGCACTCGTCAGATCTCGTTACCAAGAATGTTGTGGCTCGATTCATCAACATAATCTTATCTTTCGGTATGGCACTCCCAAAGGATTATCACGATAAACTAATCTCAACAACAAAATGATAACCGAACTCGCACGCAGCCGCATCAAGCATCACAATTCTTCTCCGAATCGGCCTAAGATGAATGGCGCAATGGAAGCCGCCAACAAGAATATTAAGAAGATCATACAGAAAATGACAATGACTTACAAAGATTGGCATGAGATGTTACCATTTTCTCTCCATGGTTACCGCACTACAGTACGAACATCCACAGGGGCAACCCCCTTCTCTCTCGTATATGGTATGGAAGCGGTCCTGCCAATCGAGGTTCAGATACCTTCAACAAGAGTCCTCCAAGATGCAGACTTAGGCGAAGACGAATGGATCCAGACTCGCCTTGACCAGATTAACCTGATCGACGAAAAGCGGCTCGCATCCATCTGCCACGGATGTATCATCGTGTTTAATGATCGAGCATTCAACAAGAAGGTCAAGCACCGAGTTTACCAAGTCGGTGACCTAGTAGTCAAGCGCATCATCCTTCCACAAGTTGATCCCAGGGGAAAATGGACTCCCACCTACGAGGGACCATACGAGGGACCATTTGTAGTCAAAACGGTATTTTCTAGTGGAGCTATGATACTTAGCACCATGGATGGCGAAGACTTCCCACACCTTGTGAACGCAGACATAGTCAAAAAATACTACGCATAAACGACACCCGCTAGGTCGACTGGCCTAGGAAAAAATAAGGGCATCCTGGCGAACCAAAAGGGTTCGGGCAAAAGTTAAGGATATATAGAAAAACATGTACACCCGGCAAGTCGGAAACCTGCAAAGGCGGCTTGGGCAAAAAAGGGTATCCCGGTAGACTGAAAACCCGAAAGGGAAGTCTAGGCAAAAGTTAGGGATTTAAGCGTACAACTATGTCTCGTCCAAATCACCTACTTACCGACTACTATCAGCATTCAAGATTCAAATGGCGAAAATCAATTCACTCACTTTCTACCGATAGCAAGGAGATGAGATAGTAAATATATGAGTACTAGCATAGTTGAACTCGACGAGATTGTTTCCGCATAGCTTTTTACTTTCTTTGTATACAAACTCCTTGGCCATACGCCACCTTTTCAAATTAATACAAGTTTCTTTCTTTTAACAAAGTGTTCATTTTTGTTGTTTCCGCATAAAGTCCAATGTTTGCTTTGAATGATTATATGCATCGGACAATAAACATTTGTTCACAAACATATGAAAAGCAGACATACAAAAGTAATTACTACAGGCTCTCGGAATTGAGATGACGATGAAAGTCACCAAAACGTTCCCCTGCAGAGTACTATCCCCGCAGAGGTATCGCTCACTACAAACCTTCCCCAGCGAAGTACACATTTCCTTCCACTTGTTCCAACATTCCAAGTTTCAACGCGTTAGTCCCTGAGCAGCGATCCTAGTCAACTTAACCTGATTACACCAGTCTTCGAGTAGTAACATTTCATCTCCAGCAGAGGTATTTATCCCCAGCAGAATATCTCTCGACAATTACCATTTCCCCGGCAGCAGCAATATCCATACTCGAAACTTGGTCAGATAGTGCATCAGAGGAAAACTATATCTCTTATTCCCCAGCCAGATCCATGTACAAGATCCCCAGTGGAGTGTCTTCCAACTTCCACCATCCTCAGTAGGGTTTACGCACAAGGTGCCCAGCGGAACATCTCCGAGCTTTATTCCCAACAGCAATGTCCAGACTCGAAACTTGGTCAGATAGTG
The DNA here is from genome assembly GCA_021764765.1 of Vicia sativa. Lineage (NCBI taxonomy): Eukaryota > Viridiplantae > Streptophyta > Magnoliopsida > Fabales > Fabaceae > Vicia > Vicia sativa. Next base: position 72,305,091 of record CM038794.1, on the reverse strand, counting down.
CATCGGAGGAATCAAAGGCGCCTATTCTTATTCCGAGTCAGGGTTTCACGGTTTTATCGTCAAGCAGAAGCCAGAAATCCCCAAGCAGAGCGTCCACATCTTCTTCAAGATGGATATGTTTTGAAATACCGACATCCACATTCATACATTATTCATAAAAATCATAACATACGCATATAACATTCATACACATTATCATGTATCATAATCTGCATGAGGCAAACTATATCCTATCAAAGTTTCTAATGTTTTTCCCAAACAGGTGAAAAACGCTTCTAAACGACAGGTCTAGGATTAATACCCGAAACAAGACAGGAAACCCTATCCAAACGACCACCCAAGTTATCCTCCGAAAACAGGCATTGGATCAACACCCGAAGCACAACAGGGAAGCTATCCACATTCTGCCAACTATCATTCCTTCAGAGTAATCAAGACAAAGATTTATTCTGACACCCTCTTATTATCAACAGCAACTACAAAGTCTGGCGTACGACTCAGTTGCCTTGGATGGCATCTTAAGCCCATCTCCGACTATTTGTTGACATCTCTCCACTTTCGTACGCGCATATTTGGTTAAAACCAATACAAACCAATAACTTCATTCAAAGACGAGCGAAAGTCTAACGTGACGACCTCTCCGATGGCATCTTAAGCCCATCTCCATGCTCCTCCTACATTCGGAATATCGCAGAGTTTCAGCGATGGCTCATTCCCCAAGATTCGCCTCTAGATGGCATCTTAAGCCCATCTCCGACGCTTCTCATATTCGCACGACATTCTTGAGTCAAACGACGGCTCATCCTCCAAAGATCGCCTCCAGATGGCATCTTAAGCCCATTTCCGACGATTCTCCTATCCAGGCGACGCCCTTGAGTCTAACGATAATCATTCCCCAGAAAGTCGATTTATTTCTCCAAATGGCATCGAAGCCCATTCCATGCATCATCAATCACAGCCGAGTGCAAATTTTTAGGTACCGAGTGTTCAATCATCTTCACCTCCGTGTCACAAAGGAAAGCATGCCAATCTAACCCTTGCAGTATAAGAGGATTGAACAGGGGCAGCTATCATACCCCAAAATTTGCCCTCCTACTCTTCAAGACATTTCACATATCCAAACTCAAGGATTTCCCAAGGGTCAATTGCACAACCTCTCCTATAATCAACCCAAACTAGGTTTGGTTATCCTCGATCAAGATGGACTTCCAACATCTCCAATGATCATCATGCCTCATCATATGCTTCAAAGAATCTCCATGTCAAGTTTCAAGCCTTACAAGTCAAGTTTTCGCACAATTGCTCGATGGTCGAAAATTAGTCAGATTGGACAAAAAGTCAACTGTGGTCAACATACAACAAACTTCATGATTTTTGGTCAACATCCATATTTTGAAGTGACATTCATCATTTGATCAAGGGTTGATCATGATTCATCAAGAAAACTCAAGATTTGATCAAAAGTCAAACTTTCCAAATTAGGGTTTTTTAAGGAAAAGTCAACTAAACTTTGACTGGGCATAACTTTCTCATACTTTATCAGAAATTTTTCCACCACCTCTCATTTTGAAGAAAATTCAATTCTCTACAACTTCATGTATCACAAGCATGGTCAGAAAATGCTTCATTTTGAAGATATGGATCAAAACATTACAGGTCCTTTTCAAAGTCAACAAAAAGTCAACTTTTTGTAAAGAAGTGTTATTGAGCATGGAAACTCCAATTGAGATGAAACCAAAGAGGTTATTTAGAGGACATCTAGAGCTTTCTAAAAAAGTCCAATAACACCCAAAAATGTTAAAAATTAAGCAAAATACACCTTGCACAAGTTGGGCATTTTTGAAGAATTGCACAAAGGAAAATATTTGACAAAATCCAATTTTTTCCAAATGGGCTTATAATTTTATGATCTAAACTTGATCATAATATTATTTATGACCTCTTGATGCCTTGCCACGACCTTTTCTTATTTTTTTGATTTATTTTTGAATTTAAAAGCATTTAATTCAAATTTAAATTATATAAAATATGAAAACAAGGAGTAAAACAAGTTGGGTTGGATTTCTATCAACCTTGAGGACCAAGGAAGCCCACAACACATGCGAATTTCGTACAAACTCATACAAGGAAGAGAAAATCAAATTTTGGAAAGATTTGATAAAAATTGAAAGGAAAATATTTTTGCATTCAAAGCTATATCTTTTTTCATTCTTTTTGCTCTAATCTCTTGCATTATAAATACACAACACATCCACAAGACAAAGGGAGGAAACCCTAGCCTCATGAAGCAACCCTAATTTTCTCAAAATTCTCTCAAAGTTGCAATTTTCAAATTCTATTTTTCAGCAGGTTTCAAGGAGATTCAAGCAATCCATTGCCTTCCTGAGCATTCCAGGAGTTGATCCCAGCCCTTACACGAAGCCAAAGCACTCCAAATCGTGCCATCCAAGTCTCACCGGTTTGGTATATCTCTCAAATTCGATTTTCAAAATCCATGCATTATTAACTGTTTTCGTTTGCTTGTTTGATCTCAGGATATCCATTAGAATGTGTTTGATGCATTACATGTAAGCGTTAACGCAGAAATCACGAACGACCATTGATAGGGCTTCTAGGTCTGTTTGTTTCGAATCTCACTTTCCAGGCCATTTCAGGACAAAAGAACACCACCATCGTGTTCGCCATGGTCGAATTAGGGGGTAGGGTACCTCGTTGCTTTTTATATTGGTTGTTTTGCAGATTTCAAGAATCAAGGTCGCCGGAGAGACGACCGGAGCCCTAGCTCCGGCGTCGTTGACCTGTCTGAACTCAGGCGAAGGAGGCATGGCGCTATGGCACGATCCGATTCGCTCTCACGTTATAAACTGGGTCCCACGTTTGACTGTGTTTGAAAATTACAAAATATGACACGTTACCACTTATACTCCATTGATTGCAGGTTTAAAACAACTAGCAAGCCTTGCTCAGTTGGTAACGCGTGTGTTGGTTTATCCAGGAGGTCCTGGGTTCGATCCTGGCTTCCAGTATTTCTTTTTACAACTTTTCCAAACTAACAATTTTCTATTTTTTCTTTTAATATTTTCATTCTAATTTATTTTCTCTTCAAATATTTTTCTCATGCATTTAAAAATCACCAAAAATATTTTCCTTTTGCATTTTAATCAGAAAAATACTTATTTAATTTTTGACATAAAAACTAATATTTTTGCATGCATATTTTAATTAATTGTTAATTAACCATTAAATTGACTTTTAATTGTTTTTCCTTATCAAAAACGATCCAAAAAATTCCTAAAAAATTATTCTATCATCTGATTATCATTACTAACCCAAAAACATTTTTCTTCATTCAAAACTTCCTTTTACTAACATATTTTTCTCTTATGCGAATTTCTTATATTTTCCGATTATAATGTATCCGCTACTGTGTTGTAATAGTTAGGATTTATTTTCTCGCATTCTTTCCAATATTATGTAATCGCCATGGGATGTAATAGTTTAATTAGGACTTTACTTTCGTGACTCCTATTATGTAATCGCCTAAAGCCATGTAATAGCGTAGGATTTACTTTCCGCACTTTACTTTCCGCAATTTACTTTCTGCACCCTATAAACTGCTAGTAACTAGGCGTGTATCGCAAGATAAAAATGAACATAGATCACTTCAAATTTGCAAGATAATATATCTGAATTCAACACACTGTTCTCACACATGCACCCCTTAGGGTAATTCTCTCTCGTTGCCTTTCGAATAAACGGTCAAGTCCCTCGAACGTAGAGGTATCCTAGCACCGTTGCCTGTGAAACATATCATCATAGTCTCTTCCAATCAAAGATCATGAGTCCCTATACGTGGCCTACGAAAACATGATCCCGTCCCTCGATTGTTGCCTACGAAAAGTGATGATCGTCCCTTCGAATGTGCTAGGATACTTCCTACAAGTTGCCTTCTATGACCATCCGATGTCCCTTCGAGTGTCCCTTTACATCCAACGAATAGGGTTACCTACCAACTAATGGTATGGATAGCACTATTCTAAAGGAACGAAACAACGAAAACGACCATTCTCGAGTAGGTAATAAGACTTTTAGTTGCTTGCTCTATCAAAATACTTTTCACACCTCACACTTTTGTCAAAGTTCAAACACTTTTCAAAATGAAACATTTCCGAACACTTTGTATACATTCTTACATGAATCATTACAAAGTCAAAGCGAAATGCCTTTTCAAAACATTTTTGTCAAACACACGTAAAGCAATTTTAAAGTGAGCTAGCAACTAAGAGCCCGAGATAACCACGGATGAAAAGGGTGCTAATACCTTCCCTTTCATAACCTTCTCCCTTACTCGTAATCTAACGGTCTTTTCTGTTCTTTTCGCCTTCCCTTAATTGGATAAAAGAAAAGTCGGTGGCGACTCTTGCTATCCGTAACATTTGTGATAAAAAGCAAAACAAATCCCAAAGTCAGTTCTCCCATCGTATTACAGTTAGACTTTACGTTCGCCTTTGAATGAAGTTATTGGTTTGTATTGGTTTTTAACCAAATATGCAGCATTCTGAGAGTGGAGAGATATCGACAAATAGTCAGAGATGGGCTTAAGATGCCATCCAGGGCAACCGAGTCGTATGTCAGACTCTGTAGTTGCTGTTGATAATAAGAGAGAGTTAGAATAAATCTTCGTCTTGATTACTCTAAGGGGATAATAGTTGGCAAAATGTGGATAGCTTCCCTGTCGTGTTTCGGGTGTCAATCTAATGCTTATTGTCGGAGGACAACTTGGGTGGTCGTTCGGATAGGGTTTCCCGTATTGCTTCGGGTATTAATCATGGACATATTGTCACGGTTGCTCGTGATAGGTTTCCGCCTTGTTTCAATGACAATCTTTGACCTTCGCTTAGAAGTAATTTTTACCTGTTGGGGAAAAACAAAAGAAACTTTGACAGGATATAGTTAGACTTATGTAGATTATGATGCATGACAATGTGTATGAATGATATATGCACGTGTTATGACTTTTATGAATAATGTATGAACGATAGATGTTGTTGTATTTCAAAACATATCCATCTTGAGGAAGATGTGAATGCCCTGCTGGAGATTTCTAACTTCTGCTTGGGGATGAAGTTGCTGAACACCTTGCTTTGGAGGAGAAGGAAATGTCTTTGATTCCTCCGATGCACCATCTGACCAAGTTTCGAGCCTAGATATCAATGCTGCTAGGAATAGTAGAAACCGAGAGATACTCCACTAGGGGTCTTGTGCGTAGACCCTGTTGAGGGTAGTAGAAACTGAGAGACTCTCCACTGGGGATCTCGTGCGGAGATCTTGCTGGGGAGTATCTGATTGTTGCTGGGAGACGGGGCTTGAAAGATCGGGAGTTTGCCGGAGTTTCCGATGGAGGAATAAGAGACGTAGGTTTCCTTCGATGCACTATCTGACCAAGTTTCGAGTCTGGATATTGCTGCTGCCGAGGGAATGATAATTGTTGAGATATATTCTGCTGGGGATAAATATCTCTGCTGGAAATGAACTCACATTATCAAGACCGATGTAATCAAAGTTGTCGCTTCGATCGCCGTCAGTGGACTAACGCGATGAAACTTGGAATGTTGGAAATAGTGGAAGGAAATTTGTACTCCGCCGGGGAAGGTTTGTAGTGAGCGATACCTCTGTGGGGATTGTACTCAACAGAGGAATGATTTGGTGACTTTCGTCGTCATCTCAACGCCTAGAGCCTGTAGTAATCATCCTTGTTCGTTCGCTTTTCGTATGTTTGTGAACAGATGTTTATTGTCAAATGCATATAATCATTCAAAGCAATCATTGGACTTTATGCAAAAAACAAACAATAGCGAACATTGTAAAAAGAAAGAACTTGTATTAATTTTGAAAGGTGGCGTATGGCCAAGCAGTTTGTATACAAGGAAAGTAAAAGCTATGCGGAAACAATCTGCCGAGTTTCAACTATGCTAGTACTATATATTTCACTATCTCACCCTTGTCGCTGGAAAGTCGGATTGATTGCCATTTGATACTTGAATGCTTATAGTAGTCTGTGTTGGTGATCCGGACAAGACATAGTCGTACGCTACATCCCTAACTTTGCATAGACCTCCCTTTCGGTTTTCGCCCAATGATACCCTTTTGCCCAAGTCGCCTTTTGCGTGTTTTTGACTGCCGGTGTACATGTTTTGTATATATCCTTAACTTTGCCCAACCCTTTGGTTCGCCAGATGCCCGTATTTTGCTCTAGGCCTCGACCTAGCGGTCTCATTCATGCGTAGTATTTTGACTATGTCTCGCATCTCACGTGGTGTGTGGAAGTTCACCATCCATGGTGCTAAGTATCATAGCAATCCGAAAATACTATTTTGACTACAAACGTCCCCGTAGGTGGAATCAATTTTCCCTCGATCACCTGTGGAAGGATGATGCGCTTGACTACTAGCTCACCGACCTGGTAGACTAGGTGTTTGACTTTCTTGTGGAACGCTCTGATCATTCGCTTCTGATAGAGCTGTCCATGGCAGATGGATGCAAGTCGTTTCTCATCGATCAAGTCGATCTAGTCAAGGCGAGTCTGGACCCATTCGTCTTCGCCTAATTCCGCATCCTGGAGGACTTTGGTTGAGGGTATCTGAACCTCGATTGGTAGTAATGCTTCCATACCGTATATAAGAGAGAAAGGGGTTGCCCCTATGGATGTTCGTACTGTAGTGCGATAACCATGGAGAGCAAATGGCAACATCTCGTGCCAATCTTTGTAAGTCACTGTCATCTTCTGTATGATCTTCTTGATATTCTTGTTGGCGGCTTCCACTGTGCCATTCATCTTTGGTCGATATGGAGAAGAGTTGTGATGCTTGATCTTGAACTGCGTGCAGAGTTCGGTGATCACTTTGTTGTTGAGGTTAGAACCGTTATATGTGATGATCCTTTCGGGAGTGCCATACTGACAAATAAGATTATGCTTGATGAATCGAGCCACAACATTCTTGGTAACAGATGCAAATGAGGCTGCTTCTACCCATATGGTGAAATAGTCAATTGCCACAAGGATGAAATGATGTCCGTTGGAAGCAGTAGGTTTGATTTCTCCGATCATGTCAATGCCCCACATTGCAAAAGGCCAAGGAGCGGTCAGGACATTCAATGGTACTGGAGGTACGTGCACTTTGTCTGCTGTGATATTCGCATTTGTGACAAGAACGAGCATAGACAACGCCTTCCATGGTGGACCAATAATAACTCGTTTCGTAGTCTTTTAGCCATGGTATGTCCACCGAACGGGTACCGAACGCTCGCGTAACTCTTCCATGATTCGCTCGCAGCTCGTCACACAAGCAGAGTAAGCACAAGTCGTGATTGCGCTTGTATAAGATGCCGTTGTTGAGAAAGAATTTGGATGCGAATCCTCTCAAGAACTTCTTATCATGATGATGCCCCTCGGATATTCCCCGAGTCTCAAGATACCTCTTCACTTCGTAGAACAAGGTTTCTCTTCTGTATCAAGTTCACAACAGTATGTTGGTCCGTCAAACTTTTCAATAATGATCTGAGGAGCCTCGTTGTCCCATCGGACCTTGAACATAGACCACATAGTAGCTAACGCGTCTGCCAACTGATTCACTTCTCGTGGAATATGGTCAAAAGTGATCTCTTCGAAGCAGGGGATCAAACCCAAAACATGCTCTCGATATGGAATGAGATTTGGATGCTTCGTATCCCACTCGCCTTTAATCTGACTAATCACAAGCTGAGTCTCCATACACCTGCAAGAATTTGATTCTTAAGTCAATAGCAATTGATACCCATGATGTACGTCAGATTCGCCATGTTGTTGGTGCAAATTAAACATAATCGCGGTGAAAGGCGATGTCTCTTATAGGAGATGTAATGATGGCGCCAATGCATCTTCGTCTCGTCCAGTTCTTCACAATCAAGAATTAGTAAAACATCTTCGTTCGAAACTCGAATCGATAGACCGAAAGTCATCTACGGCTTGATGAGCCAAATGATCGGCCATTACACTTTTCGATCACATTCTCGAGAAGTGTAATCGATGTCATATTCAACAAGATCATTTTCCATCTTGCTATTCTTCCCGAGAGTCGGTTTCTCAAATATGTATTTTTTCGGATCCATCTTGGAGATCAACAAGGTAGTGTGAGTCAACATATATCGCCTTAGTCGGCGAAGCAGCCTAAGTTAAAGCGCCGTAAGTTTTCTCGAGTCAGAGTATCTTGTTTCACCGGTAAACTTTTTGCTAAGGTAGTATATTGCATACTCTTTTTGACCAGACTCGTCATGTTACCCCAACACACACCCCATTGAGTTCTCTAATACTGTCAAGTACATGATAAGAGGTCTTCCTTCAGCAGGTGGCATCAAGATAGGAGGATTCTGTAGGTACTCCTTGATATTGTCAAGGCAATCTGGCAATCGTCGTTCCACTCCACTACTTGATCTTTCTTTAGTAACTTGAAGATTGGCTCACAAGTAGCCGTTAGATGTGCAGTGAATCTGGCAATATAGTTCAATCGTCCCAAGAAACCTCTGACTTCTTTTTTGGTTCGGGGAGCTGGCATTTCTTTGATAGCTTTATCCTTGGCGGGGTCAACTTCAATACCTTTACCACTGACAACAAATCCCAAGAGTTTACCAGATCTGACTCCAAAGGTGCACTTGTTAGGATTGAGTCTCAGTTTGTACTTCTTCAGTCTATCAAACAGTTTCCGCAAATGATCGAGATATTCTTCTTCAGTCTATGATCGAGCTATCATGTTGTCGACGTGGACCTCTATCTCGTGATGAATCATGTCATGAAATAATGCCACCATGGCACGCTGATAAGTGGCGCCAGCGTTCTTCAGTCCGAACGGCATGACCTTGTAGCAGTAGTGCCCCACCGTAACGAAGTAGTCTTCCATGTCTTCGTGAGCCATTTTGATCTGATTGTAACTGGAGAAACCATCTATGAAGGAGAAAACCTTATGTTGAGCGGTGTTGTCAACTAGAACATCAATATGAGGAAGTGGAAAATCGTCTTTCGGACTCGCTTTGTTCAGATCTCTGTAATCCATACACATCGTACTTTACCATCCTTCTTAGGTACATGTACCACATTTGCAACGCACTGCAGATAAGAAGTAACGGCTAAGAAACCGACATTGAACTGCTTCATAACTTCGGCTTTGATTTTCTCTGACATCTCAGGACGCTTGCGACGAACCTTCTGTTTTACTAGGAGAAAACCTTCTTTCACAGTAATCGTGTACCACAATATCAATGTTCAGACTGCATGTCTTCGTATGACCAAGCAAAACCTCGATATAGTCTCGTAGCATCCGAACCAATCTCTTTGACACGCTCTCCGCACCGCTCCTATCTTAATCTCTTCTGCCTTCATCAGCACTCCAAATTCAAAACCTCAACTGGCTCTTCGTGGTGGTCAGATAACTCGCTCTCTTGTTGTAGTAGTCTCCGAAGTTCTCCCTAAGACTTCACAATCTTCCTCACCTTCGTCGGGCTTGGTAGATCGATTATCAAAGTCATATTTAGCAATAGCATAGTTGTTATCAACTAGATTCGGAGTGATTGTGCAGTGTATCGCGTGGGTGTGTGCAAGAACACATAGCTTTTGAAGGGGTGATAAAGTAAAAGAAAGAAACATTTAAATGCAAAAGTCCAATGATTTTATTGAATGAAAATATGCAAATGATAGATAATAACCCTCACAAACGAGCCATGATGCCCCGGGCAAGGCACTAGGCTTCAACGTTTATTGTTCAATGCATAAAAACGAAAAGCATAACATAAAACAAAAGTAATTATTCTCCTAAAGGAGATTGGTATGACGCCTTCGCCTTCCAATTGTCGAGTCCGCTGTCGGAGTCGAAGATCCAATCGCTGATGTCAAGTCATTGTCATCGCCTTCTATATCATGGACCCATCTTGCCGATGCGAAGGGAAGTTGGCCGGCACGTCCGCCGCGATCATTTTCAAACCTTGATGGTGAAGCCTAAACCAGCCTTGTTAGATTTGAAAGGAAGATCGTGGAGTCAATTCAAATAGTATTACTCCTTCTTCAACCGCTTGAGCATCCTTTAGCGAGGCTATCCTAGGCGGAACTTGTGTAACTTCACGAGTAATTGGAGAGTCAACAGCATGACTCTTGAACTGTTTCAAAGCTTGACAAGGAGTCTCAAGAATTCACCTTCCATCTCAAGGTATCGGAATGATTGGAGATGACTGACCATGTATTCCTCTTCACCGCATACTGTAACAATCTTCCCCTTCACTAGGTACTTCAGCTTCTGATGCAAGGTAGAGGTAACAACGCCCGCCCCATGTATCCAAGGCGCCCAAGTAGGTAAGAGTAAGCGGACGGATGTCCATGACAAAGAAAGTGGAGTCGAAAGTCCGGGAACCGACATTAACAAAGTGTAATGAGCTCCAAGTATCGCTCGCTTAGAACGATCAAAAGCTCTCACAATTATGTCACTAGGCTTCAAGACCAATCCTTCAACATCAAGTCGGTTGAAAGCACTCTTCGGTAGGATATTTAGAGCAGAACCGGTATCTACCAAGACATGAGACAATGTAACGCCTTGCATTCAATGTAGATGCAAGGCTTTGTTGTGTTTCCTTCCTACAAGTCAAACCACATCGTAAGCCTAGGCTGTTGTTGGCAGCCGTGCTAGCAATACAAACTTCAAACCGATCAGTAGTAGTGTCTTGCGGATGTGAGCATTCTTCAAACTTCACCAAGGCCTTAGTACGAGCCTCGTGAGCACAAGAGCAGCAAGCATGGATATCTTGGACGAGTCTCGTTCCAACTGCTCCACAACATTGTAGTCACTCTTCTTGATAATCTTCTTAATTTCTTCCATTTCTTACTTGGAGGTATCTTCAAGAACTTCCTTTGGTACTTCGTCTGAAAGCAAAGATGAGTCACCGGGTTCTTTCCTAGCTTCGAACCGGTTCGTTATCGGAATGCCGGAGTCGCAGTTGTCTTTGGGAGGAGAGATTTCTAGAGAAAATACTCTTTTCGTTCCGTCACCTTACTTGATCCTGATGTTGTCAATGTCGAATGGTAGCTTCAACTATAATGTCCTCAATGGTCAGAGGGTCTTGCTTGATGCCATGATAGTAAACTTCAGCTCCATAGTTCCACAGTATAGCTTTGTTGGAGGAATATGGAACTGTTCTGGGAGAAGTAATGATGAGAGGTGCCACTCTAGGCACAGGATCAGCAGAGGAAATCCTTATTGTGTTAGCATCAGCATAGTCTTCTGGGAAATCGTCTCCCCATCCGGTCGCCTTGACATCTTTAATAAGAATCTTGTAGCTTTCAGGAACAATATACTTTACCATGTAATCGAACTTCCCACATGGCTGCCCCAAGGTATCCTGCACTGCAAGCCACCACATCTTCAATCTTCGATTCTTAGACATGTTCACACGCCTCCACAGTGAAGGTTTCGTAAATAGACTTCATGTTATCCATCATGCACTGGATACGTCTTCTCAAACAAGCACAACCATCAGGTGCAGATGGGCACCACCGATAAATCTCTGGGCATCCTGGATTGACACCAGCTTGCAGCAAATTCTCCTTTACAATCATCAGAGGAATAGTCAAGTCATCTATATTAAAACATAAGACTTTTGTCAATAGCATTGAACTTTTGCCATGGTTAGGCATAGGTGCATTGATCACATTCGGAGTCTTAACAGAGGATCAAACTCAATCTCTTTAGCTTCAATCATGTCTTGAATCTTGTTCTTCGTGAGCCCAACAATCGTTTGTTATGTCCAGTTGGAGTGGTAAGCACACTTGGCATTAGGATTGTATCTCGAGAGGAAGTGTTGATGTTTTGAGGAGGATCCTCAAGGTAATCACCGCTTTCAATATGTGTTGCAATGTATGACAATGGCATGTCGATCTCCAGAACCGCCTCGTGGCGCTGCTCTAGTTACACGCTGTCTCACGAGGTCAGGCCGATGTAGGATTGAGATTACAACCGCCTCACAGATTGAGCGGCCGGTCTTGGCTCGGCTTTTCCGACCATACACAAGATTAGCTTCTTCTTCACCGCCAAAAGATCTCTTCGCAAAGATTTGGAGATGACTCCACCGAATCTTTCCGCCTTGATTCCAAATGACATGTTCTCTCACAATATCACCGTGAATCTGGTCAAGAGTTTCCAATCGACGATTGAAGAATGGGCCTATCTGTTCCCATAAACATATCAACCAACCCCTATTGGACAAGGGTGGTTGCACCGCTCGCTAGATCTCTCCATTTCGAGCATACTTTGAACTTCTCATCACGGCCCATAGACATGCTCAGTTGCATGCGAGTGGTGCTAATTCAAGATTGCATCGCATCGGTAGAAAGCATCCGCTAAGTCATTCCAAGTATGAATTTGGGTACCTCTTGTTGATAATACCACCCAACCGAGCTTTGATAAACTCTCTTGAAAGAAATGGATCCACGCTTCGTCATCAAGGTGAGGATGGATCTTCCGAACATAGGACTTCAAATGTAACTTCGGACAAGAGATTCCATCAGATTTGGCGAAAGTAGGAACCTTGAACTTACTGGGAATCACCACACCACCTAACAAGACTCGATCATCAAAACTCACCCTGACATTTTCAGATTTTCCACAAGATTCGACGGTCTTCAAGTTGTTTGTATTTGTCATCTTCAAAAGAGTACGCTGCGGCTCATAGTATTCTTCTTTGTTTTCGTAATCACATCGTCTCCTTCGTTGTTCTTAACACTTCCCGCCAACACTTTTATCCGAGACCCTATCCGGCGACCACTTAGGACCACCTTGTGACGCCCACCCATGCGAGAACACCAATGACCCTCTTCTTTCTCGATGAGCTTCAGATCTTCCTGCCTTGACCAAGCCGTAACCACTTCTCGAACCGAGCATTCCGAGCTCAAGATCTTTGAATTATTCAAGAACCATTTCGCTAAAATAAATAGTAGAAAATGAGAAAACCGATCTTCAATGTAACCGTTATGCAATGTTATGCTATGATATGCAATGTTTATGCGAGGCAATGCGATGTTTTCAAGGACCTCTAGGAATATAAATTTGGTAAACAAGCATGAACAAACTTTATTAGTTCTCTTTTATTCTTTTTCTTTTTAGTACAAAAGATAGTTCGAAAATAAAAAGAAAAATCCTAAAGTTCTAAGTCTCACATGGGTGCTTCCTCTTGGTGTGAAGTAGCTGATGTTTCGCCTCCTCAAGTAGCTTGGTCAACTCTAGTACCTTCTTCTCGCCGTATAGCACCGAGCTTCAATGTATCCTTCTTCTTGAGTGAATCCGTGATCTTCAAGTCTTCAAAATCGTAGGCATGTCGATGGAGAATAATATAGGGTACGCCACCCATAGCAACAGTTCCATAATTATTGGTAACACAGTGTAAATGGCATCATGAGGTTTTGAGCTCGAGCTCGCACCCATTTGAGGTAAGGTTCCTAAGGAATGGAGTTTTGGTGTCCCAAAGTCTTGGTATCAGTCTTCTTTACCATGCCCCAAGCGTGTATGATCCTTCGTCGGTAACTCTGGAGATCGTGGTTGTAATCGAACACAATAACTTTGAGAAGCATATCATGTGGACCATCTCTTCGAGCATAACCAAACTGACGCAAAGCTAGAGAAGGGTTGTAAGTGATACCTCCCCTTATGCCAAGGAGTGGTACATTAGGGAATTCTCCACAACGCTCAATGAATGTGAAGTCCTTTTAAGAGAAAAGGCACCAAAGGATGTCTGAATGAGAGAGTGACATTAGTCTTTGAAACCACTTCAATCTTTGCTCGTTCTTCAATACCGATTGAGGAAGGTGCGAAATAAACCACCTGGAAAGTAACGGTATACAACACATGAGAGTTCCTTGTCTTTTGATAGTACGATTGTGGAGAGAATGTAGGATGTCTCCAAGTAAAACAGGCACAGGATTATGAGTGAGGAATACCTTGATGGCGTTCACGTCTATGAACTGATCTGGATTAGGAAATAATACCAAACCATAGATTAGCAAGGCCAAGATGTCTTCGAATGCTTGGAAACTCAAAGCTCTGAGGAATTCTCAGGCTTTCTTTATTATAAACTTAGCAAGTAAACCCTTAACTCCGCTTCTTGTTTCCCAATTGGCTTCAATGTCTGAGAGCCTTAGATGTAAATGACAATGTGTTCGTACTTAGGAACTTTTCTAAACCGCTGAATGGCATCCGTCAAGAATAGGTATCCCAAGTAGCTTAGAGAACTCTTCCAAGGTAGGAACTAATCGATAACTGGAATGTAAAGCAATGGTGTTTTGATCAAGAATCGAATAAGACATGCATCATATCTTCAAAACCAAAGATAACCAAGTCAAGTAGATAACCATGTCTTTTGATGAATCGAGCATGATCGGAATCTTCAAACCAATTCCTTGAGTGAGAAGGTACACCCTTGAAGTTGATCTCGATAGTCTTCCGAAGCCATAATCCCTACAAAACAGAGCAAAGATAAATCCCTAGGTCCTTGAAATAGTTGGAAATGATATGCAATGTGATGATGTCATGATGTCATGTTTAGCAAGCACAAACAAATCACACAATTGCCCTAGGTTTAAGGCTTGCATGAGGTATAGGTGTCTACCCTACCAAAGTTTGAGTTGGTTCATCCTGTCCTATAATAGTAACCGGGTTCTAGGAATCTCATATCATTGATCTTTCTCGTAGGAATTTATTTCAATACGACTACCAAGTGGTCGACCGAAAATATCCCAAAAGTCTGATCTTAATGAGCGTAGCATCGAGTATCAGCCAACCTCGGTCTATACCATAGTTGGCCATCTCGCTACCTTCTAATGGCCAAGATGGGTCAATTAAGGTTCTAAAAGTTGAGTTAGTCATAATGACACCACGCAGAAGCCAAATACTATCCTCAACTTGGAAATGAAGAGTATCAGGACATCCAAAGTGTCACACTAACGTAGCCATCATGTTGACCGTTTCGGTATACGCCTAACGATTGCGACGATCTATTGCTACTTACCTAAGGAAACCTGGATCCGGGTGTAGGATCCCCCAAAATTATAATACCCAAGCAACCCTTAAGATAAAGCATACAAGTCAAACAGAAAGTAGTAAAAAATGATCTAAAAATCCCTAAGGTATTCTCTCTTTAGGTGTCTTCTCAGAGATTCGCCAGCCAGAATACGTGGAGAACTGACTTTGAGATTTTTTTTGGCTTTTTATCGCAAATGTTGCGGATAGCAAGAGTCGCCACCAACATTTCTTTTATCCAATTAAGGGAAGGTGAATAGAACAGAAAAAGACCTTCATTAGATTCTGAGTAAGGGAGAAGGTAATGAAAAGGGAAGGTATTAGCACCCCTTTCCATCCGTAGTTATCTACGGGCTCTTAGTTGCTCTTAGATCACTTTAAAATTGTGCTTTCTGTGTGTTTGACAAAAATGTTTTGAAAAGGCATATCACTTTGACTTTGTAATGATTCATAGGAATGTATACAAAGTGTTCGAAATGTTTCGTCAAAAGAGTTTAAACTTTGACGAAAGTGTGGTGCGAAAAGTATTTTGTTTGAGCAAAATGAAAGTCTTATTACCTACTCGTAATTGGTCGTTGATTATTTTACGCCTTTACAATAATGCTATCCATACCATTAGTTGGTAGGTAACCCTATTCTGGATGTGCGGACATTCAAGGACATCGATGGTCATGAAGGCAACTTGTAGGAAGTATCCTAGCACATCGAAGGGACGATCATCACTTTCGTAGGCAACAATCGAGGGGCGAGATCATGTTTTCCAGATGCCACCGAGGGACTCATGATCTTATTCAAGGGACTATGATGATATGTTTCGTAGGCAACGATGCAAGGATACCTCTACGCTCGAGGGACTCGACCATTGATTCGAAGGCAACGAGAGAATTACCTAGGGGTGCATGTGTGAAGAGAGTGCAATCAAGATATGTTATCTTGAAATTAGAAGTGATCTATGTTCGCTTTATCTCATACACTAGTTACTATCAATTTATATGGTACGAAAGTAAATGGTGGAAAGTAAAGTGCTGAAAGTAAATGTCCCACGCTATTACATTGGGGAAGTTACATAATAGAGTGCGGAAAGTAAAGGCAAAATGTAAATCTACGCTATTACATGATAAAAACTTTATGACCTATACATCCTTTCTAGAATTGTAAATGCTAAATAAGAAATAGAT
The DNA here is from genome assembly GCA_021764765.1 of Vicia sativa. Lineage (NCBI taxonomy): Eukaryota > Viridiplantae > Streptophyta > Magnoliopsida > Fabales > Fabaceae > Vicia > Vicia sativa. The sequence continues at coordinate 72,288,830 of CM038794.1, read as the reverse complement.
AATCTAAACATAAGAAAATGTTAGCAAAATGTTTTGGAAATTAGTAGAAAAGGTTTTTAGGTTAGTAATGATAATTAGATGATAGAGTAATTTTTGGGAATTTTCCTAATTAGTTTTGATGAAGAAAAAATAATTGAAAGTCAATTTAATGTTTAATTAACAATTAATTAAAATATCATGCAAAATATTAATTTTTATGTGAAAATTAAATAAACATTTTTCTCGATTAAAATGCAAAAAGAAAATATTTTGGTGATTTTAAATGCATGAGAAAAATTATTTGAAAAGAAATTAAAATAGAAAATAAAATATGAAAAAGATAAGAGAAAGGGTTAGAGGGCTCTGGATTGGATTCTCCTGTGTCGGAGCCTCTAAGAGATCCTTTGTCGACCATGCCTGCACTGCACACTCGGGAGACTCTTACGTGGGAACGCCCAACCTTGGATTTCCTAGAGCTTCTGGCTTGGAGATGCCCAGGCACGCCTCTTCCGGGTCATTGAAGCACGCCTTAAACCGGAGTTTCGGGCAGAGCAGGTACAAGGACCAAAAGTGATTTTGGCAAGCCTCATTGAGAAAAACTCAAATATAGCAAAATATGATAAAAAATAATGGAAAAAGTAGGGTTCGAACCCATGCTCTTTGGAACAAAGTGACTTAGTGCGCGCAAGTTTAACCGCTGGGGTGGAGATACATCCATGAGTTAAGTTACATGGATTAATAGATATGCAAGAGTTTCTCATCTGATTCAAACCAGAAAAGCCCAGATCGGACCTCCGGTCATCTTTTCCGGCGAGATGATTCTGGGAACCTGCAAAGTAGAAAGAGTTTGAACAAGATATTAAGGCTACCCCCCCTAAATCGACCCCTGCGAGTTCAATGGTGGTATCGGTTTGCCCTAAAACCCCTCAGATAATCGAGCTCAAAGCTCTTAATAGTTTTTCCCTAACAATGGCAAATCATGCTCCGATCGTGAGAAACTTCATGTACCCATCCAGACCTATTCTATAATGTCTCAGGAACACATTGCAATAGTTAGTTTCATACAAAACACAACAAATATTAAAAAAAGAAATTCAAAAAGATATGTAAATGTATGTTCATGTATGGCACGATTGTGCATGGTTATTATATTGCCCTCGACTTACTCAAAGAATACCCCAGAACACAATGGAATGCTTGGAATAAACTGAAAACGGCCGGAACAAGGATTTCGAAAATTGCAACTTTGAGAGAAATTTGTGATTTTTAGGGTTGCTTCATGAGGCTAGGGTTTTTTTTGGTCTTGTGAATGTGTTGTGTATTTATAGTGCAAGATATTTGATCCAAAAGAATGAAAAAAGATATGGCTTTGAATGCAAAATTATTTTCTTGTTAATTTCCATCAAATCATTCCAAAATTTTATTTTCTCTTCCTTGTACGACCTTGCATGAAATTGGCATGTCTTGTGGGCTTCCTTGGTCCTCAAGATAGATAAAAATCCAACCCAACTTGTTTTATACCTTGTTTTCATATTTTATTTAATTTAAAATTGAATTAAATGCTTTTAATTTCAAAAATAAATCAAGAAAATAGGAAAAGGTCGTGTAAAGGTGTCAAGAGATCATAAATAATATTATGATCAAGTTTGGATCATAAAATTATAAGCCCATTTGGAAAAAATTGGATTTTGTCAAGTATTTGTCTTTGTGCACCTCTTCAAAAATGCTCAACTTGTGCAAGGTGTATCTTGCTCAATTTTTAACATTTTTGGGTGTTCTTCGACTTTTTGGAAATCTCTAGATGTCCTCTAAACGACCACTTTGGTTTCATCTCAATTGAAGTTTCCATGCTCAATAACACTTCTTTACAAAATGTTGATTTTTTGTTGACTTTGAAAAGGACCTGTAATGTTTTGATCCATATCTTCCAAATGAAGCATTTTCTGACCAAGCTTGTGAGACATGAAGTTGTAGAGAATTGAATTCTCTTCAAAATTAGAGGTGGTGGAAAAATTTTTGATAAAGTATGAGAAAGTTATGCCTGGTCAAAGTTTTGTTGACTTTTGTCTGAGAAAGCCCAATTTAGAAACTTTGACTTTTGATCAATTCTTGACTTTTCTTGATGAATCATGATCAACCCTTGATCAAATGATGAATGTCACTTCAAAATATGGATGTTGACCAAAAATCATGGAGTTTGATCAGATGTTGACCACACTGACTTTTGTCCAATACAACCGATTTTCAACCATTCGAGCAATTGTCTGCAAACCGACTTGTAAGGCTTGAAACTTGACATGGAGATCCTTTGAAGCATATGATGAGACATGATGGCCAATGGAGATGTTGGAGGCTCACCTGGATTTGAGGATAGCCAAACCCTAGTTTGGGTTGATTGCCTAGGAGAGGGATTGTCTAGTCAACCCTTGTGAAATACCCAAGCATGGATATGAGAAATGTCTTGAGAAGTAAGAGGGAAAATTTTGGGGTATGACAACAAGTATCAAAGGAATAAAAATGTGTGAAGGAAACTTAATCATGTATTTTAGATCACTCATCAAATTGCTCAAGCAATTTGAGCAAGTGAATAACCTATCCAGGTAAGAGAGAAGGTTAATAATTTAGCACAAGAAGCTTCAGGGTACAAGAAAGACCAAAGTGAAGAACCTATCCAGGTAAGAGAGAAGGTTCGAGCAACTTTGTTATCTCCTCGTATTTGTCAATTACTGTTATGAAAAGAGATGCTGAAAATTTTCAATTTTTAGAAATTGACAATGAGCAAGGAAATGATTGGCGAAAGCCTTTGGTCGACTATTTGCTTTCCCCTATGATTTTGACAAAGCGTAAGATCAAATATCGCGCCCTTATTTATGTTTTGATCGAAAATGAATTATTCATGAAAACTGCTGAAATAGTATTGCTTAAATGCCTTGGAGAAAGAGAGACATATATAGAAGTGTCGAGTGTGCATAGTGGATCATGTGGTGCACATCAAGATGGACACATAATAAAATGGCTTTTTGGTGCGTTCAGGTGTTTATTGGCCTTCAATGTTGAATGATTGCATTGAGTTTGCTCAAGGTTGCCAAGAATTCCAAATGCATGGGGAATACAACATGTTCCTCGCAAGTGAATTATATACAATTGTAAACCTGGCCATTTAGAGGTCAGCATTAGATGTGATCGAGAAATAAAACCACTCTAAAACAACAAATGTACATCTTAGTCGCATGGATTATCTTAAAATGTCGATCAAGAGGTTGTTATTGATTTTATATAAAATCATATATACGATCGGATTCCGTAAATAATTACAACTAATCAAGGATCGCGTTTACTAGATGGAAAATGCAAGAATTTACACGTTGAATCAAATTGTTAATTTCTACTCCCTCCTATGCTCGTGAAAATGGCCAAGTCAAGCCGCCAATAAGGTAATAATTATCCTAATTAAGAAGCTTGTAGGAAAGAAGCCAAGGAATTGGCATAAAACCCTACATCAAGCGTTATGGGCATGTAGAACATCTCCCAATGAAGCAACAGGAACTACTCTATTTCGAATTGCATATGGACATGATGTAGTTTTTCCAAGGAGATACAAGTTCAATTAGTGAGAATCCATGACAATATGAAATACCATATGAATATTACTGGAAAATGATGGTAGACGAACTTGTCGATATAGATGAAGAAAAGATGTTGGCCCTTGATTCGTTGATGAGACAGAAAGAAGAAGAAGATAGGAACGACAAGTGTTATAGTGATAAATAAATTGTTTTAAGCGTAGAATCGTCAAGGTTAATTTGTGTAGCAATTGTTATTATTGTTTGTTCCATTTTTTATATGTAATTGTAATGAACATATTCATGGTACTTTAATCAAGCAATTGTGAGTAATCTAATGTCTTCACAACACACAATATTTATTATTTTAGTGAATATTGATTGACATAAAGAATCAAAGGAGTGGTAAAGGTGAGATACGAGTGTCTAATGTGATGAATTACACCGATTAAGTTTTTGGTTTTTTTCTTATTTGACTGGATAAATAATAAAATTTAAAAATTGTATACATCAGAATCTTACGCCGATTATTACTTAAAATATATAATCAGAATAAAGGGCATAGAAATTTGAAAAAATAGTTTTCCATGACAAGATAAATTATTTTTTTAATCAAAACCAATCACGGACGATAAATTAATTAATTATTTATTCAATTATACTTTTAATTTCTATAACATATTATTTTTATTAATTATGAATTCATTTAACTCTTTTTTCAATAACCATGAAAAATAATAACATTACAAACAGCATCTCACACATACACATGATTAAGATGTGGGTTAGATTTAAGAAGTTTCTATATACAATATGACTTAATCTTTGAACAAATAAATCAATTACATGTCAACAAACGATAAGTAGATTAACAAGGAAAGTAAATAATTTCGTGAAATATTCCAAGTTAGATCTTTAGATATCACCGCTCACACGCATGTTTCTATGTTTCTTTATGGAGAGTCGATTATTTTGATGAGACACAAATTCTCACCACCTATTGCTTCAAAGGTCAAGATCTATGAAGATGACTGACTATATACTTGGATACTTATCGTTTTATCCATATCTTTCCATTTTCCTCGAACAATTTGTTAGAGATCCTTAGCCATCAAATGAACATCGTTGTTTGGAGGATTATAAGTCATGGCATTTGAAAAGGTCAATCCGACATCACCAAACCTCTTGCTATAATATACATTTTTCTCCAACTTGGATTTAATCGCATCCAAATCCATGGGATGATATGACCGTAAAATAACTGAATGTTCAACGCCACAGATCCAATTCTGGCTCATAAACACCACCATAGTGATGAGATGATAAGCATTTGAGGATTGCAGACACATCCGAGACCCTTTCCGATCAATCTTCCGCTTTTATTCTTAGGGCCCTCAATACCTCGATGGTTCCCTTTTCGATATATAGCGAAGTAGGACTTTTGATAGAATTATGGTCTATTTGCATCAAGTTGAGACACTTTCTCTCCAAACCGACATTTTGGCCCGCATAACAACTTCTATCCTAAACATCAACACCTCCTCTCCAAATACAATCCTAATGCTAAGTGTGTTTACCATTCCAATGTAAGTACCATTAATCGACAACCGCTGGGCTCAAGAACAAGATTCAAGACATGATCAAGCTTAAAGAGATTGAGTTTGATTCCCCCGTCGAGACCCCGAATATGATCAATGACCTATGCCTAACCATGAAAAAGTTCCAATGCTATTAGCGAGAACTCTTATGTTTTCAATATAGATGACTGACCATTCCTCTGATGACTCTAAGAAGAATTTGTCGCAAGCCGGTGTCAATCCAGATGCCCGAGAATTGTCATGGTGCCCATCTCGCACCGACGGTCAGGCTTGGTCGGAAAGACGTTCAAGGTATGATGGATAACCTAAGTGCTTCTCAAACCGCTACTGTGGAGAATTTGTGGAAGACATGTCTAAGAAACTAAAGATCAAGATACGAGCTAAACCGCACTGTAAGTTTCGATACCTTGGGCAAGCAAGTGGAAATTTTATTACATGGTAAGAGTATTATTCCCAAAAGCTACAAGATTCCTATTGAAGATGTTAAGGCGATCGGATGAGATTTCGTAAGATTATGTCGATGTCAACACAATAAGGATTTCCCCATCGATCCTGTGCCTAGAGTGGCACCTCTCATCATTACTTCTACCCGCCCATTCTCCTCGAAAGCTATCCCTTGGAATTATGGAGCTGAGGTTTACTATCATGGCGCTAAGCAAGACTCTCTCAATTATTGAAGATCTTATGCTTGAAGCTACCATTCCTCGAGTATTGACAACATCACCGAACAAGTAAGGTGACCTAACTGGAAGAGTATTTTCTCAGAGATCTCTCCTCCAAAAGACATCATGATCCAACAGAGATTCCAACCATCGAACCGGCCTCAAGCTAGAGGGGAAAGAACCAGAACTCATCCCGCCTACCGGTACCAAAGGAAGTTGTCAAGATACTCCAAACAAGCAATGGAGGAAATTTTGAATATTATCAAGAAGAGTGACTATAATGTTGTGGAACAATGGGATGACTCCATCCAAAATCTCCATGCTTTGCTCACAGGTTTCTCGAGGCTCATGCAAGCCTTGGTGTTTCAAGAATGCTCACGCATCGCAAGACACTACCACCGATCAATTTGAAGTTTGTATTGCTAGCTTGGCGCCAACAACCGCCCAGGTTTCTCTCGATGTCGATTTGACTACCGGAAGGAACATAACAAAGCCTTGCACATCTCCTGAATGCAAGCATGCTACATTGTCTCATGTTTTGATAGATACCACCGCTCTAAATATCCATCAAGAGTGCTTTTGACCAACTTGATGTTGAAGGATTGGTCTGAAGCCCAACAACATAATTGTGAATGCTTTGATGGTTCTAAGCCAACAAGACTTGGAGAGCTCATTCTCATCAAGTGCATGTTTGGCTGCCGACTTTGACTCCACTTTCTTTGTCATGGACATCCATCCAAATTTTACTTGCCTACTTGGACGCCTCTTGATACATGGGTGCAGCACTCTACTTTGCATCGTGGGTCAAGTACCCGTGAAGGGGAAGGTTGTTACAAGATGTGAAGAGGAATACATGGTCACATCTCATAGCCATTCCGATACTCGAGATGGAAGGTGAATCTTTGAGACTCACTGTCAAGCTTTTGAAATAGTTCCAAGAATCGCCTGTCAGATTCTCCGTTACTTCCGGGTTACAAGTTCTACCTAGGAAGGCCTCACAGAAGATGCCTGTCGCAATTGAAGAAGGAGGGTACTATTTCAGTCACCGATCTTCCTTTCAAAACATGACAAGATCGGGTTTAGACTTCACCATTGAAGGTCGGTTGATACGCCGCCAAACGTGCCGCAAACTTCCTTCCACATCGCTAAAGAATGGAGTCCATGCTATATAAGACAACGACAACGACTTCGACATCGCTAGTGGATCTTCCTAACTCCCGACAACGACCAACAATCGGGAGATCAAGACGCTATCCCAATCTCCTTTAGACAAGAGTAATTGCTTTGTTATGCTTTTCGCTTTTCTATGCTTCGAACAATAAACTTTAAAGCCTGGTGCCTCTGCCCGCATCATGGCTCATGAGGGTTATTATCCGTCATTTGCATATTTTCATTCAATAAAATCATTGAGTTTTATTAATTGCTTCTTTCTTTACTTTATCACCCTTCAAAAGCTATGTGTTTTTACACACACCCACGTGATACACCGCGTAATCACTCCGAATCTCGTTGATAACAAATGCATGCTATTGCTAAATACACTTGATAATCCGATCTACCGCCAAGAAGAAGGTGAGGAAGATTTTTAAGTACTGTGGAGAACTTGTCAGTCACACCAAGAAGAACGATATACGCACACGAAGAGTCACGAGGATCAGAATTGGGTATCATGAAGACATAAAGAGATCAAGGTAGGAGCCTATGAGAATTAAGTGTCAGGAGAGATTGGTTCAGACTACAGACTATATCGAGGTTTTGCTTGGTCATACCGAAGACATGCCAGTTTAGCTATTGACATTGTGGTACACCGCCATCGACAAAAGAAGGTTTTCTCCCAAGAAGATGATGTTCGTCAGATGCCCCGAGATGTCGAGAAAATCAAAGTCAAGTCATGAAGCAGTTCAACGCCAGTTTCTAGTCACATTTTTATCCGAATGGTTGCAAACGGTACCTGCATTCAAGAAAGATGGTAAAGTCCGAATGTGTGTGATTACAGATCTCAATGTAGCGTCCGAAGACTATTTTCCACTTCCTCATATTGATGTTCTAGTTGACAACACCGCTCAACACAAAGTTTTTCCTTCATGGATGGTTTCTCCGTTACAATCGATCAATAGGCTCCTTAAAGACATGGAGAAGACTACTACATACTGTAAGCACTTTCTCGCTACAAGGTCATGCCGCTCGGCCGAGACTCCGGCGCCACCTATCGGGCTATGGTGGCAATATTTCATGACATGATTCATCACGAGATAGAGGTCTACTATTGATAGCTCGATCACGATCAAGAAGAACACCGATCATTTGCGTAAACCGCTTTGAAAGGTTGAAAAGTACAGCTAAGACTCAATCCCAACAAATGCACCTTGGAGTCGACCGTAAACCCTAGGGTTTGTTGTCGTGGTAAAGGTGTCAAGTTGACCCCGCCAAGGTTAAAGCTATTCAAGAAATGCCAGCTCCCGCACCGAGAAGGAAGTTAGAGGTTTCTTGGGACGATTGAACTACATTGCCGTATCATTGCACATTTAACTTCTACCGTGAGCCAATCTTTAACTTCATCAAGAAAGATCAAGTAGTGGAATGGAACAACGATCGCTAGATCGCTTTGACAAAATCAAGGAGTACCCATGATCCTCCTATCCTGATGTCGCCGCAAGGAAGACCTCTTATCATGTACTCTAACAAAGGTTGAGAATTCAACGGTGTGTGGGAGCAACATGACGAGTCCGTCGAAAAGTATGCAATATACTACATTAGCAAAAAATTACCGATCGTGAAACGAGATACTCACAACTCGAGAAAACTTGCGTCAGCTTTGGCTTGGGCTGTCACCGACTAAGACAAGATATTTTGACTCACACTACCTTGTTGATCTCCAAGATGGATCCGATAAAATATATATTGAGAAACCATCTCCGAAGAATAGCAAGATGGCAAATGATCTTGACCAATACGACATCTAGTATACTTCCTGTAACATCAAAGGAAGTGTAGTAGCCGATCATTTGGCTCCATCGTCAGAGATGACTATTAGTCTATGAGTTCGAGTTTCCGCATGAAGATGTTTTGCTAGTTATCATCGTGGAAGAACCAGACCTGACGGTTGACCTCAACAAGGATCCTGGCGGACCATGGTTTTTGATGAGCCTCAAACGCACTTGGCAATGGCATCGCATCATTACATCTCCTATAGGCGGACACACCTTTCACCACCAGATTATGTTTCAGCTTGCACTAACAACATGGCCGGACATAAGCGGCATCATGGGTATTAAAGTGCTATTGACTTAAGAATCAAGTTCTTGCAAGTGTACGGAGACTCAACTTTAGTGATTTGTCAGATTAAAGGCGAATGGGATATGAAGCATCCGAATCTCATTCCATATCGAGAGCATGTTCTGAGTTTGATCCCCTACTTCGAAGAGATTACTTTTGATCATATTCCACGAGAAGAGAATGGCTATGCACGATTAGCTACTATGTCATCTATGTTCAAGGTCAGATGGGACAACGAGGCTCCCCAGATCATCATTGAAGAGTTTGACGAACTAGCATATTGTTGTGAACTTGATACAAAAGAGAAACCTTGGTTCTACAAAGTGAAGAGGTATCTTGAGACTCAGGAATATCCCGCAGAGGCATCTGTCAACGATAAAAAGTTCTTGAGAAGATTTTCATCCAAATTCTTCCTCAAGAATCCATCGCCTTATAAGCTGAACCACGACTTGTGCCATCTACCGTGGTGACCGTAAAAATGCATAACGTATCATGGAAGAATTACACTACACATTTGGACCCACCCAGTGGACATACCATGGCTAAGAAGATTTCGAGAACAAGTTACTATTGGTCCACCATGGAAGTCGATTGTCACCGCTTATGCTCGATCTTGTCACAAATGTCGATATATGCGACAGTGCAGTACCTCCGTATCACTGAATGTTTTAACCGCCTCCTGGCCTTCGCAATGGGGCATTGACATGATCGAGAAATCAAGCCCACCGCCCAATAGACATCGCTTCATCCTTGTGGCAATTGACTACTTTACCAAGTGGGTATACCGCTTTGCACTCCGTTACCAAGAATGTCTGTGGCTCGATTCATCAAGCATAATCTTATCTGTCGATATGGAACTCCGAAGGATTATCACGATAACGGCTCTAATCTCAACAACAAGATGATCACCGAACTCGCACGCAGCTCAAGATCAAGCATCACAACTCTTCCATATCGGTTTAAGATGAATGGCTAAAGAAGGCCAACAAGAATATTAAGAAGATCATATGTAAGATGACAAAGGACTTACAAGGATTGGCACGATGTTACCATTTCTATCGATGGTTATCGCACTACAAGACGTAACATCAACAGGCAACCCCTCTCTCTTGTATACTAGATGGAAGCGGTCCCACCAATCGAGGTTCGATACCCTCAACAAGAGTCCTCCAGACGCAGAAAGTAATATGATTGGATCTAGAATCGCCGACCGCATCAACTTGATCAACGAGAAGCGGCTCGATCCAACCGCCATGGACAAATCATCAAGTGAATGATCGTAGCATCAACAAGAAAGTCAAACACCGAGTCTACCATGTCGGTGATCTAGTAGTCAAGCGATCATTCTTCCACAAGGTGATCCAGGGCAAATGGACTCCCACCTCGAGGGACCTTATAGTCAAAACAAGATTTTCATGAGCTATGATACATTTAGCACCATGGATGGCGAAGACTTCCCACACCTCGTGAACGCATATAGTAAAAAATACTACGATAACGACACCCGCTAGGTCGATCGACCTAGGAAAAATAAGGGCATCCCGGTGAACCAAAAGGGTTCTGGGCAAAACTTAAGGATATATGCAAAACATGTACACCCGCAAGTCGAAACCTACAAAGGCGGTTTGGGCAAAAAGGGTATCCCTAGACTAAAACCCGGGCGGTCTAGGCAAAAGTTAGGATTTGCTTATTACTATGTCTCGCCCAGATCACCTACCGCACTACTATTTATTCAAGATTCAAATGAAAATCAATTACCACTTTCTAACGATGCAAGGAGATGAGATAGTTGAAATATATGAGTACTTCATAGTTGAACTCAACGAGATTGTTTCGTGATAGCTTTTACTTTCTTTGTATACAAACCGCCGCCATACGCCACCTTTTCAAATTAATACAAGTTTCTTTCTTTTCACTATGTTCATTTTGTTTCTTCTACAAGTCCAATGTTTGCTTTGAATGATTATATGCTTAATAACAAACATCCTGCTCACAAACATACTAAAAGCGGACACAAGTAATTACTAGGACCCTGAATCGAGATGACTTAAGAAAGTCACCAACACGCTCCTCAGAGTACAACCCTACAGAGCCATCACACTCATCAAACCTTCCCGATAAGTACACACCTTCTTCCACTGTTCCAACATTCCAAGTTTCATCATACTCCTCGGGCAGTGATCCCAATAATTTAACCTCGACATAATCATTGCAAAGAATATTTCATCTCCAAAGCAGGGTATTTATCCTCAGCAGAATATTTCTCAACAATTACCATTTCTCGACAGAGTAATATCCGTGCTTGAAACTTGGTCGATAATGCATCGGAGGAAAAACTACACTTTATCTCCCCTGGCTCAGAGACCACGCAAGATCCCCAAGTGAGTGTCTTCCAACTTCCACCATCCTCAGTAGGGTTTACGACAAGATCCCCAGCAGAGCATCTCCCAAATTTTATTCCTAACATTAATGCCTGCATCAAACTCACGTATAGTGCATCGAGGAATCAAAGGCGCCCATTCTTATTCCGAGTCAAGATTTCACCTGTTGCATCCCTCAAGTGTGCTTTAAATCCCCAAGGTAGCGTCCACATCTTCAAGATGGATATGTTTTGAACACCACATATCATTCATACAGATTCATAAAAATCATAACATGTATATATCATCCATACATTGTATGCATCATAATCGCATAAGTCTAACTATATCCCGTCAAAATTTCCTTCTGCTTCCCACAGGGAAATCAACCAAACAAAAGGTCAAAGATTAACACCAAACAAGACGGAAACCTATCCGAACGACTATAACAACAAGTCCAGATTAATACCAAACAAGACGGAAACCTTATCTCGAACGACTACTGAGTTGTCCTCCGACAATGTGCATTGATCAACACCAAGCAATAGGAAGCTATCCACATTTTGCCACCTATTATCCTCGTAGTAATCAAGACGGGGTCGATTCTGACACTCTCTTATTATCAAGAAGAATACGTAGTCTCGACGCATTTACCCGCGTCTCCGGATGGCATCTTAAGCCCATCTCCCACTATTTGTCGACATCTCTCCACTTTTGAATGCTGCATATTAGGTTAAAACCAATACAAACCAATAACTTCATTCAAAGACGAGCGTAAAGTCTAACGATTTCTCTCCTGATGGCATCTTAAGCCTATCTCCATGCTCCTTCTACTGTGAATATTCTGCAGAGCTGCGACGGCTCGCTCCCCAAAGATCACTCTCTCGAATGGCATATTAAGCCCATCTACGACGGTTCCCTATTCAGACATTCTTGAGTCTAGCGCATTTACTCATTCCCCTGAAGTCTCTAGCTTCTCCAAATGGCATCCTGTAAGCCCATTCCCGCATCATCAATCAACCATGAGTGCAAAATTTTGTGTACTCGAGTGTTCAATCAACCTCGAACTAGGATTTGGCTATCCTCGTATATGGTTTCCAACATCTCCAGTGGGTCATCATGCCTCCTCCATATGCCAAAGAATCTCCATGTCAAGTTTCAAGCCTTATAAGTCAAGTTTCCTCAAACAATTGCTCGATGGTTAAAATTAGTCAGATGGACAAAAGTCAATTGTGGTCAACATACAATCAAACTTCATGATTTTTGGTCAACATCCATATTTTGAAGGAAATTCATCATTTGATCAAGGGTTGATCATGATTCATCATAGAAACTCAAGATTTGTTCAAAAGTCAAACTCAAGATTTCATCATGATCAACCGAACTTTGACTGAGCATAACTTTCATATACTTTATCAAAAATTTCCACCACCTCTCATTTTGAAGAGAATTAATTCTCTACAACTTCATGTCTCACAAGCATGGATGTAAAATGTTTCTTGGACGATATGGATCAAAACATTACAGGTCCTTTTCAAAGTCAACAAAAAGTCAACTTTTTGTAAAGAAGTGTAATTGAGCATGGAAACTCCAATTGAGATGAAACCAAAGAGGTTGTTTAGAGGACATCTAGATCTTTCTAAAAAGTCCAATAACACCCAAAAATGTAAACAATTGAGCAAGATACACCTTGCACAAGTTGAGCATTTTTTAAGAGGTGCACAAAGAGAAATACTTGTCAAAAGCCAAAATTTTGCAAATGGGCCTAACTTTTCTTGATTCAAACTTGTTACTTAGCTTATTTGGAACCTCCAAGCCCAAGGCCACGAATTTTATCTTTTATTTTCTATTTTATATGGATTTTAATCATTTAAAAGCCAATTAAATTAAAATAAAAAGTAGAAAATCAAAATTAAATGCAAATTGGATTTTTCTCTCATTCTTGAGGTCCAAGCAAACTTCCGAAGCTGGAAAATTAGAAATTGGAATTGATTGGCAAGAGAATTGATGAAAATTGGATCAAAAAGGCAAGATTTGGTTTTATACCAAATCAAATATTTTTGCATTGATTGATTCATTATTTCCTCTTTATTTCTGACCTAAATCCATCTACTATATATACACTATGGATACACATGAACAAAGGACAGAAAAATTCCCTCTAAGAACCCTAATCAAACTCAAAAAAACCGTGGGTTACAAGATACTTGCAGCCTTGTTTTTGCTTCAATTCAATCGATTCTAAGCCTGCCAATCGCTTCCTAGAGGTCCTTGGAATCATCCCAGACGTTCACAGATCAAAAATACATCCAGAAACATGATATTCCGATTTCGGTTTGCACTTTTTCAAATTCGATTTTGATCATTCACGCATAATTAGTTTGTTTTGATTGTTTGTTCATGCTTAGAATGATGTTTGCAAGCTATCTGGGTGGTCCAATTGGATTTTAGATGCCAGGATCGTGTTATGCCATTATTAGGGTTTCGAAGCTTCAATTTGGTATCCTTTGATTTAGGAAAAATTGGCCAGAACTAAGGATATATTCTTGATCAGGGGACAAAAACGAATCGAACCATGGCTTCATATCGTATTTATATTGCTTGTGCTTGATTTTTGAATTTTTCAGGGGCTAAAGCGTCGAACCAAGCCGACGCTATCTGTTTGAAAATTCAAATGAAGAAGAAGCTCGTCACATGTTTCTCGATTCCTTTAATTCAAATCCCTTTAAATGTTTTCGTTTCATTATTAAAAAATAGACACCTCCAGCATGGCAACATGTGTGAAGGCATGGTCTTTGGTTCGATCCTGCATATCTTTTTACAATTTTGAAAACTAACATATTTTCTATTTTCTTTTCATTATTTTCTTATTTAATTTAATTTATCTTCAAATATTTTTCTCATGCATTTAAAAATCACCAAAAATATTTTCCTTTTGCATTTTAATCAGAAAAATGTTTATTTAAATTTTGACATTAAAATTAATATTTTCGCATGCATATTTGATTTAATTGCTAATTAATCGTTAAATTGACTTTTAATTTCTTTTAATTACCAAAATCGATCCAGAAAATTCCCAAAATTTTTTTATATCATCTAATCAGATGACTAACCTAAAACATTTTTCCTCATTCAAAATCTTATTTTACTAACCTTTTTTCTTATCCGAACTTTATATTTTCCGATTATGTATCTCGCTCAAAGTTGTAATGGTTCGACTATTTTTCTCGCTTTTCAATATTATGTAACTGCTCATGGATGTAATAGTTTTATTAGGACTTTACTCAAGATCTCTATTATGTAACTGCCCCAAAGCCATGTAATAGCGTAAGACATTTACTTTCCGCATTTTTACATTCCGCAATTTACTTTCCGCACCCTATAAACTGCTAGTAATTAGGCGTGTATGGCAAGATAAGAACAAACGTAGATCACTTCTAATTGCAAGATAATATATCTGAAGTTGACACACTCTTTCACACATGCACCCCATAGGGTATTCTCTCTCGTTGCCTTTCGAATAAGTGGTCAAGTCCCTCGAACGTAGAGGTATTCTAGCACCTCACAAAAATATCATCATAGTCTCTTCGATACAAAGATCATAGACCAATGATGTCGCCCACATGATCCCGCCTCGATTGTCGCCACTAAAAGTGATGATCGTCCCTTCGAATGTGCTAGATACTTCCTACAAGTTGCCTTCTATGACCATCCGATGTCCCTTCGAATGTCCTTCTACATCCAACGAATAGGTTACCTACCAACTAATGGTATGGATAGCGCTATTCTAAAGGAACGTAAAATAGCACGAAAACGACCAATTCTGAGTAGGTAATAAAGACTTTTAGTTGATTGCTCTATAAAAATACTTTTCACACCACACACTTTTGTCAAAGTTCAAACTCTTTTCAAATGAAACATTTCCAACACTTTGTATACATTCCTACATGAATCATTACAAAGTCAAAGCGAAATTCCCTTTTCAAAACATTTTTGTCAAACACACAGAAAGCACTTTTAAAAAATGAGCTAGAAGCAACTAAGAGCCCGTAGAAAACTACGAATGGAAACGGGTGCTAATACCTTCCCTGTTCATAACCTTCTCCCTTACTCAGAATCTAACGAAGGTCTTTTCCTGTTCTTTTCATCTTCCCTTAATTGGATAAAAGAAAAGTTGGTGGCGACTCTTGCTATCCGCACATTTGTGATAAAAATCAAAACAAATCTTAAAGTAAGTTCAGCGTATTACAGTATGGTGTGTAATTGACGCGAGGATTGAGTGGACGAATGCGTAGGCAAGTCCCGATTTGTTCGTTTTGGTCGAAATTTCAAGGACGAAACTTTTTAAGTGGGGGAGAGTTGTAACGCCCCGTTTTAATTTATATTATATTAATATTTTCGAGTTACTGATCGATATTTATTTTGCGACGAGAATATTTATATTAATCGATATATCTGTTAATATATTTGGCTTAATGCTTTGATTCGTTCGTTTTTATTCCGCTTGGTTTGGTAAAATATTATTCGCACTGATATTTAATTCCCGAATTATTTTAGTTAATTGAGTTAATAATATTATTAGATATTATTAAGGTGTTAATTAATAAAATAAATTAGGGGTGTGAGGACTAATTTCTTAGGATTGGGTTTACACCCTTGGCTAGTAAGGAAACAACATAAATACATTATTTTCCTCATTCTTTCCATTTTCCACACAAAGCAACTTAGCAACATAGAGAGAAAGAGAGCGTTTTGGGAGAAGAAGAAGAAGAGCAAGAACAAGAGCAAGATTTGGATTTTGTGGAATCATCAAGAATCATCCAAGAACTTGAGGTAAGGGGTTTGATTTTCCATCTCATAGTTATGGTTTGATAGTTATATTTTGGATTTGGGGAAAATTAATAGGTTGATTCATGAGGTTTTGGTTGGTTGATTGTTGAAATAACTTAGAAAAGTTGGATTAGGAGTATGGATTATGGGTGTGTTATTGCTAGCATTGTAGGAAATGGAAGTTATAGAATGAAAACTGTAAACTGTTAAAAAAACCAGAAAACAAATTTCACAGGGAAGAAGAAGGAAATTTGGTGGAGGTTGGTTAATGGGGGAGGCGCCCAACTCAAGCTGAGGGGCGGCCGTCCCCCTCCCTAGGGCGCACGCCTCCATTCTTGTGCAAGAAAGGGACGTTCGTACCTGTATGCTGTGGGGATGGAACGGAATTGTGTTGTTTCTGTTTTTCTGTAAGTTGTATTTTCTGTTTTCTGCAGAATGGTTTTCTGCATAATTTTCCAAGCTAGCCTCTGTTTGTTTAAAATTCTCCAATTTCACATGGCAACAGTTTATATTAATAAAATATAATTAGGACATAAGTTAGCCGATTAAATTTGGAACCCGATTTAATTCCGATTTTGGTAAATTCGGCGACGGAGCAAGTTGCTCCGAATTCAACGAAAATTGACGTGCTAGCTAAGTTCGACGTGTAGAACGTAGTGGTGAGGTTAGTTTTTCGAAACTACGAGTTTTTACGAAACGACCCGTAATAGGCCAATTTACGGTTAAATTGAATCGGATTGCGTTTTAGTGGATTTAAGACACGTATGGACAATCTGATTGTGATGTTGACGATTATGATTAATGCCGGTTATTAGGAATGGTTTTCGCGACGATTATTGATGTTTGACTATTTTTTCCGTATTTGGAATTTGGTGAATAAATTGATAATGATGTTGTGTGATTAAACATGATGTTTGTGACGGTGTATTTGTAATTGAATACTTGATGGCATGCGATGCGATGATAGGTTTATCTTGATGTGGATGAATGTGGCGACGTGGACTTTATGTCAATTTTGATGAGCGATGATGATGTTTTTGTTGTGTTTTTTTTATTGTCGAGTCACATACATTGTATTGGTGACGAGAGCTTTTATGCCAAGCGACGAGCGCTCTTATGCCAAGCGACGATGGGCTTTATGCCAAATGTTCCTAAGTATCGACAAAGCGACGGGTACCACATGCATAACATAGTAATGTCTCATGGAGTCGGTTATGTTTATGTTTGAGTTGTTTGGCGTTGGGTTTTAATTGATGGATTATGTGAAATCGCGATGACTAACAGCTTCAGAATAGGATAGATCGTGCGTGTGCTCCTAAAGTCAAAGTTAGGGTTTCTTCAAAATTTCCTCTGTTCAAGATCCAATCAATTAGGGTTTAAGACTCCACTCACCTCAATTGATCTATCTTAATCAATCATCAATATTTGATCTACAAATTCCCAACTTTTTCTCATGATCTACCTTACATCGATCAATTAGGGTTTCGATCAAAGATAGTGAATCATTGACTTTCTGCTTAATGAATGACCTATTTGCTTGAAGATTGATCTTAACATCTTCAATGCAACATATTGACCTAATTTTTTGATTCAAAACATTACAAAATCCATGTTTCTTCATCAGACAAATTCTGAGTCATCTGATGAAAATTCATCTGCTCAAAAAAGTCAAACTTTGACTTTTGGTCAACTTTTTCAAATCCAACATGATCATAATCATAAAAAATAATCCATCATGATCATAAAAAATAAAGAAATGTGAAAAAGTCAACAAAAAGTCAAGATTTGAATTTTTTCTAACACTTTGAAAAAATTTCTAGTGTTAAGAAACATAGTTTTTCCTTACTTTCATGGCCATTTTTCACATAGATCCATTGTGATTAAGAAAAAACTCAAAAAATGAAAGTTGTAGGTATTGTTACAAGATTTCCAAAATGTCCCAGAATTTAAAAAAACACTTTGTGTAACTAAGGTTTTGAAAATAAAACTTAGAGCTCCATAACCATGAATTACAAGTCATTTTTCAAGAACTCTAAGTCATTTTTCACAAACCTCTCTTTCTAGAAGCCTTGTCATCACTAATAGATAGGTTATAACTGATAAATATCAATTAGAAATAATTGAGAGAGGATTGGATCAAGGAGAGATTTTTAATCATGGTTAAAAAGTTATCTATTTGCAAAAGATTCCTTCTTACCACTTAAGCTTGTTGAAGCTCTCTCAATGATAACTTGCCTTGTCATTCAATTATTGGCCTATAAATAGAGGTCATTTCTTCATTTCAAACTACACCAAAGCAATCATAATCCAAGCTTTCCTTCTTTCTTTCTTGATTTCCAAGTTTCAAAGTTCAAAGAGGGAGAATTTTGCAATCTTCAAGCTTTGCAAATTCTGAGCAAACTTAAGCTTCCAACGCCTTCTAAACATCATTTACAAGTTGTTTGAAACCTTAAATCATCCAAAAACAAGCCAAGAGTCAGTTTTCTCCATAAAACTCCATTTGTGCTTTTGAGCCAAAACTTCCAAACTTGAAAACCACTCGTGCTTGTCTTGATCTTACACTTTAGACACATTCTATACAACATATGAGACTGCCCAAGCACTTAAAAAGTTCTAGAAAAGCTCCATCATCATCTTCCATTTTCAAATTAGTAACTTGCAACTTGACTTGGTCAGAGAGTTCCAGCAACTTTTAGAACAATCTAAGAGTAGGAACACATTCAGTGAGGTTCAGGGATGCTTTTTCAATCATCACTTTGTAAGTGGAAGCTATCCTACTCGATCCGGTATTTCATACCAAGAGGTAAGTTTTCAAAACTTTGATACCTCCATACATGCATCTTTAGCTTCAAATTTGAAAAGGAAGATGTAGATATCATATCACTAAAGTTATCTGGATCCTCAAGTTAAACTAAAATTAACTGAGCTCAAAGAATTAATCATTTTTCCAGTTAGGGTTTAAATTGGGATTATCAAAATTCACGTTCATCTTTGATTATTAATTTTAACAAGTCACATGGTAAGAATCGTGATGAAATTCTAGACAAATTTGTATTATAAATTTCCAAAATTGATGAAGAAACGAAGAAATTCAAATTTGAAGCCATGGATGTCGCGCCTGTTTCCACGAAGAAGATGAAGCGGAAATTCAAAATTTAAAAGCTTGGTTTATAATATATATTTGTAGTTTGAATTAAAACAATAGATGTATAGCCACCCCAGTGGTAAGCCAGCACACATTAAACCTTTCCTTCGCCTCAAGGTCCAGGGTTCGAATCCCCTTGGAACCTTTTTTGTAATAAAAGGCACAACAAGCTTCTGAGGCTTGATTCTCCAAGCACTTCCCGAGGTTCAACCTCCGTATTTCCTCAAGCTTCTACTAGAAGCTTTCCATTTCTACACTTCGAAGCATTTTAATGTTTCTATCCTTAGAAGCATCAAGTTTACCCATAGAAACTTTCGCTTACACTCTTTAGAAGCACTTCTAGTGTTTCAACCTTCAGAAGCACCAGCTTCTCAAACATTCCTAGAAGCATCAAGCTTCTATAATCCAGAAGCAGCCAGCTTCTCAAGAATCCAGAAGCCACACGCTCCTTCTCACGCCCCAGAAGCAGAAAGCCTCCAAAGCGCTTCCGTAAATTAGCTTCTAAGCTTTTCCGTATAAGCTATATTCGACCTTTCGTAATAATCATCTTCGTCTCCCTCTACACAACTTCTGAACATTTTCAAAACTTCATTTTTTCAAAACTCCTTATAAACAAGGTGATTAAATGACAAGTCAAGCAAATGGCTCAGTGGAAAATCTTCACTTCTAAGCCAAAAGTCCAAGGTTCAAACCTCCTTAGGACCAAAAAACTCTTTTTTATCACTAATTTTCTCAAGTTTCTAGCAAATTTAAACATTTTCAAAAACTAATCAAAACTTCTCATTTTGAGATGATTTTTTGCACACTTGTCATTTAATATACCTATTTTATGATTATGTCAAAAAAAACCAAAAATATCTTCTTTTTGATTATATTTTTATTAAGTTAAAAAATGAGACATTTTAAGTATTTCTAATACTTTCCAAAAATGTTTTCTTTCCAACTTTCAAACTTAAATCTTTTTCAAAACTTCTTGTGAATATCCTTCACTTTTTTCAAAATCATATTCAAAACCTTTTCAAAACTTTCCAATAAACTTACACATCTTTTTTCCATGATCAATTAAATTTAAAGATAAACCAAACCAGGTTTCTCCTGGAATTTCTAAATTGATCATGGGCCTCCCTCATGGTGTAAGTCTCAACCCTCCTATGTACATATTCATTTCCTTGTACATAACCACCCCTTCGTGTACATATTCATTTCCTTGTACACATACGATCATCATTGTAAATATTCAAGCATAAACAGACTTCATTCTTTTGTTTTCACCCACTTGTTTATACACCAATTCCATTAGTATTAAGAGAAGCATTATTCCCAGTGAAACTGCTCTTAAACCAATGGGCCTATCTTAAGGTGTAAGTCCCAAACCTTGTATATATTCAAGTTACACTTGCTTTAATTGCTCGCTTTATACACCGCTTATATATTTCCTTCATAAACTCCCTGAATACATATCACACACTTGTTCATATAATCGTTTCGCTTATAAAATAACAACTAGCCTAACAACAAGGTTCCCTTTAGCCTCCTCTTAGGCTTAATATAAGATAACTAATTTATTGAGTTAGCCTCCTCTTAGGCTTCGTAAAGATAACTCATCTATTGAGTTAGCCTCATCTTAGGCTTCGAGAAGATAACTCATCTATTGAGTTAGCTACTCAGCTTCAGATAAGATAACTCATCTATTGAGTTAGCCTCCTCTTAGGCTTCATATAAGAAACCGATTCATTGAGTTTAGCCTCCGCTTACGCTCATAAGACAACAACCCCCGCCGAAAGTTAGCCTCCTCGCCTGCTCAAAAGAACTCCTCGCTTGAGTTTAGCCTTATCTTGGGCATCAAGGAAAGATTTCACGCACTTGGTGAAATAGTCAATTGCCACAAGGATGAAACGATGTCCGTTGGAAGTCAGGCTTGATTTTCCGATCATGTCAATGCCCCACATTGCAAAGGCCAAGGAGCCGAATATCTGTGAGTACCGGAGGTACGCACTTTATCGGCATATATCCGGCACTTGTGACAAGATCGAGCATAGCGGTGACAATCGCCTTCCATGGTGGACCAATAGTAACTTCTCAAAATCTTTCTTAGCTATTGTGTGTCCACCGAGGGTACCAAACGCGCCTGTAACTCTTCCATGATACGCCTCCACTGCTTTCCTATCTACACAGTCAAGTAAGCACAAATCGTGGTTGCGCTTTGTATAAGATGTCGCGTCGAGGAAGAATTGGATGCAAATCTTCTCAAGAACTTCTTTATCGCTGATGATGCCCCGTGGATATTCTTGAGTTTCAAGATACCTCTTCACGTCAGTACTGTTTCTCTTCTCAGACAAGTTCATAACAATATGCGCTCGCCAAACTTCTCAATGATGATCCGGGAGCCTCGCTGTCCCATATGACCTTGAACATAGATGACATAGTAGCTAACGATCCGCCAATTGATTCTCTCTCGTGGAATGTGATTGAAAGAGATCTTCAGTAGGGATCAAACTCAAAACATGCTCGATATGGAATGAGATTCGGATGCTTCGATCCCACCGCCTTAACTGATCGATCACTAAAGTTGAGTCTCCATACACTTGTAAGAATTTGATTCTTAAGTCAATAGCTTTTAATACCCATGATGCACGCCTGTATTCGCCATGTAGTGCAATCAAACATAATCAGCGGTGAAAGGTGTGTGTCCGTCAGAGATGTAATGATGGCGCCAATGCCATTGCAAGTGCTTTGAGGCTCCATCAAAGACCATAGTCCATCGTGATCCTTGTTCGTGTCCTTCGTCCGCCCGTTCTTCAATCAGAACTAGCAAAACATCTTCGCCTGAAATCTAACCGCATAGACTCGATAATCGCTGCCCATTCTACCACTTGATCTTTCTTCAATAACTTGAAGATTGGCTCACAAGTAGCAGCTAAATGCAAATGAACTGCAATGTAATTCAATCGCCCAAGAAACCTCGACTTCCTTCTCAAAAGGGAGTCGGCATTTCTTGAATGGCTTTAACCTTGGCGGGTCAACTTCAATACCTTTACCACTAACAACAAACCTAGAATTTACCGATCTGACTCCAAAAGTGCACTTGTTGGAGTTAAGTCTCAACCTCCGCACTTCCTCAACCTATCAAACAGCTCGTAGATGATCAAGATATCTCTTCGGGCGGATCGAGCCATCATGTCGCCGACGAGACCTCTATCTCGTGATGAATCATGTCATGAAATAACGCCACCATGGCACGCTGATAAGTGGCGCCCGCCTTCAAATCCGAACGGCATAACCTTGTAGCGTAAAGTGCCCCATGTGTAACGAAGTAGTCTTCTCCGTGTCTTCGGAGCCATTTTGATCCGATTGTAACCGGAGAAACCATCCATGAAGGAGAAAACCTATGTCGAGCGGTGTTGTCAACCGTAACATCAATATGAGGAAGTGGAAATTTTCGGACTCACTTTGTTCAGATCTGTAATCCACACATTCGTATTCTTGCCATCCTTCTTAGGTTAAAACCACGCTTACAACCCATCATGGATAAGTAAGTAATGTTTAAGAAACCGCTGCTGAACTGCTTTCATAACTTCGCTTTTATTTTCTCCGACATCTCAGACGCATGCGACGAACCTTCGTTTCACCGAGAAACCTTCTTTCGCTTAATCGGTGTACCACAATATCAATGTCTAAACCCGCATGTTCGTATTGCCAAAACCTCAATACAATCTCGTAGCATCCGAATCAATCTTTCCTTGACATCGCTCAAGACCCGCTTCCTATCTTGATCTCTTTTTCGCCTTCATCAAGACTCCAAATTCACAACCTCAACTTGTTCTTCGTGGTCAGATAACGCCTTCTTGTCAGAAGCCCCGACAAGTTCTCCGGCACTTCACAATCTTCCTCACCTTCGCCTTGGTAGATCGGATTATCAAGTCATATTTAGCAATAGCATAATTGTTATCAACTAGATTCGAGGATTCTCGCAGCAGGTATCACGCGGGTGTGTGTAAGAAACACATAGCTTTTAAAGGGTGACAAAGTAAAAGAAAGAAAACAACGATTGAATGCAAAAGTCCAACGATTTTATTGAATGAAAATATGCAAATGATGATAATAACCTCACAAAGAGCCATGATGCCCGGTAGGCACTAGGCTTTAGAGTTTATTGTTCAAAACATAGAAAATAATAAAAGCAAAACAAAACAAGAGCAATTACTCCTGCCTAAAGGATATTGGCATGACGCCTTCGCTTCCAATTGTCGAGTCCATTGTCCTGAGTTCGAAGATCCATTTGCCGATGTCAAGTCGTTGTCGTCGCTTCTATAGCATGGATCCCACTTTGGCCGATGCGAAAGGGTCGGCACGTCGCTCACGCGATCATCTTCCGACCCTGATGGTGAAGCCTAAACCGCCTTGTCGATTTGAAAGGAGGATCTGGAGTCGTCCCAAATAGTACTACCTCCTTCTTCAAAGCAGCTGAGCATCTTCCAATGAGGCCATCCTAGGTGGAACTTGTGTAACTTTAGGAGGACGGAGAGTCAACAGCATGACTGGTATTGTTTCAAAGCTCGACAGGAGTCTCGAAGAATTCACCTCTACCACGAGGTATCGGAATGATCGAGATGACCGACCATGTATTCTTCTTCACCACATACCGAACAACCTTCCCTTTCACCGTACACTTCCGATGCAAGGTAGAGGTAACAGACCGCCGATGTATCCAAGGGCGCCCAAGTAGGCAAGCAGAGTTGACGATGTCCATGACAAAGAAAGTGGACTCAAAAGTCCGGGAACCGACTTTAACAGTGAATGAGTTTCTCGAGTACTGCTCGCTAGAACCATCAAAAGCTCTCACAATTATGTCATCGGTTTCAGACCAACCCTTCAACATCAAGTCGATCAAAAGCGCTTCGGAAGGATATTCAAAGCGAACCGTATCCACCAAAACATGAGACAATGTAACGCCTTGATTCGGCAGAGATGCAAGGCTTTGTTGTGTTTCTTTCCGGTGAGTCAAATCAACATCGAGAAACCTAGGCGTTGTTGGCAGCCGTGCTAGCAATACAAACTTCAAATTGGTCAAGAGTAGTGTCTTGCTGTACATGAGCATTCTTCGTAAACTTCACAAGGGCTAGCACGAGCCCTGAGCTCAAGAGCAGAGCAAGCATGGAGATCTTGGACGGAGTCTGTTCTAACTGCTCCACAACATTGTAGTCACTCTTCTTGATAATCTTCGTAATTTCCTCCATTTCTTGTTTCGAGGTGTCTTCAGTAAATTCCTTTGGTACTTCTCGAGCGTGATTAGTCACCCGTTCTTCTAGCTTGGGGAATGGATTGAATAGCTGGAATGAGCTGAGTCAAGTGTCTTTTGAGGAGAGATATCCGAGAAAATACTTCCGGTTCGTCACCTTACTTGATCTGATGTTGTCAATGTCGAATGGTAGCTTCAATCGTGAAGATCTTCAATGGTCGAGGGTCTTGCTTGACGCCATGAAAACATCACCCATAATTCCAAGGGATAGCTTTGTGAGGAATATGGAACTAGTCTTGGAGAAGTAATAATGAGAGGTGCCACCTAGCACAGGATCGCAGAGGAAACTTATAGTGTTAACATCAAGATAGTCTTCTGGAAATCGTCACCCCATCCGGTTGTTTTAACGTCTTCAATAGGAATCTTATAGCTTTGTAAATGTACTTCACCATGTAATCATACTTTCCACATGGCTGCCCCAAGGTATCCCACATAGACGGTGATGTTTTATTCACATCTTCGATCTTCAGTTTCTTAGACATGTTTTCACACTCCATGTGTGGTTCGTAAATAGTATTCTCACTTGTTATCCATCACACCTAACACGCCTTATCAACCAAGCACAACCATCGTGTGCGATGGGCACCAACGACAATCCTGGGCATCCCGGATTGACACCGCCTAAAGAAATTCTTCTTAATACCATCGAGGAATGGTCAAGTCATCTATGTTGAAAACGAGGTATCATCACCAACAAGATTAGAACTCTTGTCATGGTTAGGCATAGGCCGTTGATCACATCTTGAGTCTCAATAGAGGATCAAACTCAATCATTAGCTTCAATCATATCTTGAATCTTGTTCTTCAAAGCTCAATGCTGTCGCTGTGTAATAATGGTGAACCGACTTTGTATATTTTTGTATCGCAAATGTGCGGATAGCAAGAGTCGCCACCGACTTTTCTTTTATCCAATTAAGGGAAGGTAAAAATGTGAAAAAGACCTTCGTTAGATTCTCGGTAAGGGAGAAGGTTATGAAAAGGGAAGGTATTAGCACCCTTTCCATCCGTAGTTATTTACGGCTCTTAGTTGCTTAGATCACTTTAAAATGTGCTTTCGGTGTTTGACAAAATGTTCGAAAAGGTAGCTTCGACTTTGTAATGATTCATGTAGGAATGTATACAAAGTGTTCGGAAATGTTTCGCTTTGAAAAGATTTTGAACTTTGAAAGAAAGTGTCTCAAAGTGAAAAGTATTTGATTAGAGCAAGCAACTAAAAGTCTTATTACCTACTCGTAATTGGTCGCTTTTCGTGCTATTTTATCGCCTTTAGAATAGCGCTATCCATACCATTAGTTGGTAGGTAACTCTATTTGTTGGATGTAAGCGGACATTCGAAGGGACATCGATGGTCATAGAAAGCAATCTGTGGAAGTATCCTAGCACATTCAAGGACTATCATCATTTTCGAGGCGATAAATCGAGGGTCAAGATCATGTGTATTGGAGGCTTACATCGTGGGTCTATGATCTTTGTATCAAGAGACTATGATGATTTGTTTTGAAGGCAACGGTGCTAGAATACCTCTACGCTCGAGGGACACACCATATTTGATTCAGAAGGCACCAGAGAGAATTACCCTAAGGGTATGCAAGTTAAAGAGTGTCAATTGTATTTTATCTTAAAATTAGAGTGAGCTATATTGATTTTAGTCTGCATACACGCCTAATTACTAGCGCTTAGGGTGCGAAATTAAAATGCGGAATGTAAAGTGTCGAAAGATAAATCCTACGCTATTACATGGCTTTGGGGCGTATATAATTTAAACTTATGGAAAATAAAATCCCTAATTAAAACTATTACATCCCATAAGCAATTACATAATTGGAAAAAAGAAAACGATAAAGAGAATCGTCCAAACAGATAACCCGTGAAAGATGAGAAATCGAAATACGAGGAAATCGAATAAGAGGAAAATGTTAGCAAAATTGATAATTTTAAATGAGAAAAATATTTCATGTTGGAAATAACATTAATATGCTAAAATAATTTTTTGGGATTTTTTGGAGGTAATTTAATAATTAAAAACCAATTAAATGTGGTTTAAATGATAAATTAGAAATAAAATTAAATATGCATGAAAAATAATATTTTTAATTTTATAAATTAAATAAACATTTTCGAAATAATGCAAAGGAAAAATATTTTTGGTGTTTTTAATGCATGATAAAAATTGTGAAAAGAATAAAATGCATGAGAAATATAAAGAAAATATGAAAATAAAAAGAAATGTGTTAGTTTGTAAAGAAAAGAAAACAAATGGCCCCTCGTGAGAATCGAACTCAGACCTGCCTTTCACAAAGCCACGCCTTTGCCAACCGAGCCAAGTGGCACTACCGCTTTGAAAACCGAGCGAATCACTTGTGTACGCTTGTCGCTCCCGATTGCTTGAACTCACAAATCATCATCATCTTCCTTGTCTTGAAATTTTAAAAACCTGTGTCTTACCACGGTTTTCTATGCTATATAGCCTTTACCAACGGATTATTTCGTAGCCACATCCCGCAAAATCAAAACTTAAGAAATAGATAATATAAATTAACTTGAGGGCATGGATCGGTTCGAATCATCCTCCGAGCGTGATGATAGCACCGTTTCCCTAATTTTTCCTATTTTGAGAAACCCTATTTCGAGCTCTCAAACCCCTAACAATGGCATTATGGTATTCCCGCACCTAAACTCAATTGAATCCATCCACATAGCTTCCTAAATATCATCTCAAACATGTATAAACATTCAAATTATGTTAGATATGCATGGAAAATGTAAATCGATTTCAAAGGAAAAGTGTCAAAACCGTGAGTTTGATTTTGGATTCTTGATGGATTCTTGATCCGTATACCGGAATGATTCAATGGACCTCCGTGAAGCGAATGTGCTTAGAATCGGTTGAATTGAAGCAAAACAAGTCGCAAGTGTCTTGTAACCACGTATTTTTTGAATTAGGTTGTTTCCTGCCAATTCTTTTTGTTTCCAATCATGTGCTATGCATTATGTATTTATATTGATGGAATTGAGTTGATTTGAGGAAGAAATCATCATCAATCAATGAAAACATATTTGATTTTGTACAAAATCAAATTTTCTTTTTTGATCAATTCAATTTCTTTTCCAAATCCAATCAAATTTCAAATTTGCTGGTTTTATTGGGTTGCTTGGATCTCAAGGAAGAGAGAAAAATCAAATTTGCAATTAATTTTGATTTTATACTTTATTTTTGAATTTAATTTGTATTTAAATGAATAAAATACAAATTAAATAGAAAATAAAATAAAAATTCGTGGCATTGGGCTTGGATATTCTAATTGTATAAGGAACAAGTTTGGATGAAGAAAAAGTAAGCCCATTTGCAAAATTTTGATTTTAGAAGTATCTCTTTGTGCACTTCTTCAAAATTTCCCAACTTGTAAATGGTGTATCTTGCTCAATTTTCCACATTTTGAGTGTTCTTGGACTTTTTAGAAAGCTCTAAGAGTCCTCTTAACCAACCTCTTTGGTTTCATCTCAATTGAGTTTCCATGCTCAATATATCTTCAAACAAAATGTTGACTTTTGTTGACTTTGAAAAGGACTCGAATGTTTTGATCCATACCTTTCAAATGAAGCATTTTTTGAACATTCTTGTGAGACATGAAGTTGTAGAGAATTGAATTTCCTTCAAAACAAGAGGTGGTGGAAAAATTTCAGAGAAAGTATGAAGAAGTTATGCTCAGTCAAAGTTTGGTTGACTATTCACTGAGAAACCCTAATTTAGAAAGTTGACATTTGAGCAAATCTTGAATTTTCTTGATGAATCATGATCAATCCTTGATCAAATGATGAATGTAACGTCAAAATGAGGATGTTGACCAAAAATCATGAAGTTTGACTGTATGTTGACCACAATTGACTTTTTGTCTAATACAACTGATTTTCAACCATTTGAGCAATTGTCTGAGGTTACTTGACTTCTGAGGCTTGAAACTTGACATGGAGAGTCCTTGAAGTATATGAGGAGGCATGATGACCATTGGAGATGTTGGAATTCCATCTTGAATTGAGAAATACCAACCCTAGTTTGGGTTGATTGCTCAGAGAGGTTTGTTTGATCAACCCTTGAGGAACTCTCGAGTATGGATGTATGGAATGTCTTGAGAAGATGGAGGGCAAATTTTGGGTATATCGTGTCTGGCTAGGAGTGGTAAGCACAATTAGCATTAGGATTGTATCTGAGAGGAAGTGTTGACATTCGAGGAGGATCTTCAAAGTAATCACCGCTTTCAACATGTGTTAAGGCTTGCGCTAATGGCATGTTGATCTTCGAACCGCCTTCGCGGGCGGCCTGCCACGCTGTCTCGCCGAGGTTGTGTTGATGCGATTAGAGATCACAACCGCCCTACGATTGAGCACGGCCGGTCTTGGCTCGACTTTTCCGACCATACACAACATTAGTTTCTTTCTTACCACCAAAAGATCTCTTCAAGTATTGAAGATGACTTACATGAATCTTTCCGCCTACCTGATACCTTCAATACGCTCTCGTCAATATCACGGTGAATCCTCAAGAGTTTCCAATCGATGATCAAGAACGGCCCCAATTGTCCCATAAACATATCAACCAACTCCCTATTGGACAAGGGTGGTTGAACTCGCTCGCTAGACCTCTCCATTTCGAGCATATTTGAACTTCTCATCACGACCCATGGACATGCTCGAGTTGCATGCGGGTGGGTGTCAATTCAAGATTGTACGATATCGCCATAGAAAGCATCCGCTAAGTCACCCAAGTACGGATACGGTCATTCTCTAGTCGATAATACCACTCCAACCGAGTTCCGACAAACTCTTGAAAATAGTGCATCCACAACTTTCATCATGGGGTTGATCTTCCGAACATAGGACTTCAAATGCAGCTGACAAGAAATGCCATCATACTTGGCAAAAGTTGAACTTTGAATTTGGGAGGAATCACCACACTGTGGACAAGACTCGATCATCAAAATTCAACCCCGACATCTTCGTTTTCACAAGATTCAGACGCTCTTCAAGTTGTTTGTACTTGTCATCTTCATCGTAGTATCGGCTATAGTCGAGCGATCTCTCTCTCCTTCTCGTGCTCACGCCGATCATCTTCATTACCCTTGACACTCCCCTCATTCTTGACACGTCCTTCTGAGAGCTCTATTTGACTGACCACTTTAGGACCACCTTTGTAGTCGCCCATGTTGAGAAGACCAACGACCTTCTTCTTTCTCGTTGATGAGCTTCTTCGATCTTCTTGGCCTTTGACCAAGCTAGTGAACATTTGTGAACCGAGCATTCGAGCTCAAGATCTTTGATACTGCTCAAGAGCCATTTCGCTAAAATAAATAGCGAGAGAATGAGAAAACCAATCTTCAATGTACCGTGATGCAATGTTATGCTATGATATGCAATGTTTATGCAAATGCAATGCAATGTTTTCAAGGACCTTAGAGATTTAAATTTGTTAAACAAGCAATGAACAAACATTTATTAGTTCTCTTTTTATTCTTTTCTTTTAAGTACAAAAGATAGTTCAAAACAATAAAAGAAAACATATAAATCCTAAAGCTCTAAGTCTCCCATGGGCGCTCTGGTGCCGAGGTAGGCGCTGATGTTTCGCCTCGTGAAGTAGCTTGGTCAACTCTAGCACTTTCTTCACTGCATAGCATCGAGCTTCAAAGGTATCCCTTTCTTCTTTAAGTTGAATCCAGATCTCTTCAAGTCTTCAAAATCGCAGGGTACGCCACCTATAGCAACAGTTCCATAATTACCGGTAAAACAGTGAATGGCATCATGAGGTTTTGAGCTCGAGCTCGCACCCATTTGAGGTAAGGTTCCCAAGGAATGGAGTTTTGGTGCCCCAAAGTCTTGGTATTCGTCTTCTTTACCATGCCCCAAGCGTGTATGAACCTTCGCTTGTAATTCGAGATCGTGGTTGTAGTCGAACACAATATCTTGAGAAGCATATCATGAGGACCATCTCTTCGAGCAAAACCAAACCGACGAGAGCTAGAGAAGGGTTATAGTGATACCTCCCTTATACCAAGTAGGGTACATTAGGGAATTCTCCACAACGCTCAATGAATGTGAAGTCCTTTTGAGAGAAAAGATTCCAACGGATATCCGAATGAGAGAGTGACATTAGTCTTTGAGACCACTTCAACCTTTGTTCGCTCTTCAAAACTGATGGAGGAAGGTGCAAATAAACCACCGGAAAGTAACGGTATGCAACACATGAGAGTTCCTTGTCTTTAGTAGTACGAGTGTGAGAGAATGTAGAATATCTCCAAGTAAAGTAGGCAGGATTATGGTAAGAAACAACTTGATGGCGCTGACATCTATGAATTGATCCGAGTTATGGAATAGAACCAAACCATAGATTAGCAAGGCCACAATATCTTCGAATGCATGGAAACTCATAACTTTGAGGAATTCTCGGGCTTTCTTAATTAAGAACTTAGCAAGTAAACCCTTAACTCCACTTCTAGTTTCCCAATTGGCTTCAATGTCCGAGCGCTTAAGATGTAATGCTGATGCGATGTCTTCATACCTAGGAACCTTTTCTAAACCGGTGAATGGCATTTGGTCAAGAATAGGTACCCCAAGTAGCTTAGAGAACTCTTCCAAGGTAGGAACCAACTGATAATCTGGGAATGTAAAGCAATGGGGTTTCGGATCAAAGAACTGGAATAAGACATGCATCATATCTTCTTCAAAACCGAGATAACCAAGTCAAGTAGATAACCATGTCTTTGATGAACCGAGCATGGTCGGAATTTCAAACCAATTGAGTTGAGAAGGTATACCCATGAAGTTGATCTCGATAGTCTTTCTAGAAGCCATAATCCCTACAAAACAGAGCAAAGATAAATCCTAGGTCCTTGAAATAGTTAGAAATGATATGCAATGCGATGATGTCATGATGTCATGTTTAGCACACACAAACAATTCACACAATGAGCCTAGGTTTAAGGCTTGCATGAGGTATAGGTGATTACCCCACCAAAAGTTTGAGTTGGTTCATCCCGTCCTATAATAGTAACCGGTTCTAGGAATCTCATATCATTGATCTTCTCGTAGGTGTTTATTTCAATACGACTACCAAGTGGTCGATCAAAATATCCCAAAAGTCTAATCTTAATGAGCGAGCATCGAGTATCACCAACCTTAGTCTCACAAAGCCGCCATCTCACTACCTTCTAATGGCCAAGATGGGTCAATTAAGGTTCTAAAAGTTTAGTTAGTGCTTGATGACACCACGCAGAAGCCAAATACTATCCTCAACTTGGAAATGAAGAGTATCAGACATCCAAAGTGTCACACTAACGTAGCCATCATGTTGACCGCTTCGATATACGCCTAACGGTCGCGATGATTTATTGCTACTTACCTAAAAGGAAACCCGGATCCGTGTAGGATCCCCACAAATATAATACCCAAGCAACCCTTAAAGATAAAAGCAAGTCAAACAGAAAGCAATAAAGGTGATCTAGAAATCCTAAGGTATTCTCTCTTAGGTGTCTCGCAGAGTCGCCAATACGTGAACTCGACTTTGTAGGTTTTTGTATCGCAAATGTGGATAGCAAGAGTCGCCACCGACTTTTCTTTTATCCAATTAAGGGAAGGTAAAAGTATGTAAAAAGACCTTCGTTAGATTCTGAGTAAGGAGAAGGTTATGAAAAGGGAAGGTATTAGCACCCTTTCCATCCGTAGTTATCTACGGCTCTTAGTTGCTCTTAGATCACTTTAAAATTGTGCTTCGTGTGTTTGAAAAATGTTTTGAAAAGGCATTTCGCTTTGACTTTGTAATGATTCATGTAGGAATGTATACAAAGTGTTCGAAATGTTTCGCTTTGAAAAGAGTTTGAACTTTGACAAAAGTGTGAGGTGAAAAGTATTTTGATAGAGCAAGCAACTAAAAGTCTTATTACCTACTCGTAATGGTCGTTTCGGTTATTTTTCCTTTAGAATAGTGCTATCCATACCATTAGTTGGTAGGTAACCCATTCGCTGGATGTAAGCGGACATTCGAAGGGACATCGGATGGTCATAGCAACTTGTAGGAAGTATCCTAGCACATTCAAGGACTATCATCATTTTCGAGGCGACAATCGAGGGTCAAGATCATGTATTCGGAGGCTACATCGTGGGTCTTATGATCTTTGTATCAAGGGACTATGATGATTTGTTTTGAAGGCAACGGTTAGAATACCTCTACGCTCGAGGACATGACCATTTGAATCGTAAAGGCAACGAGAGAATTACCCTAAGGGTGCATGTGAAAAGTGTGTCAATTTCGTATTTTATCTTGAAATTAAGAGTGAGCTATGTTGATTTTATCTTGCCATACACGCCTAATTACTAGCAATTATAGGGTGCGGAAATTAAATCATGGAAAGTAAAATGCGAAAGATAAATCCTACGCTATTACATGGCTTTGGGAAGATACATAATTGAAAAGGAAAATAAAAGTCCTAATTAAACTATTACATCCCATTAGCAATTACATAATATGAAAAGAAAACGATAAAAAATTGTCCAAACGAGATAACTCGTGAAAAGATGAAAAATCGGAAATACGAAAATTGAATAAGAGGAAAATGTTAGTAAAAATAATAATTTTTGAATGAGAAAATATTTATGCTGGAAATAACATTAATATGCTAAAATAATTTTTGGGATTTTTGGAGTTAATTTAATAATTAAAAATCAATTAAAAGTGATTTAAATGATAAAATAGAAATTAAATTAAATATGCATGCAAAATAATATTTTTAATTTTATAAATTAAATAAACATTTTCTGAAAATAATGCAAAAAGAAAAATATTTTTGGTTTTTTTAATGCATGATAAAAATTATTGAAGTTAAATTAAAACATGAAAATATTAAGAAAATAAGAAAATATGAAAAATAGTCAAAATATGAAGTTTAAAAAGAAAAGGAAACCCCGTCGTGTGGTTCGAATCGAGACCTTGAGGAGAACTTACAGCCATTTAACCATCGGGCCAACGTGTCTTGGTGTTTGAAAACAAAACCAATGGCTTATAATGTACGCTGTCCTCGATTTGAATTCAAACCCTACGTGTGGACCCCAGGAACGAAGGAGCGAATCGTAATATTCCTCACGCCACGCAAGCTATGCCGAGTCCTGTCATTAACCACGCCGAGCTCTAGCTCCATCGCTTCCGATGACTAAAATTCCCAAACCTGCAAAATACGAAGATTAAAAGCAAAAGAAAGACCTAGTCCACCTATTTCGAATTCTTCCAATTCAATGGTGCCGTTGGTTTCAATCGGTAGATCCGTATGCTAGTTCAACGAAATAGCTGAATTGCCCTAACCATGGCAAACCGCTTCTCTAAGCTTGCATGTAATGGTTCTAATGTGACCTAATGCGTGCCCTGAATACAAATAAACACACGAAAACGATTAACAATGCATGATATATGTAAATCCAAATTGAGAAAGATTTCAAACGGGTGTGAGTTTGGGGACACGATCCGGGAAGTCTTGATGCGAGGATCGGGATTGTCACTGGGAACCTCAGGAGCAAGATTGAATGCTCAAAACACCTTGAATTTGGCTGAATTTAGAATTCAATTTTCCAACTTTGAGAAATTTTTGGCAAAATAAGGGTTATGCTTTGAGCTAGGGTTTCGTGTGGTTTGTGATGCAAATTTGCTTGGTATTTATAGAGTGATTGGGATGGCAAAGAGTGAAAAAGATTTGATCTTGAATGTGCATTTATTTTTTCAAATAAAATCAAATTTTGGAAAAATTTGATTTTCTCTTCAATGTGAGAGCTAGCACGAATTTGGCATGTTCCATGGGCTATCTTGGACCTCAAGTTTGATATAAATTCACCCTTTGAAAATATCTTATTTTCATATTTTATATAATTTAATTTTGAATTAAATGGTTTTAAATTCAAAAATAAATCAATAAAATAGAAAATTGTCATGGTCAAGCATCAATAGGTCACAAATAATATTATGATCAAGTTTGATCATAAAATTATAGGCCCATTTGGAAAAATTGCATTTTGCTCAATTTCTAAATATGTGCAATTGTTCAAAAATGCCCAACTTCTAAATAGTGTATTTTGCTCAATTTTCCACATTTTTGAGTGTTCTTGGACTTTTTGGAAAGCTCTAAGAGTCCTCTAACCAACCTCTTTGGTTTCATCTCAATTGGAGTTTCCATGCTCAATATATCTTCAAAACAAAAGTTGACTTTTGTTGACTTTGAAAAGGACCTGTAATGTTTTGATCCATACCTTCCAAATGAAGCATTTTTTGAACATTCTTGTGAGACATGAAGTTGTAGAGAATTGAATTTCCTTCAAAACAAGAGGTGGTGGAAAAATTTCTGAGAAAGTATGAAGAAGTTATGCTCACTCAAAGTTTGGTTGACTTTTCACTAAGAAACCCTAATTTAGAAAGTTTGACTTTGAGCAAATCTTGAGTTTTCTTGATGAATCATGATCAACCCTTGATCAAATGATGAATGTAACTTCAAAATGAGGATGTTGACCAAAATCATGAAGTTTGACCGTATGTTGACCACAGCTGACTTTTTGTCCAATACAACCGATTTTCAACCATCCGAGCAATTGCTCGAGGAAACTTGACTGTGAGGCTTGAAACTTGACATGGAGAATCTTTGAAGCATATGAGGAGGCATGATGACCATGGAGATGTTGGAAGTCCATCTTGATTCGAGAATTCCAAACCCTAGTTTGGGTTGATTGTCAGGAGAGGGTTTGTCTAATCAACCCTTGAGGAATCCTCGAGTATGGATGTATGAAATGTCTTGAGAAGTAGGAGGGCAAATTTTGGGGTATGACAATAGCACCAGTTGTTAATGTAAACATGGAATTACCCCGCATTCCAAAGAAAATCAACATCTTCGATACAGCTCAACAATTCAACAACAATCGTAATTGTACCCTCGAATCTCCCAATTTGATCCAATTCGATGACTTACACGGATTATATCTTGCCTGATAAAAAAAAATCTTGTGCAAACAAGATTACCACCCCGCACTGCATAAGTTACCTTGGTGGTACAGCGATATGTCTTCCTTTTCATGAAGGCACAGTGTCATGATCTCAAACACTGATAACATCGAAAGTCAAGTTCAAAGATTAGTAAGGTCTAATCTTCTCTCCTTCAAGAATGCAAATCCAAATGTGCAAGCGAATCCACTTCTTAATCATAGTGGACATACCGTGAATTTGATACTCAGAAATACAGATCGGTATCTCATCACTGATACAAATATGATAAGAGAAAGCTTGGTACAACTACATGCTATATTTCACGCAATGGGCGCCTTTGCTAAACATAACTACACAGCCTGCAGAATTTACTTTACAAATTTTCGAGGATGTCCAGTTGTAAGAGCATACCTTCAACGATTAATAGACATTGGCGACATTCAGATCTTTAGAAACAGGAACGATTATGACGTGAATATGGTAGGGTATTATCTGCATGAGCTTTTAGTCTCAGATATCAACTCGGAAATTCCCGAAGTAAACATCATTATCCCCTACTTCAATATGCCCAAGTGTGTAGAAGTTGAGTACAACGGTCCAAGAGTTCCAAACTCTCCTTTGGTAATCTGTTTACCTAGTCCTGCTCCTTACAACTCTGACAAAGCAGTTCCCTATCATTACAACACAACTATGATAGAAGATGGGAAGGAGAAACCCATACCAACTCTTTCAGTTGTCGTTAACATCACTGAAATAGGACGGGTAACTCGAAGTGGACGCTGTATACCCTGCCACCAAAGGCCCATTGCTCGCTACTGCTGACCAAACTCGCTGATGCACCCATCGAGAATCCTGGGAATTCCTATTGGTAATCCGATATAAACGTTGGTCCGTCTGATCGAACCAATGTCAATTCAGACTTCGACGAGATTCTAAAGGTGATCAAGAAGAGTGGGTACAGAGTTGTAGATCAACTGATGCAGACTCCCTCCAAAATCTCAATACTCTTTTTACTTCTAAATTCTGAATCCCACCGAGAAGCCTTAATGAAAGTGTTAGATCAAGCTTACGCAGATCACGACATAACTACAGATCAATTTGGTGGAATTGTAGGCAACATAACAACTTGCAACAATTTAAGCTTCAGTGATGAAGAACTCCCAGAGGAGGGAAGAGATCATAACCTTGCTCTACATATCTCTATGAATTGCCAATCAGACTCTCTGTCTAATGTGCTAGTGGACACTAGCTCATCCTTGAATGTAATGCCAAAAACGACCTTTACTCGTTTGTCTTACAAAGGAACGCCGATGAAATCCAATGATGTAGTGGTCAAGGCCTTCGATGGATCAAGGAAATCCGTTATTAGGGAAGTCGACCTTCCAATGACGATTGGTCCACATACTTTTCAAATTACCTTCCAGGTCATGGACGTTCCAGCTGCTCACAGTTGTTTATTAGGACGACCTTGGATACACGAAGTAGGAGCAGTGACATCCACGCTCCACCAAAAACTGAAATTCACGACAAATGGGAAGCTAGTAACCATTATTGGTGAACAAGCTTTATTAGTAAGCCATTTGTCCACTTTTTCTTTCATCACCGCCGACGATGTTGAAGGGACACAGTTCCAAGGACTTTCGTTAGAAGATGAACCTACAAAGAAAAGCAGATCGTATATCTCCTCTTACAAAGAAGCAGCGCAGATAGTGAAGAACGGTAATGCCGCAGGTTGGGAACAAGTGATAAATCCTGTCAACAACGAAACAAAAACAGGGCTCGAATTTGCTCCAGTATTTCCAAAAGCCAATAAAAAGGATGAAACTCTTCGTCCAATCAAAGAAGTATTCCACAGCGGAGGTTTCTTAAACCCTATTCCTCAAGAGGTTAATGTTCTTATCGATGAAGGTAATGAAGAAAATCTCTCCGAATCCGAAGAGTGGGGCACTTATCTTAACAACTTGGAATATGTGTCCCAGGAAGAATCGCATGTGCCGTTCTATCATCCTTTCGACCAATTCAAAGGCATGTTCCTGCAAGATGATGAGAATAAAATTCCACCGATCGCATCTGAAGTTTGGGATACCTTGGGAGAGCCAAGTGGAAAATTTGACATTATGGTGTGATATACCACTCCTGAAAGCTCAAAGATCAGAATCGAAGACATCCAACCAACTGGATGGGATGATCCTACCGAGTATCTCACCAACCGTAAGAGTCATACACATCTTCTCGATCTCATCATCAATTTGAGAACCCAAATGAAAATCTCGCTTTAATACGCCCCGCCGAGTTTGTTAAGCTAGATTTTGATTATCACCATATCAACGCACTACCAAGAAGATCAGAAGACAACCGAAACGATTGGAAAGTGTCTCGATAAAGAGTCTCTTCACCCAGATGATTGGGAAGTACATCCCAAGAATCCATAATACATGCCACTTGAAAGCACATATGTTGCATTCTATGCTCCTCAACCTGTCAATCAAGCAGAAGAAGATCGCTTCAGCAGCTCAAAAGGCAAGGTCAACCGACTAGAGTCTTCAAAGCCTGTTCGACCAACAATCAAAGTCTAAACGAGAAATAAGCCAAAAGGAAAACTACCAGAATACCTAGACTTTCAAGGAGTTCATCACTATTGGAAGCCTGTTAAAGTTCAGACTGATGTTCATAGTTCTAAGTAGTTTATTTTGCTTTTATTTTGAATACTTGCCTCACCCAAGGTAGAGAGATGTTTTATAGGGTTTAGCTTTTAAATAATTTCTCTTTGTCTTGCCCAAGACAAATGAGTTTGTATTTAGGGCCCTGTTTCATATTGTGAATCATAACTAAAAGCGTTGTTTTGATTCTCACATTTTGTGTTTGTTTTTTGCTTTTACCCTTTTCCGGAAATTGTAATCCTAAAAAACCAAAAAAAAACAAGCATCTTCAAAAAATATAATAATAATTTGCATACACTTTCACATTAACTTTTTTTAAAAAATAATAATAAAAAATAATAATAATTTTTAACATAAATCAAACATGTAGATTAACGATGGACAAATCCATTGAACGCAATAACTCTACGCTCTCTCTCAACTTTGAATTCCCTGTGTTCGACGCCGAGGAAGAAGATCAAGAAGAGATCCTGGATGAGATTTCCCGACTACTTAAGCACGAGGAAAGGATCATTCAGCCTCACAAAGAGCCTTTGGAAGCAATCAACTTAGGTTCTGAGGAAGACAAAAAAGAAGTAAACATCAGAGCTCTACTCGACAACAACGTCAAGGTAAAACTGATAGATCTTCTCAAAGAATACGTCGATGTATTTGCTTGGTCCTACCAGGACATGCCAGGTTTGGATACCAACATCGTAGAGCATCACTTGCCATTAAAACCAGAGTGTCCGCCAGTTAAACAAAGACTGAGAAGGGTTCACCCAGATACGGCTGACAAAATAAAAAAGGAGGTTCAAAAGCAGCTTGACGCAGGTTTCCGTGTCACCTCTGAATATCCTCAAGGGCTAGCCAACATAGTGCCTGTCTCAAAGAAAGACGGAAAGGTCAGAATGTGTGTTGACTACCGGGACTTGAACAAAGCTAGTCCAAAAGATGATTTCCATCACCGCATATCGACATGCTAGTGGATATCATCATAAGTTCAACGCCTTTCCTTCATGGAATGCCTGGCTATAATCGATCGTAATGGCTCCGAAGACATGGGGAAGATTTGGAAAACTCCTAGGTTTCATCGTTAGTACAAGAGGTATTGAAGTTGACCCTGACAAAGTCAAGGCTATTCAAGAAGTGCCTACGCCACATACGTAAAAGGCAAGAGGATTTCTTGGACAGTTGAATTACATCTCCGATTTATCTCTCAAATGACCGCTACTTGTGGACCAACATTCAAGCTTCTCCGAAAAATCAAGAGGTTGTGTGGATGAAGATTGCCAAAGAGCGCTCGACAAGATCAAGGAATACCGCGTAACCTCCAATATTGATTCCTCCAACAAGGAAGACCGTTAATCATGTACCTTACCGTGCTAGAAGATTCCATGGGTCAGGTGGTTGGACAAAGAAGATGAAATCGGAAAGAGCATGCCATCTACTACTTGAGTAAAAGTTCACAGATTGTGAAACTCGTTACTCCATGCTCGAGAAAACATGTTGTGCTTTGGTGTGGGCTTCGAAACGTCTCCGCCAGTACATGATCAATCGCACGACTTGGTTAATCTCCAAAATGGATCCGATCAAGTACCTCTTTGAAAAGTCTGCCTTAACAGGGAGAATCGCTCGACGGCAGATGCTATTATCTGAATATGACATCCAGTACCGCGCCCAAAAAGCGGTCAAAGGAAGCATTCTCGCCGATCACTTGGCTTATCAACCGATCAAGGAACACCAATCTCTCAAGATTGACTTCCCTGACGAGGATGTTATGTACTTAAAGATGAAAGATTGTGACGAACCGCTACTCCAAGAAGGTCCCGATCCGTAATCTAGATGGGGCTTAATTTGATGGAGCAATTAACGCCTATGGCAATGGAATCGGGAAGTCATCATTCCCGAGGGTTCTCATATCCTTCCGCCAGACCGCTTGATCGCACCAACAATATCGCAGAATATGAAGCTTGTATCACGGGTATCAAGAAGCCATCGACTTAAGGATCAAGATCCTTGACATATATGGAGATTCAACCTTGTGATCAATCAAATCAAAGAGAAGTATGAAACTCATCATCTTGGTTTGATTCCCTACCGAGATTATGCAAGACGTCTGTTGACTTTCTTCAACAAAGTTGAATTGCATCATATTCCCGAGATCGTAATCGAATGGCGACCGCCACTCTATCTTCCATGTTCAAAGTCAACCATTGGAACGATATGCCTAAAATCGAATCGACGCCTTGAAAGACCTATATATGTTTGCAAATCAAGTAGTCATCGATGATAAACCGTGGTTCCACGACATCAAACGCTTCCTTCAAACTCGTGAGTACCCACTGGCATCGACAAAGATAGGAAAACTCTAAGGAGGCTTTCTAGAAATTTCTTCCTGAATAAAGATGTGCTATACAAAAGAAACTTCGAGATGGTCTTGCTCGATGAGTGGATAGACGGCGCACGGATAATTCACGGCGCATGAAGGGTCCTTTGAACCCATTCAAATGGGCTTGCAATGTCCGTAAAAATCTTGAGAGCAGGATAATATTGATAACAATGGAATCGATTGTTGTAAACACGCCAAGAGATGTCACAAGTGCCGATCTACGCAGATAAGATCCATGTGCCACCGACTCTACTCAACGCTCTTCCTCTCCGTGGCCTTCTCCATGTGGGCATCGACATGATTGGGATGATCGAACCAAAAGCGTCAAACGGACATCGCTTCATTTTAGTGGCTATTGATTACTTCACCAAATGGGTCGAAGCAGCATCTTACGCCAATGTTACAAGACAAGTGGTTGTGAGGTTCATCAAGAACAACCTCATTTGCCGATATGGAGTTCCAAGTAAGATCATTACAGACAATGGATCAAACTTGAACAACAAAATGATAAAAGAACTGTGTGAGGAATTCAAGATTGAGCATCATAACTCATCTCCTTACAAACCAAAGATGAACGGCGTCGTTGAAGCTGCCAACAAGAACATCAAAAAGATCGTCCAAAAGAAGGTCATCACCTACAAAGACTGGCATGAAATGTTGCCATTTGCTTTACATGTGTACCGTACTTAAGTACGTACATCAACATGGGAAACCCCTTTTTTCTCTAGTATACGGCATGGAAGCAGTGCTCCCCATAGAAGTTGAAATTCCATCAATGACAGTTCTCATGGAAGCTATGTTCTCTGAGGCCGAATGGTGTCAAAGCAAATACGATCAGCTGAACTTAATTGAAGAAAAACGTCTGGCCGCTCTATGTCATGGACAATCATATCATTGAAGGATGAAGAAAGCCTTCGACAAAAAGGTTCGACCTCGTGAATTCCAAGAAGGCGACCTCGTGCTTAAAAAGATTTTGTCTTTTCAACCGCATTCTAGGCAAATGGACGCCTAATTATTTAACGCCGACATCGTCAAAAGAAGCTTTTGGCGCTTTGACTTCACAACCATGGACGATGATGAACTCCCGCAACTCGTGAATGTCGATGCATAAGAAATACTTTGTCTAAAAGACAAAAGAATGCTCGGTAAGTCGAAACCCGAAAGGGCGGCTTAGGAAAAATGAGCTCGGTGGACAAAACCTAAAAGGCGGTCCAGTAAAATTAGAGACAATAAATGTAAATTTATCCTGGTAGATTGAAACTCGAAAAGGCAATCTAGGCAAAATTATGATCAAAATAACAAAGTAATCAGCAGTCTGTATCAATCAAGAATCTTCCATCAACGGATCTTCAATCAAATCTTCTAAAAGCAACAAGCACAATTGGAATTTAAAGTTGTTAAGGATAATAGTGGTTATTTTCTTTCAATGTAGCCTTTTCCCAATAAATTATCATTTCCAACTTTTGTAAATTACCATTCTATCAATAAAATTTGAGCCTTGTGCCCATTTGTTTGCAATTCCTGCTTTATTATGTTTTGCAAAATAACGCTTTTTCTTGTGAAAATCACTTTTGAAACTAAAAAAAAAAGTTTTAAATGAATTTTTACTTCAAAATTTTGAAATAAAAGCGAAATTTTCCTTTGAACTATGAACACAGAAAGAATTTCAACAGTTTTCTCCATGAGTGTTTCGACCTCTGAAAGATAAACAATTG
Organism: Vicia sativa; assembly: GCA_021764765.1. Lineage (NCBI taxonomy): Eukaryota > Viridiplantae > Streptophyta > Magnoliopsida > Fabales > Fabaceae > Vicia > Vicia sativa. The sequence continues at coordinate 72,246,370 of CM038794.1, read as the reverse complement.
TTGAGAAGTTTTTTTTCCCTCGAAAGAGATCATCAAAGGACGGTATTCTTATCCAAAAAGTATCCCCAACAAGGTTTCTAGTGAAATGCTTTTCTTCAGAAAAGTTTAAAGCATGCAACTCAGATTCATCATCAGTAACGTCTACACCATTTTTGCAGATTTTGCTAAGTATTTGTTTGAACTGTGATGTAGTCCTTTTCCCAAATACTTTTTGTTGTCTTGTCAATTATTATCAACATACATGACATTCATCATTCATACATATTAGCATCATTAATGCATTCCTGCATTTCTCAAATGTTTGCTTCAATATCGCTTGTTTAGGTTGCATTTATTCCAAAAAACAAGTATGGGTGTGTCATCTCTCCAATAGATTATCCCCAAGCAGAGAAATACATTTTTTTCTCTAGTCCCCCGATCGAGATCATTCCTCATTGGGTACAAAGTATTGATTGATAGTTTTATTTCCAGTTCATTCCTGGATAGAATCTTGTCTCTAAACCAATTCAGGTCTAGATTTCACAAAAAAATTCTCCCTGCAAACAATAAGCAATAGCCTCGTCATCCGAGCCGCTTATTTCCTTTCCATCTTGAAACTTGTCATAAAAAGATTGTTCTTCTTAACAAAGTTCAATCATGAAAGTTCAAGAAATCCCCACAGTTGTCCTTCTATTTGAAGAAAACCTGTATCTTTACAATCGAAATGCCCGCATCTTCTTAAGAGAGAGATCCCTGGCAAGGTTGTAACTGTGAAAATAGAAACTTATTCGAGGTTTGTTTCCATCATTGTCTGTTATTCACAAGGCTGAATACTCAATGAAATTCTCAAGAATTACCTTGTTATAATTATCACTTTGCTGGTAATTGGTAATATCTTAAGAGCTCATTACCAAAAAAATTATCACAAGGCTGATAATTGGTAATATCATCTTCAATTACCTTAAACATTGTCACAAGGCTGACAGAAGGTAATATTTTCATTTCCCAAAGCGAAACAGACATTCCCTTGCTTTGTGAATCTATTTTCCCAGTGAAACATATGCTTGTTTCCTAACAAATGTGATTCTCCGCCTTAGACAGTCGAGACATCCTCACAATCTTTCCCTAGCATATCATTCTTTGATACTCCCCGGTAAACTTTCGCAATCATTTTGCATCATTCGCATTTTTGGTATCTTAGGTCCAAAATCATATTTTGATATTTGTCTCTTCACACCTATCGAGACAAAGATCTTCATCTTCATATCTCGTGTTAAAGAAACTTAAATAGGGCATCTCATACCCCAATTTTTACCTAAGATACCACCTTACATTATCCACATATGCATCACTAACAGCCTAATAGGATAGATCGTGCAGTCCTAAAGTCAAAGTTAGGGTATCTTCAAAATTTCATCCTGCTCAAGATCCAATAAATTAGGGTTTGAGTATCCACTCACCTCAATTGATCTATCTTAATCAATCATCAACATTTGATCTTCAAATTCCCAACTTTTCTCACATGATCTACCTTGAATCGACCAATTAGGGTTTTGATCAAGATAGTGAATCATTGACTTTCTGCTCAATGAATGACCTATTTGCTTGAATATTGATCTTAACATCTTCAATGCAACATCTTGACCTAATATTTTGATTCAAAACATTACAAAATCCATGTTTCTTCATCAGACAAATTCTGAGTCATCTGATGAAAATTCATCTGCTCAAAAAAGTCAAACTTTTCAATCATAAAATAATTTCAAATAATCCATCATGATCATAAAAAATCAATAAATGTGAAAAAGTCAACAAAAAGTCAAGATTTGAATTTTTTCTAACAGTTAGAAATATTTTCAAGTGTTAAGAAACATGGTTTTTTCTTACTTTCATGGCCATTTTTCACATAGATCCATTGTGATTCAGAAAAAACTCAAAACATGAAAGTTTTAGGTATTGTTACAAGCTTTCCAAAATGTCCAAGAAGTTAAAAAAAACTTTGTGTAGCTAAGGTTTTGAAAATTAAACTTAGAGCTCCATAACCATGAATTACAAGTCATTTTGCAAGAACTCTAAGTCATTTTTCACAAACCTCTCTTTCTAGAAGCCTTGTCATCACTAATAGATAGGTTATAACTGATAAATATCAGTTAGAAATAATTGAGAGAGGATTGGATCAAGGAGAGGTTTTTAACCATGGTTAAAAAGTTAACTATTTGCATTAAATGCAAAAGATTCCTTCTTACCACTTAAGTGTTAAGCTCTCTCAATGATAACCTTGCCTTGTCATTCGAATTTTGGCCTATAAATAGAGGTCATTTCTTCATTTTAAACTACACCAAAGCAATCATAATCCAAGCTTTCCTTCTTTCTTTCTTGATTTCCAAGATTCAAAGTTCAAAGAGGGAGAATTTTGCAATCTTCAAGCTTTGCAAATTCTGAGCAAACTTAAGCTTCCAACATCTTATAAACATCATTTAGAACTTGTTTGAAACCTTAAATCATCCAAAACAAGCCAAGAGTCGTTTTCTCCATAAACTCCATTTGTGCAAGTTTTGAGCCAAAACTTCCAGACTTGAAAACCACTCGTGCTTGTCTTGATTTTACACTTCAAACACATTCTATACAACATATAGAGACTGCCCAAACACTTAAACAAGTTCTAGAACAACTCCATCATTATGTTCCATTTTCAAATTAGTAACCTGCAACTTGACTTGGACAGAGAGTTCCAGAATTTCGTAACAATCTAAGAGTAGGAACACACCAAATGAGGTCGTGGAAGCTTTTTCAATCATCACATTGTACCGGAAGCTATCCTACTCGATCCGGTATTTCATATAAAGAGGTGAGTTTTCAAAACTTTGAAACTCCATACATGCATCTTTAGCTTCAAATTTGAAAAGGAAGATGTAGATATCATATCACTAAAGCTATCTGACCCTCAATTTAAACTAAAATTAGTCGAGTTCAAAGAATTAATCATTTTTTCAATTAGGGTTTAAATTGGGATTATCAAAATTCACGCTCATCTTTGATTATTAATTTTAACAAGTCACATGGTTAGAATCGTGATGAAATTTAGACAAATTTGTATTTTAAATTTCCAAAATTGATGAAGAAACGAAGAAATTCAAATTTGAAGCCATGGATGTCATACTGCTTCCTAAGAAGATGAAGTGGAAATTCAAAATTTAAAAGCTTGGTTTATAATATATATTTGTAGTTTGAATTAAAAAATGGATGTATAGCCACCCCAAGGTAAGCCAAGACGCATTAAACCTTCCTTCGCTTTCAAGGTCCGGGTTCGAATCCTCGAACCTTTTTAATAAACGACAACAAGCTTCGAGGTTTGCTTCTCCAAGCACTCCGAGGTTCAACCTCCGAGTACTTCAAGCTTCTACTCCCAGAAGCTTCCATTTCTACACTCTTCGAAGTTATTTCTAATGCTTCGTCCTCGAAGCACCAAGTTTACCCTTAGAAACTTTCGCCACTCTTGAAGCACTTAGTGTTTCTACCTCAAGCACCACTTCTCAAACATTCCTAGAAGCATCGCTTTCATCATCCAGAAGCTATTTAATTCCCTTAAGCAACTGCTCCGATCCTTCAAGCACAACTTTTGAACATTTTCCAAAATTTTTTTAAAACTCCTTCTAAACAAGGTGATTAAATGACAAGTCACAAATGGCTCAATGGAAAATCTTCACTTTTAAGCCAAAAGTCCAAGGTTCAAACCTCCTTAGGACCAAAAACTCTTTTTATCACTAATTTTCTCAAGTTTCTAGCAAACTTAAACATTTTCAAAAACTAATCAAAACTTTTCATTTTGAGATGATTTTTTCACACTTGTCATTTAATATACCTATTTTATGATTATGTCAAAAATCCAAAATATTTTTGATTATATTTTTATGAAGTTAAAAATGAGACATTTTAAGTATTTCTTAATACTTTCCAAAATGTTTTTTCCAACTTTCAAACTTAAATCTTTTTCAAAACTTCTTGTGAATATCCTTCACTTTTTCAAAATCATTTTCAAAACCTTTTCAAAACTTTTCAATAAACTTACACATATTTTTCCATGATCAATTTAATTTAAAGATAACCAAACCAGGTTTCTCCTTGAATTTCTAAATTGATCATGGCCTCCTCACGTAAGTCCCAACCTCCTATGTACATATTCATTTCCTTGTACATAACCACCCCTTCGTACATATTCATTTCTTGTACACATACGATCATCATTGTAAATATTCAAGCATAAACAGACTTCGTTCGTTTGTTTTCATCCACTTGTTTATACACCGATTCCATTGGTATTAAGAAAAGCATTATTCCTAGAGAAACTGCTCTTAAACCAATGGGCCTCCCTTAAGGTGTAAGTCCCAAACCTTGTATATATTCAAGTTACACTTGCTTTAGTTGCTCGTTTTATACACTTGTTTATATATTTCCTTCATAAACTCCTGTGAATACATATCACACACTTGTTCATATAACTGTTCAGTTATAACATAACAACTAGCCTAACAACTAGTTCCCTTAGCCTCCTCTAGGCTTCATATAAGATAACTCATTTATTGAGTTAGCCTCCTCTTAGGCTTTATATAAGATAACTCATCTATTGAGTTAGCCTCCTTAGGCTTCAGATAAGATAACGATCTATTGAGTTAGCCTCTTAGGCTTCGTGATAAGATAACTCATCTATCGAGTTAGCCTCCTCTTAGGCTTCATATAAGAAAACTCATTCATTGAGTTTAGCCTCCGCTTAGGCTTCATATAAGACCACAACTTCCCCGCCGAAAGGCCTCCTTGGCTTCCTTAAAAGAACTCCTCATTGAGTTTAGCCTCTTGGGCATCAAACAAGAAAGAGACCCGAAATCTTTAATAGCCTCCTATTGGGCTTTCAATACCAAGAATCACCCACGCTAGGATAGAAACCCATTGTATGATTTCTGGGAAATCACTCTTGAATCCTAAGAGGATGGTTTTCAGTTGAAACCACTCTTAAAGATAAAGCGCCATACCTATAGCTTCCTCGAGCTTCAATACAACCCTCGTAATGCCTCTCTGGGCTCATACAAGGACCTCGATGACCCGGATCTCCTCTTGGGCTTATAAACATAAGGACCCACAGTGCTTCAAAAGCATCCCCTAATCCAATCAATTTCTCCTAGATATTTAGACATTTATCATCTCTATGGAAGAAGTATCTCATCTATCACATCACATACAATCAAACACTTTTCAAATCAACCACTTTTCAAAAAAACATCTTTTAACCTGTAAGTTGTAACGCTTGTACAATCAAGAAAAACACCCAAAACTTACAATTAAAGATTCAATCATCTTTCAAACATCTTTCACAGATCATTCTTAACTCGTAAGTGGTAACACTTGTACACTCAAGCAAAACACCTAATACTTATGATGAAAGATTCAATCAACCCTTCAAAATGTATGTGATGAAATAAATTAGATACATTTTTCATTAAGATGGCATTTGTCTTTGTCTCTTAATAACACCTGCTGCATCTATTAGTATAAGTGGGAACTACGATTGCCTCGACTTTCTCAACATCCGCTGAGAATACATAGGCACAAGGTCTCATCCTTGGAGAGCATACTTCTTTCTCCCTCAAACCAAACAAACCATAGCTCTCTTAGATCCGAGCTATAGATGCTCTGATTCCCATTAAGGGATATGTATGCACAAGATCCCAATGATCTTTGCGAGCACAATAATAACAAAACCTAGGATCCCACATAATCTACCCTTCTCAAAATCCAAAGGAGAAACTTTCCCAAGAATAGAGTAGCGAATTAAATCACACAAACATATCAAAATATTCATATATAAAGCTATAGATAACTATATATATTTAGGTGCCACATCTATTCCTTTATATAACAAACCCCGCCCAAAATCTCCCAATGCGCTATGCCTAGTTCACCCTAGTCGTAATGCATATCATATTTATTGAGGGTATTGCAGTTTTCCCCTTTTTCATCTCATTTTTCTTGTTTTGGAAACAATAAAGCTTGATGCTCGCGATATCTTTAAATGAAATCAAAAGAGTAAATCGTTTGAGCCAAAGATTCAATTCGATTCGATTCCTTTATGCCACTTTTAACGCTAACATATATGATGCTTTGTTTGGTCGATGATCTTTATGATGAACATGAAATGAATATGACGTGATAATTTCATCATAACTATGCGATGAATATAAATGATGAGTTTTACATGATTTGACTTTAATGAAATGCTTAATGCAAATATGATGTGATGATGTTTGTGACGATGGGCTTTTATGCCAAAAGCTTACTATGGGCTTTAGCCAATTGTGATGATTTTGTTTATGTTGCTTATGATTGTCGTGTTGATAAGTGACGATTGACTTGGATGATTTTGGTGATGAAAGTTTATGTGTTGTGATGATTTATGTCGATGAGGTTATGGCGATAAAGTGTTGATTATACACATTAGAATGACGAAAGTGGAGTGATTTATGTCTTTATGATTCCAAACTATATATATATATATATATATATATATATATATATATATATATATATGTGTTATCATGCCTTTAATTATATGTTTTGGAGTATCTCACCTTTACTTGTTTCGCTGCTACCTTTATACGGTAACGGTAGGTTATGAAGATGAGATTATAGTTTATTGAGTCGGTGTCGCTCGATACGTAGCAATCGGGGATTATTTATGTTGTCTTGTTGTTGTTCTTTTGTTGTTATTCCTTTTCTAAATAAGAATCATACTTTATGAAATTATGATTTGAGGAGGAGGTTTAATAAAGAAGGTGTTTTTGATTTCTAAGATTCAATTTCGATTTCGAGGATGCTATGTATCCTAGATTTATACTTTAAAGAAAATTGTTTAAAGTGATTTGGTTTTGAAGGTGTGACGCCTGCAGATTTAATTTATGAAATTTTAAATTACTCGATTTTACTTATAAAAACCTTTGTAATATTAGTGTTACACAAGGAGCCTTAAGGAATGATTGAATCACTTTGGAAAGATTTGATGAATTTCCAATCAAATATTTCTTGCATTCATGGCAATATATTTCCTTCTTCGTTAACCTAATTCCTCCTTCTATAAGTACACAACAAGATCGACTATTGGTGAAGAAAGAATCCTTGTCTCCAAGAACAAACCCTAAACTCACAAAAAACTTCATGAAACTAGCAAATTCATATCACAAGTTCCAAATTATCTCTTCATTCTTTAATTACTTTTATTTGAGTTTTGTATTGAATAATGGAATTATTTTCTATTATCTTAAATTAAAACTATTGGTTTATTTTGTTTATTGATATTATTTAATGTGAAAATGATATTATGTTTTAAGATAATTAATTTAATTACACTTTGGTCCCCTTATTTTTATTTTTTTTTAACTTTAGTCTCTCATTTTAAATCATGAGTTTTAGTCCTTTAGTTTTATTTTTACTTTTGGTCCCCTTACTAATTTGACTCTAATTTTTATGATACAGGTTGATCATGACATGGCGGTGTCCAAGTTCATCAATTTAATTTCCACGATCGCTTTTTCTTCTTCTTCTTCTCTTTCACGATCAATTTCTTCTTCTTCTTTCGTTTATTGCTATCGTCTTACCATCGGCGCTCAACATTTCGTTTGTAATTAATCTCTTCTTCTCCTTCAATAGCGGTTACCATGGATTCCTCAAGTTTTCTTTGCCTCATCAAACCATACCAATTTAAGAAAGAGGAAATACATGTTGGTGTGATAGAATCTCCATTGATGACATCATGGACCTAAGGAGAACCCTGGGAGAAGGTTTTATGGGTGTGGAGGTTTTAAGGTCATAGAAAGAAAGGATGTAACCACTTTGAATGGTTTGACGTAAGAGATGAGTTTTCGCGCAAAAAGAGGTTATTAGATCCTTGAAAACCGAATGGTGAGCTTATGGAGGCAATGAGTGAAAATAAAAATTTGAAGAAATGTTGAAGAAGAAGAACAAATATCTGAGTTTTGTTTTGAGTTTAACAATTGTGTTTTTACTGTTAGTGATATCTCGCACTAGTTTTAGCACATGTGTTAAGTAATTGTGTTGTAGTTTATACATATGTTGAAGTAATTGTGTTGTAGTTCAAGACATGTGTGAAGTAATTTTGTTGTAGTTTTATCAAGTGATATCTGCACTAGTTTTAGCACATGTGTTGAAGTAATTTTGTTGTACTTGTAATGGATTTGTATTGTCCATGAATTTGATTTAATGTAATGGATTGCTGCTTCTAATTATTGTTAGTATTCTCGCTTGAAATTAATGATGAAACCAGCTCTAAGTATTGTTACTATTATGTATTGTTAGTATTGTTAATATCATAATAAAGTACATATGCTTAATGTGAATTTGTCATAACATTAATATAGCCTAAAGCCATTTAACAAGTACATAATGCAAAATCATAAACAAGTACTTCATAGTCATAAACCGGATCATAAACCAAGATCAAAACCTCGCATAAACAGTAAAATATAGCATAAACTTAATATAAATTAAGAACTAAGCATCTAGTCTTGAGTTTGTTGTGGCACTTGCACCCTCCGTCTATAACCACTTATAGCCCCTTTTGCATTTCTTTTACTTTTTCATCGCCACCTTTTGAATTATTCTCTCATCACCACTTCCTTTACGCGCACGTTGTGTCCTATGCTCCACATTTTTTGTATGTAACCGCTTGAAGATTCCGGCAATGTATTCTCGTATCTCGGCTCATCACTTGATTTGTTACGATTCTTCTTCTGACGACCAATTAATCTCCCCATGACCAAGGGGATTAACATTAACATCTGGCCATAGTTCTAGACCAATAGGTATGATTATATGGCTATAAGTTGCCAACACAGTAGATTTCCCGACATAAAAATTGTTGTATTGGTTTAATGTAATTCATACAATGATTTACCAATAATACAATGAAAGTTTATAGTTTAATGAAATTCATAAATCATGATTTACCAACATAATAGATTTACATCATAGTATGATGAAACATACTCTTCCGGTCTTTTTGTTAAACCATATGTAAGGATAGTGCATGACAACACCGGTATCTGCTAGATCCTACTTCCTACAAGCACATGTCTTTTTGCTTTGTTGATATATAGAAACTCCATTCGAAACCCCAAATATAGAAAAATCATCATCTCGAATGCCATGTTGCAATCCATTCTTCGCAAACTTTTTTGCATTTTCTAAGATTTTTGACTTTTGGACTTATACAACACCTTTATACCTACCGATAACATCCTTTTGAGTGGAAATTTGGATAGTTATGTAATGTTTATTCTTCCAATAATGTAATTATTGTTTGTTTCTTCTAAGATTGCTCGATTAAAAGCCTCGCATATGTTGTTAACTTGCAAGTCGCATTGTGTGTCTGTTTGAAATGGATTTACTCCAACATGCAGCATGTACACCATCATGTCTTTCCATGCAGGTGTAAAATCTCCTTCATTTGACTCATTTCTCTCCCACCTGTGGACCTGCAGAGCCCTAGCCGCCTCCATAAAGCTTCCTTCATTTGTTCCCCAAGATATTTCTTTTCTCCAGTTCTATATAAATGTTTAACACAATAATTTGTTCAACATTTTGGCTTGTTCTCTAGAATAGCTGAAACCAAACCATGTAGTAATAAAATGAATTTAAATCCATAAAAAGTTGAGAAACCTTGTGTTCAAATGATAATTCTATTGAATAATGAACAAATTAATAACTAAATACCTTCTCGTTGATCGAATATAAATCCATAACCTCGTTCAATGGACTATAAGTCATCAAGTAATAAGTTGAGAAACCATTGCCACAAATTCTTTGTTTCAGCTTCCACAACCGCATAAGCTATTGGTATCATCTTATTATCCATCTTTACTAACAACACCTATCAACCGACCTCCAAACTCCCTTTTAGAAAACAAGTATCCAAAACCATTAGAGGTCTACAGTTGTTTAAATGCGCTTTACATGCTTCCAAGCATACATATCCGTTCAAACACAAGACCTTCAACAAAGTTGTCACACTGTTTAGGATAAGGACTTAACAATTCCTACATATCTCCTAAGATGTTTGAATTGTTCCCTACCAAATCAGAATCATCTCTATTGCTCTTTTCTTTGCTCTATGTTTGATTCATTGATAACTTAACCCCCACTTCAATACCTATTGCAATCAACCCTTTAGTTTTCAATTAAGTGTCTCTTTAATATATACAAATTTATGAGCCAACCAACCGCTTTTTGCTTGTCTATTCCTCGATTGTCCTATGACAATTATGTTGATCTGAAACTAATAAGTTGCCAAGATCGATTTTCTTTTCATGCTAAACCTTATATGAAATGTACATCCATCCATACACTTAGCAACCATTCTCTCTTGTCATTTTCTTGAATACTTAGATTTTCTTCTTATTCTCCAATGCACATTCTTTTATGGCATCTCTCGATCAGATTTATCCTTGAACATCATCCCTATTTCAAATTTGGCAGTTTTTAAATTTGGAAACCTTACCATCATCTTCATCATTACTAGTATGTGGTGTATAAATTTCATCCGAATCACAACTTTCAACATCGTAAATATCATTCTTTCTTTGAAATTTTCTCTGCTAAGCGTTTGGAAGAACAATGTCACCAACACCAACATCAGACCTAAGTTCCACTCATCACTATCATCACCTTCCTCGTAATCATCTACATCATTATCACAATTTTCAACATCAACATTCTCAAAAGTAACATCTTTGCAATTAGCATCTTCATCATTGACTTCTTCAACATCAACATCCTCAACATTTACATCTTCACAATTACCATCTTCATCATTGACTTCTTCAACATCATCATCCTCAACATTTACATCTTCACAATTACCCTCTAACATCTTGCACGAACTTTAACACATCTTGATCATTATTCAAAGGTCAAGTCCAAGAGAAAATGAGAACTTAGGGTCCGATACTATAAACACCGTATATTGCAATACCCTCACCTTTAATCGTATATTCAATATCCATGTAGGACATTAGGTCCACATCCCAATCAATTCATTTCTCAAGTAATCCCCCAACATAACTTCTCCGATGATAAACCAAATGGCCCCTATGGTGTACCTAAGTCTAACCAATTGGTCCTCGTTATCTATACAAACAAAACAAACATAATCAATGCCAAGGAGACATTATTCTCATGACAAACTTAAATAATGCCAAACACACATTATTCTAAAACAAACACAAACAATGCTAAAGAGATAAAAAGGACCACAATCAAGACAATAAAGGTTAAAATGGGACCACCACCAAACATAACTTATTAACCACTAGAATCGTAAATATGATTTGGGTATTGCAAATGAAACAAGTCTAAGTCTGGGACCACAACTCTTATCGAAAACATGAATTGGGGATTTTCAACCAAACCGAATGAAAACCTAGTAAATACCGCAAACAAAAGTAGGTTTTGACATGTCAGTTAAATGTATTGCGTTGAAGAAGACGAGAAAGGCACGAAGCGTGATTGAAGACGAGAGAAAAGACAGATCAAGACTAATTATCATTTGTTTTTCTCAAGCGAGATTGCTAATTTGAGATGAAGAAGACGATTTCAATTGTTTTCAATCGAGTTTCATGATCATGCGCAAATTGTTAAATAATTAATCACCAACTTGCCATGGAAATTAGATTCAATTGTTAAAAAATTAACAGTAATTAAAAAATGACGTAGAAATTAAATTTAGAACTTGGACCTCATGTCATCAATCAACCCGTCATGTCATAAAAATTAGAGTCAAATGGTAAGGACACCAAAAGTAAAAAACAAATCTAAAAAGGGACTAAAAATCGAATTTTAAATGAGGGGACTAAAAATTAAAAAGAAAAAATAAGGAGACCAAAGTGTATTAAAGCTCTATTTTAATAAAAAGTCTATACTATTATTAGACTTTTATAATCAATAACATAATGTAAAAAAGATTGTAGAAAAATTATTTAAAAAGTAAAGAGGATTCAATTTGTCATCCCAATACATATGATCATGCAATCATAGTGATTGTAAGATTTTTGTTGAAAATTTTAAATTTCCATGAATTCTTATTTGAAATTTCAAAGAAAATATTGAAATGTTTGATAATTCATTTTTATAAATAAATTTGCAATATTGAAAAATTTTAAATTTCCACTATATTATATAACACTTTTCGAAATTCAAAATTTCATGTATTATAAATAATATTATTTTATTTTTGGAAAATTCATATCAAAAATTTATAATTAAATTATCGAAAATTTCTGTCGTCCCACCTCAAAATTATTCACATGCAATATAGAAATTAAAGAACAACATTGCACTTTGTTGCCAGAGGCCCACGTCATGTTACACCAATAAATTTGGAGGTCATCTTCTAACTTAGAATTGTACGCTACATGAACTACATTTTATGCTTTTATTGAAAAAAGGGTATTTTGTATTGTGTTTACCCGAGTTTTCGACGAAATAGTAGAAATTTTCAATAAAAAATTACTAATTTCTGGTAACTATTTGAAGAAAATTCAAAAGAATCCGGTATAGTTTTTAGATTTTTGAAAATTATTGATAGTTTATATTTGACAGAATTTTTTAACATTATTAAAAAATCAAAAATCCGATAAACTACTATACTTTTGAAAACTCCAGTAAATTACAACAGTTTTCGGAAAAAATTGATAGTGTACAAAAGTTTGTTTAATGAATATGAATTATCGACTTTAAAAATTTAGAAAATTATCAAAATACTAAATTTATCCAAAGAAATTATGTATAGATATTAGGTCTAATTTGAAGAGTGACAATTTAAATTCTCATCAACTTGTCAACCCTACATTTATATTTCCACCATCCATCTAATTGCTCAATTGTTGATCCAAGTAAGAATTTTAATTACTATCCCATGTTACAAATTCTTTTGCCTATAATAATTCATCTTTATATGTTTATTAATAAATTTAATTTTTAATTATATTTGATAATTAATGTATGTAGTCTATGTACAAATATATATATTAATTATTAAATATATTTAAAAAATCAATTTTATTTATAAATCGTTACTTAAAAATACATGATTTTAGAGAAGCTCTATCAACATAAATCTACATCTTCTTTCTTTTTAAAAATTCATTAGATAGTTCTAATAATTGTAATTTTGTCAATTGAGATGAACTACTAGAGTGAAATAGTCATCTTTTTTATCGGTCATAACACTTCTACATTTGAAAACATAAACAAATTTAAATAGCTCAACATGAAAGAACTACTATACATAGTTTTTTAGAGAGACAAATTTTAACACACAAATTAGTAAAATCAATCAATTGAGTCAATAAGAAAACAAATCATAACAACAAATTCGAATGAGAGTTTTCATTATTACAAATATCTTTATTAACTAGATTAAATTCTAATATGTCCTCTATTTTACAATGCGTGATCGGAAAAAAATAGTATCTTAAAATTAATAATCAATTTTAATTTTAATATATATTTTTCAATTTTATCTTCTAATTAATTAAACTTTTATAAATTTCAATATAATTATGGATAAAATATTATTCTCTCTTTCACTCTTCTATATTTTTCTTAATATGTATGAAATAATATGTTGGATCACTCGATAAAGAGAGTATTCTATTAATAATAAAATGACAAAAAATTAAAATTATAATAGTTTAATAAAATAATTTATAAAATAATAAAATAAGTAAAAAAAGACTACTTTATAATATTAAAACACAAACGAAATATTAAATTAAATTAAAGAATTTAGAGATGAAATATACCTAAAAACATAGAGAGGAAGTAAAAATATTTAGAATTTTTTTAAAAAAAAAGGGATGAAATTAAGGAGTACTCCATATTATTGATGAAAGTGTGGAACCCAGAGTTGCATTGGGTTTGGTGTAATGATTCTTCTTACTTTAGGCTTCCAATCATACATAATAAGTCACATGTAAACACTTTGTAACGATAGTAGTACATCGCTCCACATGGGATGATTGCCGTTTAGAAACAATCAAGTACAGCAACCATACGCTTAATCACGTTCTGCTTCTTGTTACTTTCTTCCAACAACATTATCATCATTCATAATAGACCACAACTTGTATCAATGTGGGTCTAAATTTTTTATAGTACTACTAATTATTTCATTTCAAATAATTAATAAATTTGAAATATATAAGGAAAAATAAAGTGAGTCAGTAAAAAGAAAAAACAAATGTAAATTTCATTTTATTAAAATATTTTATATAATTTTGTCTAATAAAACATATTGTTAAGAAAAGTTTAAAAATTATTGTTAAATTTTATTAAAATATTTTATATTTTTTTGGCCTATCACCGATATAGTCCAGTTCAGGCCAATCACTTCCTAATAACTGTTGTAGAAGATCGAAATGTAATTTTCCTATTAAATTCAATATTAATCATTATGAACCAACTAATAATTGATAATATAAATATATATTTGTAAAAATATAAAATGATCAATTAAAAGAAAATATGAACTTTATTTTATTAAGAAAGCTAACAACAAAAAAAAAGAATAATGTGGAATAAAAATATGATAAAACTATATCATTTAAAAAAGTAAATTGAATTAATAGAAAAGTGTGAAACAAAAATATGATAACATATTGTAAAAAAGTAAGAAGAATCAATAGAAAAATTGTTTCATTTTGTTAAAGAATTAAGAAAAATGCTATTCATACACCATTTCCTACAATTTACCTTTCGTATTTCATCGTTCATGTATACTGGTGAATAGTTAAATATTATAAAATAATATTATTTTAAAATTTATTTTTAATATACTTTTTATTTTTATTTTAGATTGATGGAGTACAAAACAAAAGTATTTCATTAACCAACTTCATAACTTTATTAATCAAATTTTTATATTTCATTAACCAACTTATAATTACTTAAACTTATAATTTATTAACCAACTTAGAATCTCATTAACCAACTTTGTTTTTACTATTAAAAATTATTTTTAATATATGGATGTTTATTAACCAACTTCATCACTATATTAACCAATATTTTGCATTTGATTAACTAACTCATTTTATAAATAAAAGTCATTGTTCATACTGTTCACGACACTATTCACCAATACCTGTTCACACTATTCATTTTTTATTTTAAAATATATATTTTTAAAATAAATACTGTTCACCGATAAATAAGGTGAATAGTATTTGTGTAAGTATTTGATGAAATTTTTGGTGTATAAATAGCCGAACTGAAGAATTAATTAAGAAGGAAAAAATGTAAGTTTCATTTTGTCTAGTCAAAGAGCTTATTATATAATAAGATTGGTCTAAGTTATCAACCTAATAAATCTTTCGTAAACACGTGTTAAGAAGAAAATTAATCATTCAATGTTTAAATGCAATTTAAGCCTATAAGGATGGTCAACGAACCTTTTGTTTTGCTAAAATGTATAATTTAAAATGGTCTAAAGGGTTAAATCCACTCATCATAAAGGACCAAAAGGAAATTTGGTATCAAAGATAAAAATCATATTGGTTATTTATACGACTTCAAGGCCCAAAATACAAATTAAGAAAAGTTGTGCAAAGAATGAGTTCCAAAACTCTTCTAAAAAATTAATTTGATGTTGTTGAGAATAATAAATCAAGTGAGAGTGAGCACGAGCTAGAAAATTAATCAGTGAGGGCAATATTTATATATAGAGTTTATGATTATTTTGATCCTTCATATTTTTAAATTAAGAAAATAAAATAAATGTTTGAAATAAATTATTAAGTAAAATATTATAATTTATATTTAAAATAGTAAATAAATAAGGAAATTAAGGAAGCAAATATTGTAGATATAGCTTTAGAAAATAAATTAGGTGAGAAAAATAAAATAAAAAATATAAATGTTATTAATTATATGTTTTTAAGTTAAAAATAAAACATCAAAAGAGAGTGGTGATATAAGTGACTCTATTGGTTGTATTTTATATTATTATACTCATATTTTACATTACATGTTGCTAATGATAATAAATTAAAACATTAAAAGATAATGATAATGTACGTGACTTTATGTGTTGTATACTGCATTATTATACTCATTTTACCTTACAAACACAAGGTATTACATAAGTGAATTTAATGGTTGCATATTGTATAACATAGAATTTCAAATGAAGTGGGGGCATATGCCTACATTGTTATCAATGTGGCTCCGTCCCTGTTCCTCTGTCTTCATAATCTTTTTTCAATGTCTATTGTTATCACTTCCTAAAACTCCTATCAAGGTACACGAAAGCGCAGTCTCCAACCCAAACACACATCACTGTATCCCAATAAAACTAGCATAATTTGTTAAGGGATTTCCATTTTATCAATGTTCCTTTACAAAAAAAAGATAATGACAAAAATTCATATAATTTGTTTTTCTCTCAAAAAGAGTATACATTGTGAAAATGTATTTGCATGCGTACACCTCACTCTTTCACCACTACACTCTTTGCCTGCATGATCCACCTTCACCCCAAATATTTATCATATACAGTCAAATGTGCAGATTTTGTGTCTGTCCTAAATAGGTAATAAGAAAAACTTGCAGAATCCTATATTATTTTACTCTAAGCAATTGACAAAACAAAATATCATCAGAATTTTGAAGTTCTCTCAACTCACCCATGGCAGCCACCATTTTAAAGAGAACTGATTTCATTTTACGATCCAAAGTTTCTGTTATTTCACTAATGGAGGAGTAGGACGGAGCTAGAAAATTGATTATGGGGTATATTCATATATAGAGTTTATGATTATTTTGATCTTTCATATTTTCAAATTAAAAAACAAAATAAATGTTTGAAATAAATTATTAAATAAAATATTATAATTTGTATTTAAAATAATAAATAAATAAGCGAAATTAAGGTGCTAAATATTGTAGATATAAGCTTTAGAAAATAAATTAGGTAAGAAAAATAAAATAGAAAATATATATGTTATTAATTATATGTTTTCTAAGTTAAGAAATAAACTTCAAAAGAGAGTAGTGATATAAGTGACTTTATTATTGCATTTTATATTATTGTACTCATATTTTACATTATGTTAATGATAAAAATTAAAACATAAAAGATAATGATAATATACACTTCATTGGTTGTATAGTGCATTACTATACTATATTTTATCTTACAAACACAAGGTATTACATAAGTGAATTTAATGGTTACCTATTGTATTACATAGAAACTAAATGAAGTGGGGGCACATGCCTACATTATTATCAATGTTCTGTCCCCTGGAGTGACGACGACACAATGGTTTCTGTTTCGGACGTTACATCTCTCATACAAGAGCTTAAACCAAGTTGCCTCTTCCTCGAGATTGATATCATACGATTACGCCAAAGTACAAATGTATGTATTTTACCATTGTATTTTTTTATCACAGTATTAATGCTAATACTAACTAGTTTTTATGGTTTTTAATTTCAAAATTAGCCTCAGAGATGAGGGATGCCTACATCAAAGGGAAGCTTCTAGAAATTTCAAAAATTGTTCTCGACGATTAAGCTTATGAGTTAAATTTTTTCTAAACAAAAAGTTATATTGTAGATAACTTAGCAATAATTTGTTGATTTTTCTAAAACTTTGAATGTTTTCACCTTGGTCATTATGTTTTTTTTTTTCAATAAAACTTGAAAAAAATTATATTTTTTTTGTTGTTCGAAGATTTTCTTGACGTTTGTTCACTTTAACTGCAAATTTTGCAATTAGAAATTTTATTTACAACATATAGTTTGGTAATTCATCATAGAAGAAAATATTTGAGAGAAGCAAAATAGTATAAAAAAGTGAATAAAAAAAGAAACAAAGAGGTAGGAATAAATAGAACTGGAACTCCTTTGATTAAAGGTAGGAATAAATGGAACTGAAAATAAGATGATTTTTTATATGTTTGGTATGAAAGAAAGTGGAAGGAAAGAATGATTAAAATATTTTATTTTATTTGGTGATTTGACATAAAATGAAAGAAAATAAATATTTATATTTATAAAATGGAAATAATTACCTTATATAAAAGCTTAATTTAAAAAAATTGAAATAATATTTATTTTAGATATAATAGAAATGTACTAATTTTTTTTATATTATTATTCTATATTTTTTACTAGTGTGGTGTGTGATACGGGTTAAAATTTCTTAAATTAAATTTTTTAAATTTTATTTCAAAATTATTTTCTTGTATTTATAGAGGATTCAATATAAAATAATTAGCGAAAGAGAATCAAAAACAATACATGTAATATATTAAAACATTTAAGAGTGCAATGTAAATATAAAACCTCTTTGTAATGTCTCAGAATATCCTCATAAACAATGTAACGTACATAACCACAATAATGGTTTGTAATGCTCGAACTATTACCAATTGTTATGTAGCACCGGCTCGATACAACTCTCGCAGACGCAACCTAAACCTACATTAGGCGGTATAACCTAGATTATACATCTCGCCGACACAACTAGGGTCGATACAACTCGCTCGCATAACTCGGCCAGACATAAATAAGCTCGGATACAACCCACTTATATAGTCAGCCACGCACAACTGTCGATATAACCCACCTGCAGCTCGGCGACATAACTAAGCCCGGATACAACCCGACTTATACAACTCGGCCAAGACAGTTTAAGCTTGATACAACCCACCAGACAGCTGACGGGTACAAATAAGCTCGATACAACTCGCCAGTACAATTAAGCCTAGATATAACCTAACTCATACAATTGGCTAGATATGTAGGCTAAGTACACCTCAGCCTAATGATTTTGGTTATATAACTACAAGGACCCTTGCTTTACCGGTCCATCAGGTCGTGTCTCTTTATCTTTCCAAGTCGGGGTGATAGATTTTATGTAAGAACATAAGCCCCCGAGCATATGGCTTTTAGACTTGAAGCCTTATGGTCGATTTTAAAGCATGAATCTTTGCCCCGGGTCACTCTCTAATACCGAGTTACAGCTTGGCGCGAATTTCGCTTGTATACAGCGGTTTACCACTTTCTACTTTTTTAAGCAGGGATTAATTTGTTTCTGAGGTTTTGATCAATTTAAAAATTTCAAAGCTCCCTGTTGGGATACACTGAGAATGCTTTGAATATTTTGCTGCGAGACATAAGAATATCCTTCAAGCATTTTTTTTCATTTTTGAGGTATTGCCCAAGATCACATCCGAGTCTTAAGTTATAAAAATCAGGATTATCTTTGAACACTTTGTGATATTAGCTTTGGTTTATATACAAATGCCTTTAGGAAGCTTTTTGATATTCTAAACCAAGGTGCAAAGCTAACCAAGGTGTAAAGTTTTCAAGAGTACCTTTAGACAGGTTATGGCGAAACCTAATTATGGTTCTTAGCCTGGGATTTTCGAACCGAGGAGGTTTTTAAGCTTTTAAATAACCGTGTAGGCTTTTATAGAGGCCGATGGAGGTGGTGCCGAGTCCCCTAGCCAGTGGCGAACCGATCACCGAACGAGATAACCAAGTGATTTTCTTGGATATTTTGTTTAGTCATCATTCACGGGGGTGTATTTTGTAATATTCCTGAACATGTTGTTAATTTCCCTTTGGGCTTTTAAACCTCAAATCATACTTTTTGCATTTTTACATTTGCTTTTTTTATATTCTACATTTTATATGCGCAAAAAAGAGATAGATTGTGCATGTATATCAACCCCCAGTCGAGTGACTATTTTAAGGCCATAAAGACTTTACATGAGAGGCTTTAACTCTTTGTATGCAAAAATGCTTTAGCCAACTTTATTAACCTGACTTGCAACTAAGCCCTCGAGTATTTGAAATCGACTATAAGGCCGATTAGGACGGGAAAGCTTTATACCTTGAATATGTTAAGCCCCGAGGTTTCACTACAAAGTAACGAATCACAACATTAAGTCAAATTGGGGATGTATCGGAGCGCAGAGCCCGAGCGTAGAGTCAAGTTGGGGATGCATTAATGTGCAGAGCCCCCAGAGCGTAGAGTCAAGTTGGAGATGCATCAATGTGCAGAGCCCGTTATACTGAGCCTGACTACGGTAAAAGGTATACTTTGCTTTGAGAACCAATCGAGATGGAACTCGGCAGGGAGCCTTATTTCTTTTGAAACAGAGCCCCTAGGGAGGTTGAACCTTGGCGAGACGCCGAGTTATGTCGGGAAAGCACCATTGAAATGGTACTTTGGCAGGGAACTCATATAGCGAACGCAGAGTTTTGGAACAGAGCCCCTGACGAGGATGAACCTTGGAAAAACATCGGGTTATGTCGGGGAAGCATCGTTGGTATGATACTCGGCAGGGAACCCATATGGAAAATGCAGAGTTTTAGAACAGAGCCGCTGACGAGGATGAACCTTGGCGAAAACACCGGGTTATGTCGGGGAAGCATCATTGAAATGATACTGCAGAGAACTCATAGAACATAGTTTGGTTCTACACAAATATTAGATGTTTTGATGATGTGTTGATGATAATTATGTTCGACTCTAATAAACAAATATTTTGTATGAAACACTGCTATTTCTAAGTTTGTTAAAAGTATGTAGATAAAGTTCTGACCTTGAAAAGAAAAGAAGTTTTGATCTTATCTACCGTGTTCTGATGACAAGAAGAATGTAAGTTCCGGTGATGAAGTTGAAGTTCGAAGGACAGAAGAACAAAAGTTTTGATGACAGTAGAAGAACAGAAGTTCTGATGACAGTAAAAGAACATAAGTTCTGATGAAAGTAGAAGAACAGAAGTTCTGATGTACGTTAGAAGACTCTGATCTAAGAGAAGTTTTGATGGAAGTAGAAGAACAAAAGTTCTGATGTCAGAAGAAGACTCTGAATTGAACATGCAGAAGTTATGACATGATAGCATATGTTAAAAGATTCACGCTCTAAACGAAGTTCTGATAAACTTCTAAAAGCACCAGACCGCTCTACAAACTTTGATATCCATGTTCTGGATGAAATACTCTGAAGCGTTGTCATTCATTAAATGAAGATTTGAAGCAACGGTTAACTTCAACAGGATCTCGCTTTTATGGAAAGAAAAATCAACTCAAATTATCATCATTCCATATACAGCTTAAGATGTCTCCAACGAATATTTTCCATGAATGTCTATATAAAGGATACATATATGAAGAGAACGATAGCTCTACACACGCAAAAACAACAAAAGAAAATTAAAATAGTTCATTAGTTCATAAGTGTTGAAATTTTTGTGTGTAAAAATCACAGTTGTGATATAGCTCTCTAGAAGCATCTTTAAACATATTTTTGTAATTGTTTGAGAATTGTTTCCTTGAGAAACCAAGTTGTGGTGTTCTTGAGAAGACTAAAACAATTGTTTTAGTGAATTGTATTCCTTGAGAAACCAAGTTGTGGTGTTCTTGAGAAGACTAAGACAGTGGTCTTAGTGGATTGTAATCAAACTCGATTAGTGGATTAAGACCTCGTTGAGAGAGGCAAATCACCTTGACGGGTGGACTGGATTAGTTTGGGTTCAAATGAACCAGGATAAAAATAATCATGTCAATTTTAATTTGATTTCAAAACCCCAATTCAACCCCCCTCTCTTGTGTTTTTCATTCTTCAATTGGAATCAGAGCGCCTTGTTCTGGGTGCTAACACTTAACTGTGTCAGATACAAGATCCATCTTGAAAAACACTATGGCAGAAAAGGTTCAGAACAACTATGACAACTATGACGAAAAAGACAAAGTCGGCGTCAGACCTCCAATGTTTGATGGAGAAAATTTTGATTACTGGAAGGACAAAATTGAAAGTTTCTTTCTGGCTCATGACGGTGACCTTTGGGACATGGTAACAGATGGCTATACTCATCCTGCTGACGCAAGTGGTCAGAAGATTGAAAGGAAGAAAATGTCAGATCAGCAGAAGAAGGAATTCAAAAATCTTAATATATTTGAGATATTGAACGAATTCGTAAGCACACATACGAAAATAAGATGAATTCGTAGGTGGACTTATGAAACATCCTGAAATTATGTCCATTTAAAATGATTCTTGTGCACAGTATCCACATTTTTCAGTTATTATTTCAAATATTTAATAGTTTTCTGCATCATTCCATGACATGCATTCCATTTAATTTTTTCTTTCGTTTTTCAATCACTTATATTGCTTCTTTCCAATCCATCAAAACTTTAAATTTGTCTTCCAATCTTCCTAAACATTGAATATCGGTGACATTTATTGTGAGTAAATGGAATTGAAATCAGAATAACCTCAAATATATTAGACCCATTTTGCAAATCTCTTTTAAGTATAACTTTTCTTCTTTTTCGGTTCAGACATACATATGTCTTACAATCGGATTTTGAGTTCAAACTAGATAAAATTTTGGGTTGTTTTTTTGAATAATCGATTCGTTTATACCGTTTTGTGTTGTGAACCGTCTTTTCCATTTTGTTTTCCTTCCTTTTTGTTTCGGAATTGCAACTGTCTTACAATTGGATTTTCAGTTTAAAACATGCCATATTGTGTTTTTATTCTGAATAATCGATTTGTTTCTCCCATTTTATGTTGTTGACTGATTTTTAATCATTATTAGAAATAATGAAAAGAAATTCCAGCTCTAAAATTGTTTCCAGTTCTGATATATCATTTATACATTATTTATATTTTGTTTATCCATCAATTTTTATTGTTTCCTTTGAGTTTTTTCAACAAAGAACTGTTATTCTCTTTTCTTATAGATTTGGATTTTAATATATGTTTTTCTTGTATTTTATGCGGCTTCAATTTGATTTATGGTTCAATTTCAATATTTGTATTTTATGCGGCTTCAATTTGATTTATGGTTCAATTTCAATATGTTGACATGTTAATTTGTTATTCATTGTTTGATCTTACTTCAAATGTATTCTTTTATTCTGTTTTTTCATCTTTGTATGAAAAAACTTTTATTTTCACGATGTTGACCGGCTAATTTGTTATTTATTGTGATTTTAGCTAATGCAATATTTGTTTTAATTGATAGAATACATTTTGATTTTTATTAGAAGATGTCAATGTGAAAGTGGCTTATTTTTTTGCTTTTGTTTTTACTAAGCTGTTTGAAACTTCATTTGGATATGATTTTTCTTATAGAGTTCAAAGTCTAATGTCCTTTTTAGAGATTTAGTACATATACATTTAAATATATTATTGAAATTTTCTGCATGGGATTCTAGAGTAAAGATACTTTTAATTATATTATTGGTTTAACTTATTGGAATTTTCTGCAGAGAGTTCTTGATTTTCTGCAAGGAGTTATTGATATCATTGGTTCTGAAAGATTTAGATTTAAATAACCAACATAGTAGAACTCAACCACAAGTAGAAAATGAGTTTTGCTTTATATTTGTTCTTATATTTTGTTTTTAAGATTTTTGTTTATGGTTTCTAACATCTATTGTATGTCTATCTTTGTGTTGTTTTGATATTTTTTAAGTTTATTCAAGTTGAAATATACAATTTTTTATTTGTTTTGGTGTAGAACATACAATTACAATTTTGTATCTCTCTCAATCATATTGTTCCTTTCCCATAGAATAAAATCTAAACATTAGTGATTTATAATATCTTTTGATTTTCAAATTCACTTTCCACTCATTTGTTTTGTTTATAGATTACTAATGTTTCAATGTTTAGCAATATTACTGTGATATTTAAATGTTATTTCTATTATATCATTAATCCATATATTGATAATTTACTAGAATGCATTGTTTCTTTAGGTACATATTTCCTATTTATTATTTTTACATGTACTCTTATTTAAGCAATCAATATGGACACATTTTTTTGTTGCTAATTCTCTAAGGAATTTCAAAATATCTTTCAATTTTGTTTTTTAGAACTTAAGTTCTTAATAACTGAAAATTAAAGGTTGTTGTTGAAGAGAAAAACTTAAAGCAACTTCAATACATGAACATGATAAAATATGAAAGAGTGTCAATAATTATTTTTGTTATATGAGAATGTTGAAAAAATAACAATCTTATTTTTATTTTTAATTATAATATTCATTTGAATGACATGAGTTTTATTTAATATGTTTTATTATGTATTTAAACATACGAAAAGATTACATTGTTTATAATTTAAAATGGTTTTTATTTGGAAAAAAAGAAGTAAAATGACTGATTTAATAAAAATAAATTAAATAATTTTTATTTTTAATTGTACTATTAATTTGTATGGTACAAATTCCATTAAATATATTTATTATATATTTAATATTTATGAGTCGATGCAAACACTTTTGTATCGATACATGCTGTTTGTTAAAATGATTTGTGTAAAACTAATTTCAGTATGAGTCATAAGACATATTTATGTGTCGATGCAAAATGACATGTATCGATTCAAAAGACTTATGCATCGATGCATGGTTGTATGTGTCATCAAGAGAACCTACAAAAATCTTGTGGTCGACTCAAACACGTGTAGAGTCGACCACTGTAAAACCGCTTTTATGGATTCGGTATATGGCATCGATACAATCATGTACAGCCAATGCATAAAGTATGACAAACATGGTACTTTGACACAAGATTTGACAGAGAGGTATAAGAATTGACATAAAGAAGATATAAGAATTCGACATAAAGAAGGTATATAATGATAAACAGAATAATGCATTATATATATCATAAGTCTTTCACAATATGTTTATTACATATAGAGTATATTTAAAATATCAAAGTCATAAAGTCACAAAGAGATTATACAATACACAGACAATACATAGGGTGATAACATTCTATTTTCTTCTTCTTTGCCTTTGAACCTCTTTCTTGTCTTCTTCATCCCACAAAGACAGGTTGGTCGCTGATCCAGTGCCCTGTGAATGGTTTTGGTTTTAAACCACTTATCTTGATTCTCCAGACCTCCTTCTCAATGGTTCTTTTCCTTTTTTTGTAGGTTTGGTAGGTTTGCTTTCTTCCATCGCCCACGAGATGTGGTAATGTCTCGGTAGGGTTGAAATAATGTCACCAGTGATGCCATCAAAGTAATCCGTCTGAACTATAGCATTTGGAGCTGTAGCATTTTGAGATGGAGTAGTATTGGTGACAACACTATTGGTGGCAGCATTTTGACTTGCAGCAGTCTGGGTGGCATGAGTTTGAGTTGGGTGAGTTTGGGTGGCATGAAGCCTGTTGCAGAAATTGGGTGGCTCCATCTTCATTGTACCGCTTGTTGTGTCTTCGCTTTTTTCTATCAAAACACAACATAAATACAGTTATCTGGCAATATTGACAACTAGACACTTAAATGACATATATATCACACCTTTCATTTGAGAGCATTTGGATCCTGAATGGTGCTTTTACATGATCAAAGTGCTAGACCAAATTTGACACATGTTGTGCATCCGTAAGACACCATACCTCTTCTTCTGCCTTCTTCACCACTCTCCCTAACTTAGTCAGCCTCCAGATCTTTTTTAAACAGGCAACAACTCATCTCGATTCTATTTCAGCCATATCCTCGCTTCTAATACGACCAAATAAAGCCATAACACAGCTTATACTTTTCTTTGGGAATACCTCACAAAAAAACTCGTGGTTTGTTGTCTAAAACCCACGCCAAGCCAGTATGCCTACAAGGAATGCCAACCAACTCCCAAAAGTTACAACTACATGACCTTTGAAAAATAACAATAAATTCTTGAGTATTGAAAGAATGGACCTGAATTGTTCATTCATTGCCCAAGTAGGCGCCAACGGCACTCATAACAACCTCATTATCTAGTCTTTTCCTAGAAATGGGCATCACCTGTGGCCATTTTCCAGCTTCAATGCGGTATGGAGCACCTATTCATTAAATATTTCAATTCATTCCCGACATGATCGATTGGTTTATCCTAGTACTAATATTGTTGCATTGAACGACCCGTAATGTTATTCATAAGAACATCACACTTTTGATAAACCAGCATGTTTACACCAACTTTGGGAGGAACTCCCATAAGCCAACTCCATGCCTTGGTCAACTTCTTTTATCTCGCTCATCTTGTCAACCATCCTGGTAGTATGTTGCCTTTGGCACCCCCATCATCAAGTCTCTAATCAATGCTCCCCACCAATTTTTAAAAATTTGCATAGAGATGCCTCAAGACAACCTATGTTCTACCCTTTCATTCATCTCCTCAAAATAAACTAGTCCTCAGAAAAACAAAACTCAAATAAGTACATAAATACTGTGGAATTTCTACAAATGATATAGGTAAAACCACTAACCTTTTGTTGATCAAATATAAAACATATCTTCTGTCCAACCCAATGTCTCCCATTAATAAGGGTCAATAAAACCATCTCCGTGTCTCTTTGTTTTGCCCAACTACCCCAAATGCTAAAGGAAAATATCGGGTCATTTGGGTCCCTACCCACAAGAATTAGTAGCTGATTTCATAATCGTTTTCGGATGACAACCATCTACCCCAACAAAGGGTCTGCAACCATTAGTGAATCCCTTTGCAACCATCAAATGTAAATAAAAAGCTCAAACTCTGTATGGATTGATTTGTTCAATGACGGTAATCATCGACAAGATTCCCATGATTAATCTATGCACCCAGAAGATACCTCCTCAAATTAGCATACGCTTTTCTGCATCTCCTCTAGAATCTTCTTTGCAGTGAGCTTTGGCTTCCATGCCCCAGCCATAGTGATGCCAACATAAATTTTTTGCCTCATGTCTTGAATTATGTCGAATCCTAACACTGCCACATGTTTGCATCTTTAACCACAACTTAGCCACCTAACTTGAGCTTGCAAATCATATTCAGAACCCAACACATGTGTGTGTTTGTCAACCATCGTTTTATAGAATAAGTGCCAGGCCCACTTTTGAACAAAGTATTAAAAAGCCACATTTGGCCCTACATTCTACCTCACCCTATAGCTCTTTTCACAAACCTTATCTCCCTACCATTTAATACGACCACTCATGTATTGCGTCAAACTCATCAAGACAATTAATTCCATACCCAACGAATTTAAAATTTTATATCGGTCTGAATATCCAACTCATCACTTACATATTCCTCATCATCTTCCACTTTTTCTTTTTTGAACCTCTCATGAAATCGCTATAAAGGGTGCTTCTCGATTAGTACAGTAACGTCAATCTCTTCAAACC
>CM038794.1:72102236-72219029 GCA_021764765.1 Vicia sativa | reverse complement strand
TATTTTGGTGTCTTTCATCCTCTAGGGTTTTCAGTCTGCAGGATATAGTCAGCCAACGGTGATGAATATGTTGGCCTCTGCAGAGTGTTTAGGCCATTCCTAGCCATGATTCTTTCGACGAGCGTAGTGAGGTTACCCTCGACAACAATTTCCTCTCGTCGAATATCCTCAAGGACCTGGTCAGCCTCATGGGGTCGCTGAATCACTACTCTAGGTTGCGCTAAGGCCACATTTCTGCGTGGTCTTTCGTCTGCCCCCTGATGAATATTTTCACCTGGCCCCATGTTTATCTGGGCTTGGGCAAATTGTCTGGCCAGCGCGTGTGGCACCATCTGTGCTGGTCGACCCGTATTGGGGGCCCTAGAAATTACACAAATGTGTCACCAGTAATCACTGCGGTTAGTTTCGCGGATAATCTATTGGTTTCGCCGCTTGCACTATGGGATTGAAGACATTACTCATTTGATTGGTTAACATATTAACCATTTCATGGTTGCTATCATCCATCTGCGCCTCAAGATGGAGACGTATTAGTTATGATTGGAAATCCCTCATCAGAATCGTCCTCTGGCATCCCATAGGGATGTCCCAACGTGCGGTATCGAGGAATCGTGGTATCAGGATTCGTTGTTTGTGGTTGACTTTGGACGATTTCCTCCAATACGGGGTTTGAAGGTAAAGATCCCGCAGGGATTTCGTCAGTCCTGTTACGATTGGGGGGATTAGACATCCCACTTGTGTCTCCCCTAGGAGGTTTGTTGTATTTTTTGGTAAAACTCCCACTCCTAAGTCTCATACACGTTGTAACTTAGCACTATGGTCCCACCGGGTGTGCCAATTTGTTTATTGTGGAAAATGGTTGTTAGTGTTTTAAGTTGGCATCAATTTTGGTAAAACTAGGCTTTAGAAATGTCTTGATAGATGTCATGACATTCAGAGATTGAAGATAAATCCTACTGGACAAGGATGGTAAAAGTACAGCTTGAACAGGGAAGCTAAAGGAAGAAATTAAAATACCGATGTCATAACAGATGTTATGACATTTAGTGTGACATTCTGTTCTGCAGAATCAGTTTTTCCTGAGATTTTTCAGGAAGTTTGTTGAGCATTTTATTTATGTTTTTCTGTTATTAGAAAGCATGCTCACGTGGCTAGGTTAATCTTAATTAAACCTAAATTGGTTGTTGAACAAACCATGTTTTTAGAGAGAATTAAGTAAACCCTAGCTATCTTTATGGAAGCCCAAACCGAAGATTCAGGATCTGCTTCTATATAAAGAATTCAACCCTACCTCACAGCCACGCCTCTGGATTCCATTGAAGACATTGAAGGCTTTTGTTTGTGTATGTTAAGGTTAGTAACAGTTGGTATTGTGTAATTCTAGTTTCTTTGTGAGCCAAGCAACTATCAATTGATAAGTGCATTGACTAGGATTTGTTGTAAGGGTAGTTTATCACTCAAAGCTTTAAAGCACGAGTGTTTGTCTCTTGATTAAAGCTTTGAAGCAAGATCAAGATATTTTATTGAAGTGTGTCTTCACAATTCAATTAGTCAATAGGTTGATATCACTGCGGTGATTGAGGGGGAGTGAGTAGGAACTCAGATCTAAGTAGGACTTAGGTTGAAGTGTCATTGGGTAGGGATTAAGTGAGGAGTTGTAAACGGGTGAGTTTAACTCTGAATTGATACTACTAATAGTGAATTTCCTCCCTGGCTTGGTAGCCTCCGCACGAGGTTTGTTAGAACCGAACTGGGTGAACAACTTATTGTGTTATTTACTGCTTTCTATATTTACTGTGTGAATTGTCAAAGCAGTGTCAGATACTGTGTCATAACATTCTCTGTGACATTAAGTATCTGCTGCCAGGAATTTCAATTGGCATCAGAGCAGGCACCCTGCTTGTTATTTCTGGGTGAGATCTAGGGATTATAGTTTCTGGCTTAATGGATAAGGAAACAGGATTTGGAGGTAGACCACCTATTCTGGATGGGTCTAATTATGAGTACTGGAAGCCTCGTATGGTTGCCTTCTTAAGATCAGTGGATATCAAGGCTTGGAGAGCTGCTGATAAAGGATGGAAACATCCAACCAAGGTTGAGAAAGATGGGACTACTGTCTTGAAACCTGAGGAAGAATGGAGCAAAGAGGAAGAGGAGCTTGCCCTGGGGAATTCTAAAGCACTGAATGCTTTATTTAATATTGTGAAACATCTTGATTGGTTCATCAATGTAAACTGGCCAAGGATGTTTGGGACACCCTCAAAACAACTCATGAGGGAACATCCAAGGTGAAGATGTCAAGACTTCAGATGCTCACTACCAAATTTGAGAATTTGAAGATGAAGGAAGATGAGACTATTCATGAGTTTCACATGAATGTTTTGAGATTGCCAACCTCGTGAGCTCTTGGTGAAAAGATGTCAGAGGAGAAGCTAGTGAGGAAAATTCTCAGATCCTTGCCTAAAAGATTTGCAATGAAAGTAACTGCAATAGAGGAGGCACAGGACATCAGCACCCTGAAAGTTGAAGAACTTATTGGATCCCTTATGACTTTTGAGATGGAATCGCTGAACTGTTGATGAAGAAGAAAAAGCATAGCTCTTGTATCAAATTCAAGAAGGATGCAAGGTAGAAGATGAGGAGAAGATATCTGAATCTATAGCTATGCTTGGAAGACAGTTCAACAAGTTTATCAAGAGGATTGATCCAAAGTCAAGGTCAAATGTCAAGGACATTGCATCCGACATCAAGACATCGTATGACTCCAGCAGAAGATCCAAGTCAGAAGACAAAGGAAGTCAAAGCAGAGGAGTCCAATGTCATGAATGTGAAGGATATGGACATATTAGAGCTGAATGTCCCACCTTTCTTAAGAAACAAAAGAAAGGAATGGCGTCACTTGTCTCGATGGTGATTCGTGAAGTGAATCGAGGAAGAAGGTGCCAAACTTGTCACCGCACTCACCGGAGTGTACACCGATATGGATTCTAGTGATGAGGAAGTAACTTTGAAGAGCTTGAGACCCACAGAAGTGTGTGTGAAAAATGATGAAGTGTGTCGTGAATGAGGAATGTAAAAGTCGACGAGAAGTCGAAGAGAATGTGAAGCTGAGGTCGAGAAAGGAAAACACAGCCACTATAAAACTCCTCAACAGTGATATTGTCATGTTGAACTCCAAACTTGATCAGATGTCTAAATCTGTCAAAATGTTGACATCTGGTACTGAAAAGTTGGATGAAATTCTTCAGCTTGGACAAAATGCAGGAAATAAGCATGGTTTAGGATATGTGGCTGAAAAGAAACCTGTTGGTGACATCAAGAAGAAGAGGCATGGGAAAACAATGTCAAAACAGCTGTTACAACACAAAACAGGATATGTGTCTGGAACAGGGTATGTGGCTGCAAAGAGATTTGCTAATAACCAGGAGAGGAACAAACCTGGGAAGTCAAAGGCAAAGAGGATGTCATACCACAAAACAGAAATAGGTCTCGCTCAGGATATGAAGGCTAAGAAATTTGTTGATCATAAAAGGAAAATAGACCTAATGAACCAATGTCAAAGCAGATGTCACAACATTGGTTCAACATCAAAATCATAGAAACTCGAACCAAAAGTTTCAAAGATGGAGATGTTATTATTGTGGAAGGTTTGGTCACATAAAGTCCACCTGCTATAGGCTACATGGGTATCCTAATCAAGTTCCATATGTGAAGCCTAAGTCCAACAAGGCATCATACACTCTGTCATACCCCAAAATTTGCCCTCCATCTATTCAAGAGATTTCATACATCCATACTCAAGGATTCCTCAAGAGTTGATCAGACAAACTCTCTCCTAGACAACCAACCCAAACTAGGGTTTGGTATCTCTCAAGTCAAGATGGATTTCCAACATCTCCAATGGCCTTCATGTCTCCTCATATGCTTCAAAGATTCTCCATGTCAAGTTTTAAGCCTCACAAGTCAAGTTTCCTCAGACAATTGCTCAGATGGTTGAAAATTGGGTGTATTGGACAAAAAGTCAACTGTGGTCAACATACAGTCAAAACTTTTGATTTTTGGTCAACATCCTCACTTTGAAGTTACATTCATCATTTGATCAAGGGTTGATCATGATTCATCAGGAAAACTCAAGATTTGCCCAAAAGTCAAACTTTCTAAATTAGGTTTCTAGATGAAAAGTCAACTCGAACTTTGACGATCATAACTTTTCATACTTTCTCGTAAATTTTTCCACCACCTCTTGTTTTGAAGGAAATTCAATTCTCTACAACTTCATGTCTCACAAGAATGTCCAAAAATGCTTCATTTGAGAGGTATAGCTCAAAACATTACAGGTCATTTTCAAAGTCAACAAAAGTCAACTTTTGTTTTGAAGATATTTGAGCATGGTAACTCAATTGAGATGAGACCAAAGACATTGTTAGAGGACTCTAGAGCTTTCCAAAAGTCCAAGAACACTCAAAATGTGGAAAATGAGCAAGATACACTATTCGAAGTTGGCAATTTTAACAACGCAAGGACATTGGTCAAAATGCAAAATTTTCCAAATGGGCCTATAATCTTTTGATCCAAACTTGTTCATGATGCTATTTTGACCCATAAATGCTTGGCCTTGGTCCTTTTCTATTTTTATGATTTATATTTGAATTTTATAACATTTAATTCAAAAATAAATTATATAAAATATGAAAATTAAACATTTTTCTCAAAGGAATGGTTTTATATCTTTCTAAATGTCCAAGAAGGCCCATGACCCTTACCAAATTTGTGATAGCTCATTCATGAGAAAAATCATATATTTCTCAATATTTGATTTTATTTTAAATGGAAATATTTGCACATTCAAGAAGCAATCTTTTTTCACCCTTGCCATCCAAATTTCTTCTATAAATTGCCAGCACACACAAGTCGAGGACGAAAACCCTAGCTCAAGCCAAACCCTTATTTTGTCAAAATTTTCCAAGAATCTTGAAATTAATTTCAATTTTCACAAGTTTTCTTCCAGCCATTCCATTGTCTTCAGGAGGTAGGTTGAGTAAGTACACTCTTGCCATGGTTTAAACAAGCCGGATCGATATACATACATATTCAACTTTTCTTGATTTTTTGCATCTTTATTATTCTGTTTTAATCGATTCTATCAGCTTAATGTGTTCATGAGGTTCATTATACATGATCTCTGGCAATCGTTCGTAGCTTGAACGCCGAATCATCTAATGCCATGTTTAGGTTTTCGAACTGTTGCTTCGAACTGGTAGTTAGAGGTGTTTTCAATCGAAACTAACATCACCATTGAACCGGAGGTCCGATTTAGGGACAAGGTCCTTTCCTTTATTTCGCGTTTTGGTGAAGCCAAAATTCCTCATCGGAGAAGACGACCGGAGCTAGGGCTCCGGCTGTTGAAGGCAAGTTGACCGGCGAGGAAGCTGGCGTGGCAGGAGGATGCTCCGATTCTATTCATAAGTCGTAGGACCCCACCATGCGATTGTGTTTTGACTCCTCCAGATGGCGACGCTGTTACTTCATCATCCTTAATGCTCATTCCATACACCAAACAACAGATGGCGCAGTGGTTAAGTCACTTCCTGTTCCCAGATGCTCTCCCATGACCTGAGTTCGAATCCTGCTTGCACCAGTTTGCATTCTTTTTTCCAAAACTTGCATTATTTTCATATTTTTATTTTAATATTTTCCATGTTATTTTAATTTCCTTTCACAATTTTATTTCTGCATTAAAAATCATCAAAAATATTTTTCTTTTTTTAATTATTTTATAAAATCTTTATTTAATTTAATAAATTAAAAAATAATTTTGCATGCATATTTATTTTATTTTTATTTTAGCATTTAAATCATTATAAATTGCATTTTAATTATTAAATCTTTTCCAAAAATCCCAAAAATTATTTTAGCTTATTTATCTTATTTCCAGCATGCATAAATTTTTCTCATATTAAAATTGCATTTTTCTAACATTTTCTTATTTCGATTTCATCATATTTCCGATTTTCTTATTCTTTTCATGTGTTGTCTGATTCTGACGGTTTCTTTTATCGCTTTTATTTTCCAATAATGTAACTGCTCATGGGATGTAATAGTTTAATTTAGGACTTTATTTCCGCATTTAATTATGTATCTGCCCCAAAGCCATGTAATAGCGAGGTTTATCTTTCCGACTTTACATTCGCATTTTACTTTCCGCACTTTATCAATTGCTAGTAATTAGCGTATGGCAAGATAATAATTGGACATAGCTCACACTAATTTCAAGATAAAATATCTGAATCAACACACTTCTATCACACACGCACCCCAGGTAATTCTCTCGATGCCTTCGATTTCAAATGGTCATGTCCTCGAACGTAGAGGTATTCTAGCACCTGCCTTCAAACAAATCATCATAGTCCCTTCGATACAAAGATCATAAGACCCACGATGTCGCCTCCGAATACATGATCTTGACCTCGATTGTCGCCTACTAAAAATGATGATAGTCCCTTCGAATGTGCTAGGATACTCACAAGTTGCTTTCTATGACCATCCGATGTCCCTTCGAATGTCCCGCTACATCCAACGAATGGAGCTACCTACTAACTAATGGTATGGCTAGCGCTATTCTAAAGGAATGTAGAAGTACAACAAAACACCAATTCTGGGTAAATAAGTCTTTAGTTGCTTGCTCTATCAAATGCTTTTCACACCACACACTTTTTCAAAGTTCAAATTCTTTTCAAAAACAAACATTTCGAACACTTTGTATACACTCCTACATGAGTCATTACAAAGTCAAAGCGAAATGCCTTTTCAAAACATTTTTGTCAAACACCAGAAAGCAATTTTAAAAAGTGATCTAGAGCAACTAAGAGCCCGTAGATAACTACGGATGGAAAGGGGTGCTAATACCTTCCTTTTCATAACCATTCTCCCGAACTCGAGAATCTAACGAAGGTCTTTTTCTCGTTACTTTTACCTTCCCTAATTGGATAAAAATAAAAGTCGGTGGCGACTCTTGCTATCCGCACATTTGGATACAAAAATCCTACAAAGTCAGTTCACCTTATTACAGAACTGGCGACTCTGCTGGGGACACACCCTAAAAGAGAGAATTGCCTTAGGGATTTCTAGATAACCTTTAATGCTTTCTGTTTGAATTGTATGCTTTATCTTTAAAGGGTTGCTTGGGTATTATATTGTTGGGATCCTACACCGGATCCGGTTTCCTAGGTAAGTAGCATTAGATCATCGCGACCGTTAGACGTATAACTACACGGTCAACATGATGGCTACGTTAGCGTGACACTTTGGTTGCCCCGATACTCTTCATTCCCAAGTTGAAGAAAGTATTTGGCTTCTGCGTGGTGTCATCAAGCGCTAACTAAACTTTTAGAACCTTAATTGACCCATCTTGGCCATTAGAAGGTAGTGAGATGGCACTTTGGTGTAGACCGAGGTTGGTTGATACTCGATGCTACGCTCATTGAGATTGACTTTTGGGACATTTTCGATCGACCACTGTCAGTCGTATTGAAATAAGCGCCACGAAAGATCGATGATGTGAGATTCCTAGAACCCGTTACTATTATAGGACAGGATGAACCAACTCAAACTTTTGGTAGGGTAATCACCACTCATGCAAGCCTTAAACCTAGGCTCATTGTGTGAATTGTTTGTGTGTGCTAAACATGACATCATGACATCATTCGCATTGCATATCATTTCTAACTATTTCAAGGACCAGGGATTTATCTTTTGCCTGCTTTGTAGGATTATGGCTTCTAGGGATTATGGCTAGAAAGACTATCCGAATCAACTTCATGGGTATCCCTTCTCAACTCAAAGATTGGTTTGAAATTCCAGACCATGCTCGGTTCATCAAAGACATGGTTATCTACTTGATTTGGTTATCTCGGTTTTGAAGAAGATATGATGCATGTCTATTCGGTTCTTTGACCGAAACACCATTGCTTTACATTTCCAGTTATCGATTGGTTCCTACCTTGGAAGAGTTCTCTAAGCTACTTGGGATACCTATTCTTGACCAAATGCCATTCACGGTTTGAAAAGGTTCCTAAGTGAAGACATCGCATCACATTACATCTTAAGCGCTCGGACATTGAAGCCAATTGGAAACTAGAGTGGAGTTAAGGGTTTACTTTCAAGTTCTTAATTAAGAAAGCGAGAATTCCTCAAAGTTATGAGTTTCCATGCATTTGAAGATTGTGGCCTTGCTAATTTATGGTTTGGTTCTATTCCTAACTCGGATCAATTCATAGATGTCAATGCCATCAAGTTGTTCCTTACCACAATCCGGTGCCTACTTTACTTGGAGACATCCTACATTCTCTCCACACTCGTACTACTAAGAGACAAGGAACTCTGTGTTGTATACCGTTACTTTCGGTGGTTTATTTACACCTTCCTCCATCGAGTTTGAAGAATGAACAAAGGTTGAGATGGTCTCAAAGATTGATGTCACTCTCTCATTCGATATCCGTTGGAATCTTTTCTCTCAAAGGACTTCACATTCATTGAGCGTTGTGGAGAATTCCTAATGTACCACTCCACTTGGTATAAGGGAGGTATTACTTACAACCTTCTCTAGCTCTCGTCGGTTTGGTTTTGCTCGAGATGGTCCCATGATATGCTTCTCCAAGATATTGTGTTCGACTACAACCACGATCTCGAATTACGAAGGTTCATACACGCTTGGGGCATGGTAAAGAAGGCGATACCAAGACTTTGGGGCACCAAACTCCATTCCTTGGGAACCTTACCTCAATGGGTGCGAGCTCGAGCTCAAAACCTCATGATGCCATTCACGCTTTGTTTACGATAATTATGGAACTGTTGCTATAGGTGGCGTACCCTATCTATTCTCCATCGGCACACCTCTTGATTTTGAAGACTTGAAGAGATCACGGATTCAACTAAAGAAGAAAGGGATACCTTTGAAGCTCGATGTTATGCAAGTGAGAAGAAAGTGCTAGAGTTGACAAAGCTACTTCACGAGGAAGCGAAACATCAGCGCCTACCTCGGCACCAGAGGAGCGCCCATGGGAGACTTAGAGCTTTAGGATTTTTATGTTTTCTTTTATTGTTTGAACTATTTTGTACTTAAAAAGAAAATAATAAAAAGTACTAATAAATGTGTTCATTGCTTGTTTAACAAATTTAAATCTCTAAGGTCCTTGAAAACATTGCATTGCATTACATAAACATACATAGCATAACATTGCATCACAGGTACATTGAAGATTGGTTTTCTCATTTCTCGCTATTTATTTTAAATGGCTCTTGAGCAGTGTCAAAGATCTTCTCGAGAATGCTCGGTTCAACAGATGTTCACCGACTTGGTCCAAGGCCAAGAAGATTTGAAGAAGCTCATCAACAAGAAGAAGAAGGTTGTTGGTCTCCTGGGCGGGGCCTTTAAAGGTGGTCCTAAGGTGGTCGGCCGGATGAGCTCTGAAGGAAGTGTCCTCTTGAGAAGTAACAAGGGTGATGGTGAAGGCGGTCGGCTGAGCTTGAAAGAACTATGATGATGGCCAATACTCTGATGAAGATGACAAGTACAAGCAACTTGAAGACCGTCGAATCTTTGTGGAAAACACGAAGATGTCAGGCTGAATTTTGATGATCTAAGTCTTGTTCACAGGTGTTGTGATTCCTCCCAAGTTCAAAGTTCCTACTTTTGCCAAGTATGATGGCATGTCTTGCCCAAGCTGCATTTGAAGTCCTATGTCGGAAGATCAATCCCCTGCTGATGACGAGAAAGTTGTGGATGCACTATTTTCAAGAGAGTTTGTCAGGAACCAGTTGGAATGGTACTATCAGCTAGAAAATGGCCGTATCCGTACTTGGGTGACTTGCGATGCTTTCTGACGGTATAGTACAATTTGAATTGACACCACTCGCATGCAACTACAAAGCATGTCTATGGGTCGTGACGAAGTTCAGGTATGCTCGAAGTGGAGAGATCTAGCGAGGCGAGTTCAACCACCCTTGTCCAATAGGGAGTTGGTTGATATGTTTATGGGGACAGACAGGCCCATTCTTCAATCATCGATTGGAAATTCTTCATCGGATTCAGTGATACTGTTGACGTATTGAGGCTGGTATCAAAATGGGAAAATTCATGTAGTCATCTTAATCTTTGCGAAGAGATCTTTTGGTGGTGAAAGAAACTAATCTTGTGTATGGTCGAAAAAGCGAGCCAAGTGACCCGTGCTCAATCGTAAGGGCGGTTGTGATCTCGAATCCTACATCGGCACAACCTCAAGCGACAGCGTGCGTGCAGAGCCACGAAGGTTCGAGATCAACATGCCATTGTCATGAAGCCTTGCAACACATGTTGAAAGCGGTGATTACCTTGAGGATCCTCCTCGAATGTCAACACTTCTCCGAGTACAATCCTAATGCTAAGTGTGCTTACCATTCCAATAGCCGAGACACGACAACAATTGTTGGGCTCTGAAGAACAAGATTCAAGATATGATTGAAGCTAAGCGGTTGAGTTTGACCCTCTCTGTGAGACTCGAATGTGATCAGCGCCTATGCCTAACCATGACAAAGGTTCCAATGCGTTGGTGGAATACTTATGTTTCAACATAGATGACTTGACCATTCCTCGATGGTATTAAGAAGAATTTGTGCAAGCGGTGTCAATCAGGATGCCCGGAATCGTTGGTGCCCATCGCACGATGGTTGTGCTTGGTTGAGAAGGCGTGTTCATTGCATGATGGATAACCGTGAGATACTATTTACAGAAACCACCTGTGCGGTGTGTGAAGAAATGTCTAAGTTGAAGATTGACAATGCAATGAAGCTGTACCATCATTGGATACCTTGGGAGGCAGCCAAGTGGAAAGTATGATTACATGGTGAAGTACATTCACACGATAGTTACAGATTCCTATTGAAGATGTTAAAGCGACGGATGGGGTGACGATTTCCAGAAGACTATCTTGATGTTAACACAATAAGGTTTCCTCTGCGATCTGTGCCTAGTGGCACCTCTCATTATCACTTCTCAGACCGGTTCCATATTCCTCGACAAAGCTATCCCTTGGAACTATGGGTGATGTTTACTATCATGGCGTCAAGCAAGACCCTCGACCATTGAAGATCTTACATTTGAAGCTACCATTCGACGCAAACATCACGGATCAAGAAGGTGACGAGGCGGAAGAGTATTCTCTCGATATCTCCTCCAAAAGACACGCGACTCGGCTCGCATTCCATATCAACCCATTCCCAAGCTAGGGAAAGAACGGTGACTCATCACGCTCAACGGAAGTACCAAGGAAGTTCTGAAGACACCTCCAAGCAAGAAATGGAGGAAATTAAAGATTATCAAGAAGTGACTACAATGTTGTGGAGACAGTTGAGACTCAGTCCAAGATCTCCATACTTGCTCTGCTCTTGTGCTCGAGGCTCATACTAATGCCTTGGTGAAGTTTTACGAAGAATGCTCATGTCATGAAGACACTACCATTGATCAATTTGAAGTTTGTATTGCACGGCTGCCAACAACGGCCTAAACTTCTCGATCTTGATTTGACTCCTGCGGGAAAAGAAACACAACAAAGCCTTGCACATCTACATTGAATGCAAAGGCGTTACCTTTATCATGTTTTGGTGGATACGGTTACTTTGAATATCCTTCCGGCGCTTTTGATCGACTTGATGTCGAAGGTTGGTTACGAGACGGTGATTATGTGTGAGCTTTTGATGGTTCTAAGCGACGGTGCTTGGAAGCTCATACACTGTTAAGTCGGTTCCGGACTTTTGACTCTACTTTCTTTGTCATGGACATCCGTCCGACTTACTCTGCCTACTTGGGCGCCTTGGATACATGGGCGAGTAGCATACCTCTACCTTGCATCGAAGCTGAAATACCGGTGAAAGGAAGGTTGTTCACGGTATGTGGTGAAGAAGAGTATGTAATTGGTCATCTCCAGTCATTCGATACCTTGAGATGGAAGGTGAATTCTTGAGACTCTGTCAAGCTTTTGAAACAATCCCAGTCATGCAGTGACTCTCTGTCACTCTGATTACATAAGTTCCGCCTAGGATGGCCTCATTGAAAGATGCTCAGCTCTTTGTTGAAGAAGGAAGTACTATTTGGGACAGCTCACTTCCCTTTCAAATCGACAAGGCGGTTTGGCTTCACCATGAAGGTCGAAGATGATCGCATGAAGCGTGCCGGCCAACTTCCTTCCGCATCAGCGGTGGAATCCATGCTTATGAAGGCGGCGACAAGCGACTTGACATCGGCAAGTGGATCTTCGACTCGGATCATGGGCTCGACAATTGGAAGGCGAAGGCGTCATACCAATCTCCTTTAGTCGGGAGTAATTGCTCTTGTTTTGTTTTGCTTTTGTATTTCTTTATGTTTAAACAATAAACTTTGAAAGCCTAGTTGCCTTGGGCATCATGGCTCGTTTACGAGGTTATTATCTGTTGATTACGTATTTTCATTCAATAAATCGTTGGACTTTTGCATTCAATTGATTGTTTTCTTTCTTTATCACCTTCAAGGCTATGTGTTTCTTACACACCGTGACCTGCGAATCACTCGAATCGTTAATAACCTATGCTATTGCTAAATATGACTTGATACAATCCGATCTACCAAGCCGAAGATGAGGAAGATTGTGAAG
Organism: Vicia sativa; assembly: GCA_021764765.1. NCBI lineage: Eukaryota > Viridiplantae > Streptophyta > Magnoliopsida > Fabales > Fabaceae > Vicia > Vicia sativa. Next base: position 72,206,367 of record CM038794.1, on the reverse strand, counting down.
TGCCGGAGAACTGTCGGCCTTTCTGACAAGAAGAAGCGAGTTATCTGACCACGAAGAGCAAGTTGAGGTTGTGAATTTGGTGCTGATGAAAACAGAAAAGAGATCAAGATAGGAGGCGGGTCTTGAAACGATGTTAAAGAAAGGTTGGTTCGGATGCTACGAGACTACATTGAGGTTTTGCTTGGTCATACGAAGACATACGAGGGTTGGACATTGATATTGTAGTGCACGTTGCAGACAAAGAAGGTTTTCTCGGTAAAGAAGGTTACATCGTATCGTCTGAGATGTCGAGAAAATCAAAGCCGAAGTTATGAAGCGGTTCAATGGTTTCTTAGCGTTACCTCTGTCCCAGTGGGTTGCTAATGTGGTACCCGTACCTAAGAAGGATGGAAAGTAGAATGTGTGTGGATTACTGAGATCAGACAAAGCGAGTCCGAAGAGCGATTTCCCACTTCCTCATATTGATGTTACGGTTGACAACTTTGCTCGGCATAAGGTTTTCTCCTTCATGGATGGTTTCTCGAGTTACAATCGGATCAAAATGGCTCCGAAGACATGGAAGACTACTTTGTTATACAATGGGGCACTTTCTTCTACAAGGTTATGATTCGGACTAAAACATGAGCACTATAAGCCTATGGTGACATTGTTTCATGACATGATTCATCACGAGATAGAGGTCTACGTCGACGACATGATAGCTCGATCCATCACGAAGAACATCTTGATCACGTCGAAAGCTTGTTGTGAGTTGAAAATGGAGACTGAAGACTTCATCCTAACAAGTGCACTTTTGGGTCGGATCTGGAAAACTCCTAGGGTTTGTTGTCGATGGAAAAGGCATTGAGGTTGATCCCCAAAGTTAAAGCTATTCAAGAGATGCGACTCCCATACGAAGAAGGAGGTCAGGAGGTTTCTGGGCGATTGAACTACATCGCCGATTCATTGCACATCTACTTAGCTACTTGTGAGCCAATCTTCAAGTTACTAAAGAAAGATCAAGTAGTGGAATGGAATGACGATTCGGATCGCTTTTGACAAAATCAAGGAGTACCTCGAATCCTCTATCACGATGCCTTTGAAGGAAGACCTCTCATCATGTACTTAGATGCTAGAAAACTCAATGGGGTGTGTGTTGGGGCAACATGGCAGTGCAGTCGAAAAGAGCATGCAATATACTACCTTAGCAAAAGTTTACATTGTGAAACAAGATACTCCCATTTCGAGAAAACGCAATGCTTTAACTTGGGCTGCTTTCGCCGACTAAGGCGGTATATGTTGACTCACACTATTTTGATTTCAAGATGATCCGATAAAATACATCTTTGAGAAACCAGCTCTCCGGGAAGAATAGCAAGATGGCAAATGATCTTGACCCGTATGACATCCGGTACACTCAGAAAGTGATCAAAGGGTGTAGTAGCGATCATTTGGCTCATCAAACGTAGACTATCGGTCTATGCGGTTCAATTTCAGACGAAGATGTTTTACTAGTCGCGATTGCGAAGAACAAGACCCGGACGAAGGACACGAACAAGGATCGATGGACCATGGTCTTTGATGGAGCCTCAAAGCATGCTGTGTAGCATTGGCATCATCATTACATCCCTACGGTTACTCCTTTCACCGCTTGATTGCAGTGCGAACAACATGGCGGTCAGGCGTGCATCATGGGTCTTAATGCTATTGACTTAAGAATCAAGTTCTTACAGTGTATGGAGACTCGGCTTTGGTGATCGATCGGATAAAAGCGGTGGGATCTGAAGCATCAGAATCTCATTCCGTGTCGGGGCATGTTTTGAGTTTGATTCCCTACTTGAAGAAATCACTTTTGATCATATCCACGAGAAGAATCGGTTAAGGACGCATTAGCTACTATAGTCTATGTTCAAGGTTAGATGGGACAACGAGGCTCCCGGATCATCATTGAGAGTTCGGCCAACAGGTATTGTTGTGAGCTTGAAGAAAACCTTGGTACTATGACGTGAAGAGGTATCTTGAGACTCGAGGAATATCCCGCAGGGCATCACTTGATGATAAAAGTTCATGAGAGATTCGCATCAAATTCTTTCTGACGCGACATCTTACAAGCGCAACCACGACTTGCTTACTCCGGCGTAGACGAGCGACAATGCGTATCATGGAAGAGTTACACGAGGCATTTGGTACTCACTCCAATGGTCATACCATAGCTAAGAAGATTTTGAAACGAGGTTACTATTGGTCCACCATGGGCGATTGTCACCTTCACGCTCGATCTTGTCACAAGTGCGGTTATGCGGACAAAGTGCGTACCTCCGGTACCTCTAGATGTTTAACTTCTCCTTGGCCTTTTGCAATGTGGGGCATTGACATGATGGAAAATCAAGCCTGACTTCCAATGGACATCGTTTCATCCTTGTGGCGATTACTTTACCAAGTGGGTGAAGCGACCTCGTATGCATCGTTACCAAGAATGTTGTGGCTCGATTCGTCAAGCATAATCTTATCTGTCGGTATGGCACCCGAAAGGATTATCACAACGGTTCCAATCTCAACAATAAGATGATCAAGAACTACGCCGCGTTCAAGATCAAGCATCACAATTCTTCTCCATATCGGCCTAAGATGAATGGCGCGATGGAAGCCGCCAATAAGAACATTAAGAAGATTATCGAAGATGGCGGTGACTTACAAAGATTGGCATGAAATGTTACCATTTGCTCTTCATGGTTATCGCAACACTGACGAACATCAACAGGGCAACCTTCTCTCTTGTATACGGTATGGAGTCTTACCCATCGAGTTGAGATACCCTCAACGAGTCCTCCGGGAGGCGAGTTAGGTGTAGATGATTGGGTTCGGAACCACGGCTTGACCATATCAACTTGATTGATGAGAAGCGACTCGCATCGCCATGGACGATTTATCGGAAGCGAATGATCGAGCATTTAACAAGAAGGTCAAGCACAGTCTATCAAGTTGGTGACCTAGTAGTCATCATTCTCCCACAAGGTGATCGAGGGCAAATGGACTCCCACCTCGAGGGACCGTTTGTAGTCAAACGATGTTACCTCCGGAGAGCTGATACTTAGCACCATGGATGGTGAAGACTTCCACACACCACATGAGCAGACATAGTCAAAAATACTACGCATAAGAGACCCGCTGGGTCGGTAGCCTAGGCAAAATAAGGGCATCTGGCGAACCAAAGGTTCGGGCAAAAATAAAGATATATACAAAACATGTACACCCGGTCGAAAACACGAAAAGGCGGCTTGGGCAAAAAGGTATCATTGGGCGAAAACCGAAAGGCGGTCTAGGCAAAGTTAGGGATTTAAGCGTACAACTATGTCTCTTCGGATCATTTCTTCGACTACTATCAGCATTCAAGATTCAAATGGCGAAGATCAATCTACTCACTTTCTCGACAACAAGGAGATGAGATAGTGAAATATATGAGTACTAGCATAGTTGGAACTTAACGAGATTGTTTCCATAGCTTTTTACCTTTCTTGTGTACAAACTACTTGGCCACATCATACCTTTCAAATAAGCATAAACTTCTTTCTCTTTACAATTTACTGCTGTTGTTTGCAATAAACGTTTGCTTTGAATGATTATATGCATTTGACAATAAGAATCTAATCACAAACATACGAAAAGTGAACATACAAAAGTACTTACTGGGCTCCGGGAATTGGGATGACGGCGAAGTCACCAAAGTGTTCCCCAGGAGCATGATCCTGCAAAGTGTCACTACGCAACAACTTCCCAGTGAGCAAAGCGAATCCACGAGCCGCAATTCCACTCGACTAAGTAAAGTTACATGGTCTCAAGCGGTAACTCACCCAGTCAAGGTATTTATCCTGGGTATCTCTCATTCCTTTTTCCCCAGCGGCGGTATCGGACCGAAACTTGGTCGGATGCGCATCGGAGGACCTACATCTTCATTCCCCGGCCGAGATTACAAGCGGGTTCCTCTTCCAACCCGATCTCGGCATCTATCAAATGCTCTCCACGAGATCTACCTCGAGAATCCCCAGTGGGCGCCTCCTAAATTTCCTCGGCGGGATCTACATACGAATCTGACGGATCGCCTCCCATTCTCCTCGGCGGGGTCTATATATGAGATCTCCAACAACAGCTTCAGTCTACCTTCCTCAACAATATCTAGGCCCAAGACTTGGTCGAGATGGTGCATCGGAGAATCCGGTATCTTTCTTCTCCTTCAAAGCGGGGACTTCACCTACTCAATTCCCAAGCGAGTTGAAATCCTCAAGCAGAATATCCGCATCTTCTTCAAGATGGATATGTTTTGAAATACCACAACATCTATCATTCATACATTACTCATAAAGTCATAATTCATGCATATGTCATCATTCATATCTGTTGTCATGCATCATACTTTGCATAAAACTATAATATTCTCAAAGTTCCTCTTGTTTTCTCAAAATAACAGTATGATCCTTGGCCTTAAGCAGTCGAGATTAAGCCCGAATCGTGGAAAACTATCGAAGACCGCCCTTGGTTGTCCTCTGACGGCGGTCGGATTAAGCCCAGATCGGCGGAAAACTATCGAAAACCCTTTGGTTGTCCTCCAACGGTTGGTCGAGGATTAAGCCCGAGCCGGGGAAAACTATCCGAAGACCACCTACGGTTATCCTCCGATAACAGGCAATGGATCAACACCCAATGCTATGAAAGCTATCCACATTTTTGCCAACTACTATCTCCCTCGGAGTAATCGGTGCAGATTTATTGACCCTTCCTATTATCAACAGCAACTACTAGAGTCTAATGCGACTCGGTTGCCTTGGATGGCATCTTAAGCCCATCTCCGACTACTTATCAACTTGATGCTTCACTTTGAATGCTGCATATATGGTTAAAAATCAATACAAACCAATAACTTCATTCAAAAAAAAAAATGAACATGAAGTCTAACGTATGACTCCCTCTAGATGGCATCTTAAGCCCATCTCCATGCTCCTTCGAGCGTCTGAGCCTAGCGTGCGGCTCACTCCCGGTATCGATCTTTCCGGATGGCATCTTAAGCCCATCTCCGATCAATTCTCATCGACATTCTAGGTCTAGCGTGACTACGTCTTCCGGCGAAGTATCCGACTTCTCAAATATCATAAGCCCATTCCGCATTATCCACTGTGACAGTCAAATTTTAGGGTGTACTCAGTGTTCAATCATCTTCTACCTCGGTCTCAAAGAAGACAAGCGTGATCAATCTAACCCTCAGTACAAGAAGATTGAGCAGGGGCAGTGTCATACCCAAAATTTGCCCTCCATCTACTCAAGAGATTTCATACATCTATACTCGAGATTCCTCAAGAGTTGATCGGACAAACTCTCTCCTAGACAATCAACCCAAACTAGGGTTTGGTATCTCTCAAGTCAAGATGAACTTCCAACATCTCCAATGGCCTTCATGCCTCCTCATATGCTTCAAAGATTCTCCATGTCAAGTTTCAAGCTTCCAAGTCAAGTTTCCTCGAACAGATTGCTCGGATGGTTGAAAATCGTTGTATTGGACAAAAAGTCAACTGTGGTCAACATACGTCAAACTTCATAATTTTTGGTCAACATCCTCATTTTGAAGTTACATTCATCATTTGATCAAGGGTTGATCATGATTCATCAAGAAAACTCAAGATTTGCTCAAAAGTCAAACTTTCTAAATTAGGGTTTCTAGGTGAAAAGTCAATGAACTTTGATGATCATAACTTTCTCATACTTTCTCGAAATTTTTCCACCACCTCTTGTTTTGAAGGAAATTCAATTCTCTACAACTTCATGTCTCACAAGAATGTCCAAAAATGCTTCATTTGAGAGGTATAGCTCAAAACATTCTGGTCATTTTCAAAGTCAACAAAAAGTCAACTTTTGTTTTGAAGATATATTGAGCATGGTAACTCAATTGAGATGAGACCAAAAAGGTTGGTTAGAGGACTCTTAGAGCTTTCCAAAAGTCCAAGAACACTCAAAATGTGGAAAATTGAGCAAGATACACTATTGAAGTTGGGCAATTTTGGACAATTGCACAAAAGGACATTTGGTCAAAATGCAAATTTTTCCAAATGGGCCTATAATCTTTTGATCCAAACTTGTTCATGACATGTTTTTGACCCATAAATGTTTGGCATTGGTAATTTTCTATTTTATGATTTATATTTGAATTTTATAACATTTAATTCAAAATAAATTATATAAAATATGAAATTAATTATTTTTCAAAGAGGGATTTTATATCTTCATGTCCAAGAAAGCCCACAACAATTGCCAAATTCGTGACTCATGCATATGGAAAGGAAAATCAAGTTTTAAGAAAATTTGATTTGTTTTATTGGAAAATATTTGCACTTCAATGTCGATCTTTTTTGCTTGCTTTTGCCATCCAAATCTCTTCTATAAATACCAAGCAATCGGCCGACCTGAAGATGACCTAGCCAAAGAACAAACCCTTATTTTGCCAAAATTTTCCAGAAACTTGAAATTCGAATTTTATCTCCAGCAGTTCAATTCAATCTAGCCATCCATCGCTGGAGGTTCCGGTAAACAAAATCATCCATTACTTGGGCCGAAGGCGCAGAGCGATCCACGACACTGGATTTGGTAAAATTTCGAAAATCAATTTTTATTTCATGCATTATTAGCACTTTTGTGTGTTTGAATGAACTCGGGACACTCCACGAGATGGGGAATGATGCATCACATGCAAGCATACGCATAAATCACGTTTGCCATGGCTAGGGCTTTTTGAGCGTGTGATCGAACCGGTTGATACAAACATTTTAGCAAAATAATATCACCACTTTGGATTCGAGGAGGTCGATTTAGGAAATTTAGGGTCCCACTCCCATTTATCTGTATTTTCTTGTTTTCAATTTAGGGTCCTTCAGATAGACTAGGGCTCATGTCATCAGTGCAAGAGACACGTTGTCCTGGTGGTTAAGCGTTGGGATTGAAAGATGTCTAAAGGGTCCCTGCGTTGAACCTCCTTGGGACTGGTTCTCTTTTCTTTTCACAAACTCATATTTTCTAACTATTTTCATATTTTCTAATTATTTTAATATTTTGCATTATTTTAATTCTTTTCATATTTTTATTTTATGCATTAAAAAACACCAAAAATTATTTTCTTTTTGCATTTATTTTCTAAAAATCTTTATTTAATTTAATAAATTAAAAAACATATTTTGCACATATATTATTTTATTTATAATTTTGCATTTAAATCATTGTTAATTAGTTTAATTATTAAATTGCATCTAAAAAATCCCAAAAATTATTTTAGTATATTTACATTATTTCCAACATGTCATATTTTTTCCAATTTAAAATTTGCATTTTTTCTAACATTTTCTCTTATTTCGATTTCATCATATTTTCCGATTTCTCGTTCATTTCACAGTTCTTCCAATTCGGACGTTTCTTTACTATTTCATTTTATTTTTCAATAATGTAACTACTCATGGGATGTAATAGTTTAAATTAGGTTTTATTTTCCGCATTTTAAATTATGTATACCTTTAAAGCCTTGTAATAGCGTGGGACATTTACCTTTCCATACTTTACATTCCGCATTTAATTTCCGCACCCTATAAATTGCTAGTAATTAGGTGTGTATGGCAAGATAAAATTGAACATAGCCACTAATTTTCAAGATAACATATTAAAGAAATCAACACACTTCTTTCACACGCACCCTTAGGGTAATTCTCTCTCGTTGCCTTTGAATTCAAATGGTCATGTCCCTCGAGCGTAGAGGTATTCTAGCACCGTTGCCTTCCAAACAAATCATCATAGTCCCTTCGATACAAAGATCATAAGACCCACGATGTCGCCTCCGAATACATGATCTTGACCCTCGATTGTTGCCTACGAAAAATGATGATAGTCCTTGAATGTGCTAGGATACTTCCTACAAGTTGCCTTCTATGACCATCCGATGTCCCTTGAATGTCCGCTTACATCCAGCGATGGAGCTACCTACTAACTAATGGTATGGCTAGCGCTATTCTAAAGGAATGTAGAAGTACAACAAACGACCAATTACGGTGGGTAAATAAGTCTTTTAGTTGCTTGCTCTATCAAATACTTTTCACACCACACTTTTTCAAAGTTCAAATTCTTTTCAAAACAAAACATTTGAACACTTTGTGTACACTCCACATGAGTCATTACAAAGTCAAAGCGATACTTTTTCAAAACATTTTGTCAAACACCTGAAAGCAATTTTAAAAAGTGATCTAGAGCAACTAAGAGCCGTAGATAACTACGGATGGAAAGGTGCTAATACCTTCCCTTTTCATAACCATTCTCCCGAACTTCGAGAATCTAACGAAGGTCTTTTACGTTACTTTTACCTTCCTTAATTGGATAAAAATAAAAGTCGGTGGCGACTCTTGCTATCCGCACATTTGGATACAAAAATCCTACAAAGTCGAGTTCACCGTATCATTAAGGAGAAAACCTTGTGTTGGCGGTGTTGTCAACGAGAACATCAATATAAGTAGTGGAAAATCGTCTTTCGGACTTGCTTTGTTCAAATCTACGTAATCCACACACATTGTGCGTTGCCATCCTTCTTGGGCACGAGGCACCACATTAGCCACCTTTGTGGATAGGAAGTAACGACTAAGAAACCGGTGTTGAGCCCTTCATAACTTGCTTTGATTTTCTCGACATCTCGGGACGCATCGGCCGAACATACATTTCCTTTGGAAGAAAACCTTCTTTATGCGGCAATGGTGTACCACAATATCAATGTCAAGACCAGGGCATGTTCATTATGACCAAGCAAAACCTCGATGTAGTCTCGTAGCATCGAACCAATCTTTCTTTGACCTTGTTCTCAAGACCGCTCCTATCTTGATCTCTTTACATCGTTAGTACCCAAATTCACAACCTCAATGGCTCTTCGTGTGGGGTGTATAACTCGCTCTTCTTCTGTAGCAATCGACAAGTTCTCGGCACTTCACAATCTTCCTCACTTTCTTCTTGACTTGGTAGATCGGATTATCGAAGTCATATTTAGCAATAGCATAGTTGTTATCAACGAGATTCAGAGTGATTCTGCAGTGTATCACGTGGGTGTGTCTAAGAACACATAGCTTTTTGAAGGGGTGATAAAGTAAAAGAAAGAAAGCAATAATTAAATGCAAAAGTCCAACGATTTTATTGAATGAAAATATGCAAATGATAGATAATAACCCTCACAAACGAGCCATGATGCCCAGGCGAAACACTAGGCTTTAGAGTTTATTTTTCAAAACATAGAAAAGCGAAAAGCAAAACAAAAACAAAGGCAATTACTCTGTCTAAAGGAGATTGGTATGACGTCTTAGTCTTCCAATTCTTTGAGTCACATTGTTGGGGTTAGGAAGATCCACTTGCGATGTCGAAATCATTGTCGCTGTCTTCTATAACATGGATTCCACTCTGGCTGATGCGGAAAGGAAGTTGGCCGGCACGTTCGCGGCGTATCATCCTTTGACCTCGATGGTGAAGCCTAAACCGGTCTTGTCGGTTGAAAGGAAGATCGGGGGCTGTCCCAGAATAGTACTACCTCCTTCTTCTATTGCGGCTTGAGCATCTTTCGTGAGGCCATCCTAAGCGGAACTTGCGTAACCGGGGTGTGGGAGGTCAGCAGGCATGACTCTAGGGATTGTTTGAAAGCTTGGCGGGGAGTTTCGAAGAATTCACCCTCCATCGTGAGATATCGGAATGATTGTAGATGGTGACCATATATTCTTCTTCACCACATCCGTAACAACCTTCCCCTTCACGGGTACTTCACTTGATGTAAGGTAGAGTGTAACGCCTTCCCCATGTCAAGGGCATCCAAGTAGGCAGAATAAGTGGGCCGGATGTCCATGGCGAAAAGTGGAATCGAAAGTCAGGAACCGACTTTTATAGGTAGAATAGGCTCTCAAGGCGTTAAGCTTAGAACCATCAAAAGCTCTCACAATTATGTCCTTTGGTTTGAACCAATCCTCCAACATCAAGTCGGTCAAAGCGGTCTTGGTAGGATATTGAGGCAGAACCGATATCCACCAAAACATGAGACAATGTAATGCCCTTGCATTCAGAGAGATGTGCAAGGCTTTGTTGTGTTTCCTTCCGGCAGGAGTTAAATCAGCATCAGAGAAGCCTAGGCCGTTGTTGGCAGCCAGGCTAGCAATACAAACTTCAAATTGATCAATAGTAGTGTCTTGCATGATGCGTGAGCATTCCTCGAAACACAAAGAGCAGAGCAAGCATGGAGATTTTGAATGTCATCCCAAGCTATTCCACAACATTGTAGTCACTCTTCTTGATAATCTTCAAAATTTCCTCCATCTCTTGTTTGGAGGTGTCTTCACCAACTTCCTTTGGTATACATGCGGCGGGATGAGCTCTTGGTTCTTTCCTCTAGTCTCGGGCTGGTTGAATAAATTTGGAATGCATTTGAGTCATGATGTCTTTTGGAGGAGATTTACGGAGAGAATACTCTTCGGTTCTGGTCACCTTACTTGATCGATGATGTTTTCAATGTCGAGAATGGTAGCTTCAAGCATAAGATCTTCAATGGTCGGAGGGTCTTGCTTGCGCCATGATAATAAACCTCGGATCCATAATTCCAAGGGATAGCTTTGTCGAGGTCGAGCTGATGCAGGAGAAGTAATGATAAGGTGCCACTCTGGCATGAATTAGTAGGGAAATCCTTTTGTGTTAACATCGCATAGTCTTACAGGAAATCGTCACCCCATCCGGTTGCCTTAACATCTTCAATAGGAATTTTGTAGCTCTCGGGAACATATACTTCACCATGTAGCGAACTTTCCTTGGCTGCCCCAAGGTATCCCACATTGAGTGCGGTTTCATTCACATCTTGATCTTGAGTTTCTTAGACATGTCTTCACGAGACTCTCTCAATTGGTTTCGAGAATAGTATTTCCCGGTTATCCATCATGCCTTTGACACGTCTTCTCAACCAAGCACAACCATCGGTAGCGGATGGGCTGCTTGACAATTCTGGGCATCCTAGATTGACAGGCTTGTGAAAATTCTTCTTAATAGTCATCGGAGGAATGGTCAAGTCATCTATGTTGAAAACATGAGTTATCGCCAATAGCATTGGAACTTTTGTCATGGTTAGGCATAGGTAGCGTTGATCACATTGAGTCTCAGCAGGAGGTCAAACTCAATCTGCAGCTTCAATCATATCTTGAATTTGTTCTTGAGCCAACAATTATCGATTAGGTACTTACAAAATTTGTTGGAGTGGTAAGCACACTAGCATTAGGATTGTATCTCGGAGAGGAAGTGTTGACATTAGGAGGATCCTTCAAAGTAATCAGCTGCTTTCAACATGTGTTGCAAGGCTTGCGACAATGGCATGTTGATCTTTGTAAAATGTCTTAGTGGCGGCGTTACGGTTCTGCGTTGTCTCGTGAGGTTGTGGTGAAGTAGGATTGGAATCACAACTTCCTCTGATTGAAACCTTTATCGGTCTTGACTCGGTTTTCGACCATACACGGCATTGGCTTCTTTCTTACCACCAAAAGATCTTTTGCGACATTCGATGTGACTCTACATGAATCTTCCGCTCTTGATACCGCCTCAATCGCTCTCTGTCAATATCGACTTGGTGAATCCGGTTGAAGAGTTTCCAATCGAGATGATTGAAGAATGGGCTGTCGGTGTTCCATGAACATATCAACCAACTCCTATGGGACAAGGGTGGTTGAACTTTGCACTAGATCTCTCCATTTGAGCATACTCTTTGAACTTCATCACACCCATAGACATGCTCTGTGGTTGCATGCGGTGGGTTCCAACTCGACATGTGTACTCATATTGTTTGTAGGCATCGCTAAGTCACTCCAAATGCGGATGGGTCATTTTCTAGTGATAATACCATTCAATTGAGTTAGGACAAACTCTCTTGAAAATAGTGCATCCACAACTTTCATGTCATCGGTGTGGGGGTTGATCTTACGAACATAGGACTTCAAATCGACTTGGACAAGAAATCCCATCATATTTGGCAAAAGTAGGAACCTTGAACTTGGGAGGAATCACCACACCACGGACAAGACTCGGATCATCAAATTCAACTGACATCTTGGTTTTCTCTGACATTGAGACGGTCTTCAAGTTGCTTGTACTTGTCATCTTCATCATCTTGGTCATTATCATAGTGATCTTCTTTGTCCTTCTCGAGCTCACGCTGGTGCGTCATTGCCCTTGACACTTCCCTCAGTCTTGACACTCCCATCTGAGAGCTCTATCCAGCTGGCCACTTTAGGACCACCTTTGTAACGTATACCCATGTTGAGAACACCAACGACCCTCTTCTTTATGTTGATGAGCTTCTACGGATCTTCTTGGCCTTGGACCAGGCGGTGAACATCTCACAGGCCGAGCATTACGAGCACGGAGATATTTGACGATCTGTTCAAGAGCCATTTACTAAAATAAATAGCGAGAAAATGAGAAAACCAATCTTCAATGTACTGTTATGAGATGTTATGCCATGATATCGATGTTTATGCAAATGCAATGCAATGTTTTCAAGGACCTTAGAGATTTAAATTTGTTAAACAAGCATGAACAAACATTTATTAGTTCTCTTTCATTCTCTTTCTTTTAAGTACAAAAGATAGTTCGAAACAATAAAATAAAGAACAAAAATCCTAGAGCTCTAAGCCTCCATGGCTTCCTCTTGGTGCGGTGGCGTTGATGTTCCGCTCCTCGTGAAGTAGCTTTGTCAACTCTAGTACCTTCTTCTCGCTTGCATGGCTGAGCTTCAAATGTATCCCTTTCTTCTTTAAGCTGAATCCGGGATCTCTTCAAGTCTTCAAAATCGGTAGGCATGTCGGGATGGAAAACGATTATAAGTCGTCACCTATATGAGGTTCCATAATTCTTGGTAAAGCAGTGATTGGCATCATGAGGTTTGAGCTCGAGCTCGCACCATTTGAGGTAAGGTTCCCAAGGAATGGAGTTTGGTTCCCCAAAGTCTTGGTATCGTCTTCTTTACCATGCCTCAAGCGTGTATGAACCTTGTGATGATTCGGAGATCGTGGTTGTAGTCGAACACATTGTTTTGGAGAAGCATATCATGCGGACCATCTCTTGAGCAAAACCAAGCGCGTAGAGAGCTAGAGAGGGTTGTAAGTAATACCTCCCTTATACCAAGGGTGGTACATTAGGAATTCTCCTGGCGCTCAATAAATGTGAAGTCCTTTTGAGAGAAAAGACTCCAACGAATATCTGAGTGAGAGAGTGACATTAGCCTTTGAGACCACTTCAATCTTTGCTCGTTCTTCAAAACTGATAGAGGAAGGTGCGAAATAAACCACCTGGAAAGTAACGGTATACAACACATGAGAGTTCCTTGTCTTTTGATAGTACGAGTGTGGAGAGAATGCAGAATATCTCCAAGTAAAGTAGGCACTGGATTGCGAGTAAGGAAAATCTTGATGGCGTCGACATCTATGAATTGATCCGAGTTAGGGAATAGAACCAGACCATAGATTAATAAGGCCACAATGTCTTCGAATGCATGGAAACTCATAACTTTGAGGAACTCTCGGGCTTTGTTAATTAGGAACTTGGCAAGTAAACCCTTAACTCCGCTTCTTGTTTCCCAATTGGCTTCAATATCTGAGCGCTTTAGATGTAATGTCGATGCAATGTCTTCGTACCTAGGAACCTTTTCTAGACCAGTGAATGGCATTTGTCAAGAATAGGTATCCCAAGTAGCTTAGAGAACTCTTCCAAGGTAGGAACCAAGCGATAATCTGGAATGTAAAGCAATGGTGTTTCGGATCGAAGCTGGAATAAGACATGCATCATATCTTCTTCAAAACCGGAGAAAACCAAGTCAAGTAGATTACCATGTCTTTTGATGGCGAGCATGGTGAAATCTACGAAACCAATTCTTTAAGTGAGAATGTATACCCATGAAGTTGATTCGGATAGTCTTTCTAGAAGCCATAATCCTACAAAAGCGAGCAAAGATAAATCCCTAGGTCCTTGAAATAGTTAGAAATGATATGCAATGCGATGATGTCATGATGTCATGTTTAGCACACAAACAATTCACACAATGAGCCTAGGTTTAAGGCTTGCATGAGGTATAGGTGATTACCCCACAAAAGTTTGAGTTGGTTCATCTGTCCTATAATAGTAAGGGTTCTAGGAATCTCATATCATTGATCTTTCTCGTAGGCGTTTATTTCAATCGACTACCAAGTGGTCGACGAAAATATCCCAAAGTCGATCTTAATGGCGTAGCATCGGTGTCGACCAACCTTAATCCGCAAAGCCGGCCATCTCACTACCTTCTAATGGCCAAGATGGGTCAATTAAGGTTCTAAAAGTTTAGTTAGTGTTGATGACACCACGAAGCCAAATACTATCCTCAACTTGGAAATGAAGAGTATCGGGACATCCAAAGTGTCACACTAACGTAGCCATCATGTTGACCGTTTCGATATCGTCTAACGATCGCGACGATTTATTGCTACTTACCTAAAAGAAACCGGATCCGGGTGGAACCCCCAAGTATAATACCAAGCAACCCTTAAAAGTAAAGCAAGCAAGTCAAACAAAAAGCGATAAAGTGATCTAGAAATCCTAAGGTATTCTCTCTTTAGGTGTCTCCCAGTCGCTGATTATGTCAATTGAACTGACTTTGAGATTTTTGTATCGCAAATGTGCGGATAGCAAAGTCGCCACCGAATTTTATTTTATCCAATTAAGGGAAGGTGAAAAGAGCAGGAAAAGACCTTCGTTAGATTACGAGTAAGGAGAAGGTTATGAAAAGGAAGGTATTAGCACCTTTCCATCCGTAGTTATCTACGGGCTTTTAGTTGCTCTTAGATCATTTTCAAAAGTGTTTCGTGTGTTTGAAAAAATGTTTTGAAAAGGCATTTCGCTTTGACTTTGTAATGATTCATGTAGGAATGTATACAAAGTGTTCGGAAATGTTTCGTTTGAAAAGAGTTTGAACTTTGACAAAAGTGTGAGGTGTAAAAAGTATTTGATAGAGCAAGCAACTAAAAGTCTTATTACCTACTCAGAATTGGTCGTTTTCGTGTTGTTTTACTTTCCTTTAGAATAGCGCTATCCATACCATTAGTTGGTAGGTAACCCTATTCGTTGGATGTAGCGGGACATTCGAAGGACATCGGATGGTCATAGAAAGCAACTTGTGGAAGTATCCTAGCACATTCGAAGGACTATCATCATTTTCGTGGCGACAATCGAGGTCAAGATCATGTATTCGTAGGCGATATCGTGGGTCTATGATCTTTGTATCTAAGGGACTATGATGATTTGTTTGTAGGCAACGGTGCTAGGATACCTCTATGTTCGAGGGACTTGACCATTTGTATTCGTAAAGGCAACGAGAGAGAATTACCCTAAGGCGTGCATGTGTGAAAAGAGTGTGTTGATTTCAGGTATTTTATCTCAAAATTATGAGTGATCTATGTCCAATTTTATCTTGCCATACACGCCTAATTACTAGCAGTTTATAGGGTGCATAAAGTAAATTGCGGAAAGTAAAATGCGGAAAGTAAATGTCCTACGCTATTACATGGCTTTGGGACAGTTACATAATAAAAGTGCGAAAATAAAAGTCCTAATTAAACTATTACATCCCATAGGCAGTTACATAATTGAAAAAAAGAAAAGCAAGAAAAATCGTCCGAAGCGTCACAACCTGTGAACAGATACATAATCGGAAAATACGAGGAATTGCATAAGAGGAAAATGTTAGTAAAAAGCATGATTTTTGAATGAGGAAAAAGGTTTTATGTTAGTAATGACATTAATATGATAAGATAAATTTTTGGTAATTTTCTGAATCGATTTGGTAATTTAAAAACAATTAAAAGTCATTTAAATGATTAATTAATAATTAAATTAAATATGCATGCAAAAATAATAATTTTAATATTAAAAATTAAATAAGTATTTTTCTGATAATTATGCAAAAAATAAATATTTTTGGAGTTTTTTTAGATGCATGATAAAAAATATTAAAGATAAATTAAATTGGATGGAAAATATTAAGAAAATAAGAAAATATGTTAGTTTTTCAAAAGTAAAAAGGAAAGGTCTTGCCAGGATTCGAACTGGAGACCCTTGGATGAAAACTCAAGTCTTCTTGCCTTTACCACTGAGCCAACGCGTGTTTGGTGTTTGGAGATTGGAAAGGTTGCATTATAAGCGCTAACGTGTCATGGATTTCTGAATTCAACGCATAGTCAGCTCGCGTGGGGTCCAGGTTGAATGGATGGACGAATCGGATCGTTTGCTTACGCCCGCATGCTCGTCGGGTCAACACATTCAACGGCGCGGGCTCAATTCGTCTTCTCGAAACAAATTTCAAACTGCAAAAATAAGCAAAATAAAAGACAAGAGTACCTACCCCCTAAATCGATGCTGCGAGTTCAATGGTGGTGTTAGTTTTGATTGAAGCACATAGCAACGATTCGAAGCTCAACGACTTTTAAACCTAAACATGGCAAATCGAGTTTCCAACGTTCAAATTGTAAAGCGATGGCGGTTATCCTTTAGCATCTCATGAACACATTGGAAAGGTTAGTTTCAATTAAAACGCACAGATAATAAAAATGCAAATTCAAGAAAATCATGAATATGTATGATCATGTATGGCTCGATTCAGGTTGTTTCAACCATGGTTCTTGGTGTATACTTACTCTACAATACCTCAGGAACACAATGGAATGGATGAGAGAGGCTGAAAGTGGCTGGAACTTGGAATTCGAATTTCACAACTTTGGAAAAATTTTGAGAAAAATAAGGGTTTTTGTAAGGGCTAGGGTTTCGTCCTTGGTCTTGTGCAATATGTTGGGTATTTATAGAGTGAGGAATGAAAGCAAAAAGAAGGAAAAAAGATATGCCATTCAATGCAAAATAATTTCCTTTCAAATAAAAATCAAATCTTTTGAAAATTTGATTTTCTCTTCCATATGAAAGCTAGCACGAATTTGGCAAGTCTTGTGGGCTATCTTGGAGCTCAAGTTTGATAAAAATCCAACCCATTTGAAAATATACCTTGTTTTCATATTTTATATAATTTAAATTTGAATTAAATGCTTTTAAATTCAAAAATAAATCAAAAAAATAGAATGTGGTCATGGCAAGGCATCAATAGGTCACAAATAATATTATGATCAAGTTTGGATCATAAAACTATAGGCCCATTTGGAAAAAATTGGATTTTGACAAATATCTCTCTTTGTGCAATTGTCCAAAAATTCCTAACTTGTACAAGGTGTATTTTGCTCAATTTTCCACATTGTTGAGTGTTCGTGGACTTTTTAGAAAGCTCTTGGTGTCCTCTAAACAACCTCTTTGGTTTCATCTCAATTGGGGTTTCCATGCTCAATACATCTTCAAAACAAAAAGTTGACTTTTTGTTGACTTTGAAAAGGACCTGTAATGTTTTGATCCATACCTTCCAAATGAAGCATTTTTTGAACATTCTTGTGAGACATGAAGTTGTAGAGAATTGAATTTCCTTCAAAATGAGAGGTGGTGGAAAAATTTCTGAGAAAGTATGAAGAAGTTATGCTCAGTCAAAGTTCAGTTGACTTTTCATTGAAAAACCCTAATTTGGAAAGTTTGACTTTTGAGCAAATCTTGAGTTTTCTTGATGAATCATGATCAACCCTTGATCAAATGATGAATGTGACTTCAAAATGAGGATGTTGACCAAAAATCAGGAAGTTTGACTGTATGTTGACCACAGTTGACTTTTTGTCCAATACAACTGATTTTCAACCATCTGAGCAATTGTCTGAGGAAATTTGACTTGTGAGGCTTGAAACTTGACATGGAGATTCTTTGAAGCATATGAGGAGGCATGATGACCATTGGAGATGTTGGAAGTCCATCTTGATCTGAGAATTGCCAAACCCTAGTTTGGGTTGATTGTCTAAGAGAGGGTTTGTCTGATCAACCCTTGAGGATCCTTGAGTATAGATGTGTGAAATGTCTTGAGAAGTAGGAGGACAAATTTTGGGGTATGACTTTATGGAGTTTAATTAATTTGTTGGATGATAGCCCGACGATTTAATTAAATTTAAAGTATTTGGGCCATTAGATGATAGCCTAATGACTTAAATACTTTTATTTCATACACTTAATAAATGTGAACTTTGTTTCACCTCACCCTTTTCATAGTAAATATTTTGGATGAGAGATGATTGGTCGAGCTCACTCACCAATTTCGAGTATTCGAATCGTTAGATGATAGCCTAACGTTTTGGTACTTGTCATCTATAATTAAAATCAATTCAACCCATTCAAATCCTTTTTCGCTCATATGCGATCATCAAAAATATTTATTCTAAAATCAATACAACCAATTCAAACATTTTCAACAAGAACTACTGAGTTTTGACTTTCCCATTGCACGAGGGAATACGTAGGCGCACGGTTTTGAAACCGTGTCAAACTCAAAATAATAATAAACAAATCTCTTTTCTTCTTTCTTATTCATAATTTAGAAATTAGCGAATACACACACAAACACGCGCCAGCTAAATGGGTCCCATCGAGTACGATGGACGTAAGAGGTGCTAATACCTTCCTCTTGCGTAACCGACCCCCGAATCCATCCTTTTTTGGTCTTGTAGACCGCCTTATCCGACGTCGTGGGTTTTATCTATATTTTCCCGTTCTTTTTTAGAACAAATAAAATTAGGTGGCGATTTCATTGTTTTGAAAATTTAAATGATTTTTGAAAATCGAGTTGCTTCAGTTGGCGACTTCATTGGGGATTCTTTTAAAAAATATTTTTGACTAAGGGAGTCTACCCTAGTTTAGTTCTTCGCATGTTTGTGTATTGCTTCTTTCTTTATGCTTTTCTATTATTTATTGCTTATTATTCTCTTTACACTTTATATATATTATTCTGTTGATATATTATTGTGATGGGAATTCATGGGTTTTGATACATAGATAAGCCCACTACCCAGGCTTCTAGCTCACCTTTTTAGGAATAGAGGGGTTGCATAGCCTAGGTTCCCCTGACTCCAATGTCTTGTGGACCGAAGCAAAGACTCCGGCTTAGAGTTGGTTATTTTAAGGAGTTTGTTGACCCGCATAATAGTGCAGGACATCAATCTTTGGACAAATGACCTATAACTCTATGTTTTTGTTTTTGTCCTAACCGAGACCAATCGCTCAAATTTTGGATTTCAGGCATCCTATTAAGAGCCGTTTCTTGGAGTATACTTTTGCGAAAATGATCACTACGTAGGTCGTACACGTGTTGATAATATTCGTAAAAGGGGATCTGAGACCCCAAGAAACATTTAGCCAAAAAACCATAGGACTAGCCTTACCCGGGGAATTGTTGGGTAGACGTCGAAACCATGAACGACCAATCCTATGAACCAGCTTTATTTAATTTGCAACATACATTGCATACATTTGCACGAAACAACTTAGCATATAACTTTTATTTTCAGGGAACCTTATAGACTTTGTTGGTGCAGTAAGCAGAAAGGAAGAATGAATCCGACTGTGAAGAACGTTCCACATCTCAAATTCAAAGAACTGAAGATAGGGAATCTAATAACTCAAAGCGAGAGAATTCCGCCTGTCAGTAGAGCTTATTTTGGGAAAAGGTTTGGGAATATCCTAGATGTTTTGACTACCAATGTGGACATGGAAGTTTTGATTGCTTTGGCAAAATACTATGATCCTCCTCTTCGATGCTTCACCTTCCAAGACTTTCAGCTTGTTCCTACAATTGAGGAGTGCGACAGAATTCTTAATTGGCCTTTGAAGGACGACACTCCTTTCCTCAACATAGGAGAAGACTTGGATAAGGTTGATATAGCTGCTGCTTTGTTTCTCCCTGTAAGGGAAGTAGCACCTTGGGTTACAGACAAAGGTATTCTTAGGCAAAACTTAGAGGATAAGTTATCAAGTTTGAGTGTTCAAGACGATTGGCCGACTTTCAGCTCCATTCTGGATTTGCTCATCTTTGGGGTGGTCATGTTTCTGACCAGTGAAATTGGTAACTTGAGACAGTCTGCTATTGGTATATTTATGTCAAAGAACCCTATTCCTGCATTGTTGGCTGATATTCTCTACCATCTCCATGAGAGACATCTGAAAAGGCGAGGGGTGCTTCTGTGTTGTTCTCCGCTGCTGTATTTATGATTGATGTAATGCCCTGTTTTAATTAATATTATATCATATTAATATTTTCGAATTACCAATTGATAGTTATTTTGCGACGAGAATGTGTGTGTTAATTAATATCTCTATTAATATATTTGGCGACGTTCCGTTAGGATCTGATATTTAATTCCCCGGAATTATTTGAATGAATTGAATTGATGATATAATTAGTAAGTTAGGGGTGTAGGGAGCAATTGTTGAGGATTGGGTTTTCACCCTTGGCTTACTAGTAGAAATACCTTTTATAAACCATTTTCTTTCCCTTTTCCTTCCATTCATTATACCTAAACCAAACATGGAACTTGGAAGCTAGTAGAAACAATCTTATAAAAACCCTTTCCTTTGTCTTTCTTTCCATTTTCCAAACACACCAAGAATAGAAACTTGGGAGAGAAAAGAGAGGGTTTTGGGGAAGAAGGAGAAGAAGAAGAGAAAGAGAGGAAGCTTGAGGTTGAGCTTTATAGAATCATCATGGATCATCCAACTAGAGGTAAGGGGTTTGATTCTCCATCTCATATTGTTAGGTTTTGATAGATATATTTTGGATTTGGGGGTGAAATTGATAATGGGATTATAGGGTTGGTTGGTTGTTAAATGAAATAGATTAGAAGAGATGGAATAGGGTATGGATTATGTGTTTTGATGATCATTAGAACGAATCGAACCGTTAGGAATCTCGTTTGGGAATGAAAAAGATGAAGTTTTCACGCAGGTCCTTCAACACGGGCCGTGTTGATTAACACGGCCGTGTTTCCCTCTTGTATAGAAATCATGGATTCTGCAGGCCAATCAACACGGGCCGTGTTGATGCACACGGGCGCCCGTGTTGATTCTCTGTCTTGGGCATTTTTGCACGTTCTGGTGGCTTTTCAACACGGGCCGTGTTGATGCACACGGGGGCCCGTGTTGATGCATCTGTAACCTTAAAAATTATGATTTTTCGCGTTTCCTTTGGAACCCGATTGTGTTCCGATTTTCCGATTTCGGTAAATTCGACGACGGAGCAAGTTGCTCCGAATTCAACGAAAATTGACGTGCTAGGTAAGTTTGACGTGTAAAACGTAGTGGTGAGGTTAGCTTTTAGAAGTTGCGAGTTTTTGCGAGATGACCCGAAATAGGCTTAATTACGGTTTAATTGAATCAAATTTCATTTTAGGGGATTTAAGACACGTATGGACAATCCGATTGCGATGTTGACGATTAGGAGTAATAGCGGTTATTAGGGATGGCTTTTGCGACGATGATAGGTGTTTAACTATTTCTCCGTATTTAGAAGTTAGTGAATGAATCGATATTGAGGTGGGGTGATCAAACATAATCTTTGCGACGACGTATTAGTTAGTGAATACTTGTTGATATGCGATGCGATGTTATATGTCTTCGTACATGATGATGTGATGATTATATTGATGTTGTTTATAAATGCTTCCGACTTGTGAATGCATGATTTTGAAGATGATGAATTATTAGTGATGTTTTGCATAATGCAAATATGATGCGATGATATATTTATCTTGATGTGGATAAATTATAGCGATGTGAGCTTTATGCCAATTGTGATGAGCGATGATGATGTTTTGTGTTGTGTTGTTTATTGTCGAGTCACATACATTGCATTGGCGACGATGGGCTTTTATGCCAAGCGACGAGGCTTTTATGCCAAGTGTTCCTATTTATGGACAAAGCGACGGGTACCACATGCATAACATAGTCGTGTCTCATGGAGTCGGTTATGTTTATGTTTAAGTTGTTTGGCATTTAGTTTTTAATTGATGAATGATGTTGGATTGCGATGATATATGATGCTTTGTTTGGTGATGATCTTTATGATGAACATGAAATGAACATGAATTGATAATTTCATGATAACTATGCGATGAATATAAATGATGAGTTTTGCGATGATTTAACTTGATGAAATGCTTAATGCAAATAGGATGTGATGATGTTTGTGATGATGGGCTTTATGCCAAAATTGATGATGGGCTTTATGCCAAAAGCGACGATGGGCTTTATGCCAAATACGACGATGGGTTTTAGCCAAATTGTGATGATTGTTTATGTTGCTCATGTTGTTAGCATTGTTTAATGTTGGTGGTTGATGTTGTTGTTTATGATTGTCGTGTTAACTAGCGATGTATTAGCTTTTGACGATCTCATGGTGACGGAGGTGTATGTGTTGTTGTGATGAATTGTGCCGATGAGGCTTAGGCGATTAAGTGTAGATTAAACACTTTAGAATAGCGATAAAAGTAGGTGAGATTTAGATATATGGTGAAATGCACCTGCTAATCTATATCGTTTATAATTCCAAACTATATATATATATATATATATATATATATATATATCATGCCTTTAATTATATGTTTTGGAGTATCTCACCCTTTACTTGTTTCATCGTTACCTATATATTGGTAACGTGCAGGTTATGAAGACGGAGTATATAGCTTTATTAGTCGATGTCGCTACGATCGTAGCTTTTCGGGGAATTATTATGTTGTCTTGTTGTTGTTCTTTTGTTGTTTTCCTTTGTAAATAAGAATCATAATTTATAAAATCATGATTTTGATGAGGAAGTTTAATAAAGGAGATTGTTTCATTTTTATGAATCAATTTATGATTTGCGACAAGGCTATGTATCTGAGGTTTATAATTTAAATTGAATTGTTTAAAGTGATTTGGTTTTGAAGGTGTGACGCCTCAGTATTTAATTTATGAAATTTTATATTACTCTGATTTTTGTATATAAATCCTTGGGTAGATTTGGGGTGTTACATTAGTGGTATCAGAGTAGGTCGGTCTGTCGGCCAGGTTATTGGTGTGTTTAACCCTGTTGTATGTGACATGTGTGTGAAACACTGTCGGTACTTGTTTGTTTCAAATTGTTTGTCTGCAGAGTTGAGTTTGAAACAAGTGGAGGAGAAGTTTTACCTCTTGGTGGCGCTTATGGCTTAGGTTGGAGCCTTAGGCAGTGTTACGCTTTATGTCACCATCATGATTGTCGACTGTCTATTGACAAATTGAGGGACTGATCATCCTTAATCTCTTGTTGATAGTAGTCGGGAATTGTGCTGGTTAGGGTAGACTTGTCTTTCCATCTTAATAGTGTATGAAGCAGATGTGTTTGCACATGGTAGGGCAGGGTTACTTGAGTTGTAGGCGAATTTGGATTTTGGTGAGGAACAAGATTTTGGGCAAGCGAGCTTCTTGTTATGATTCTTCCGAGGCCTATTGTGAAGATTTGAGTGAGTTACCGCCGTAGTGCGAAGTGAAGTTTTGATGGATTTAGTTTCTGGAACTAGTTGTGATTCGAAGTATCCTTAAGGGACGTTTGCTTTTGGATTAGAGTTGAAGAGTCAACTTGAAGATTGGTTTGAGCAGAGTTTGCTTATTCGAGCGGGTCACCGTGGAGTGCTACCGTTGAATTGTTTGAGAAGAGCAATGGTTACCCGAGTTGGTGTGTCGTTTGTAGTCAAGGAACAAAGTGGATGTTGAGGATGAGTGTCCACTTCCGAGGCTTGATATTTAAGTGAAGCAGTCATTTGGAGTTTATGTGTTTAGTGAGATCGATGTGAAGTCTGGCTGTCTACGGGTTAGTGTGAGAACTGAAAATGTTTAGACAATGCATTTTAAGATAGTGTATGGTCCGGGCGAGTATATGTTGATGTCATTAGTGTGACTAATGCGTCAGGTATGATTTTGGAATGTTCGGACAGTACTCTCATGAGTAGCTGTAAGAGTATTTCGTGTTGATAGATATTATTTGGTTCACACAAAGTTAAGTAATCGTACCAAGCATCCAAGCTTTGTATTGTTGGTAGTGAAGTTAGACCGGTGTATGTCGAGTAATCTAAAGATAGAATTTTGAACTCTTGGACAAGAGTGCTTTAAGTAAGCAACTTAGACAGTGATATTTTGGACAGTTCCGCGAGGATTTATTTTGTGTCTTGTAGAAGACTTTAAGGGGTTAATTCAGAGTTTAGAAGTTCTTTTGTTTTGCATGGTTAGCTTTGTGAGTTGATGGAAGATCTTTTTACAAGTTGGTATTGATCGTGAGTATTTTGGACTCGAGATGGTTGAGTTGCTATTTGGACTTCGTAATGAGAAGCGAATTTGTTTGAGCCGGTGAAAAGTTTAGCGAATGCTTCGATTTTGGTCTTGTTTTGTACTAAAGAACCTTGTGCGGTGTATTGTCATATTTCATTTTGGACTTAAGATGTATTTCGACATAGAGTTGGAAAAGTGCATTGCTACCTTGGAACGATTTGATTTTCATAAGGAAAAATTGTCGGGCGCATGAGTTAGAGTTTGATTCGGTTGTGCTCATTGGAACCTTATATGTGCAGATGTTAACGACGAGTAGATTGGAATTATTGAAGACAATTCAAGTTGGGTACGATCTATAAAGAGACTTCGTCTGGTGATGAGTTTAGTAAGTTGATATTGAGGATAACCCAAGAATATCTGATTTGGGATTAATTATTTTGAAGAACGTTGCATGTTTGTTTTGAGACGCTTGTTGAGATTAAGCTCAGGAGGTTATTAAGGATTTGTTCACTACTAACATATGGATTTCGTTGGATACTAGTAGTCGTAGTGGATTATTAGATTGCGACTAAGATCAGTCTTGACGGTGAGAATTTGGTGGTGGTTTGGTAACCACAGGTACTTTGAGATGATTGATGTGTTATGAAAGAAAGTATTCTATTTGTGACTGAAGTCGGCCGCGAAGGTGTTCTTGTTGGGTTCCATAGAAATTGATGTTATGGTTCTAAGTCCAACCTGTGTTGTAAGTCAGAGTATGAGACGATGTTGACGGGTTGAGTTCTTGAGAGAGTGTTTTGGTCTAAGTTACCACTTTGAAGGATTGAGAGTTATGAAGGTGTTTCGAATAAGAAGCCTGTGTATTGATTGTTGCGACGGTGCAATGATGGTGATTACTTGATACAACTTTTGGAATTGAATTGTTATAAGGGAAGACTTCGTTGAAGTCAAGTGTATACGTCGAAGTTTCACAAGTGAATATTTGGACAGAACTTGAAAAGGTCAAACTATGTCATGTATTTAGAGGACCAATGCACGTTGATCAATCGAGAATGAAAGAGTGATTCTTCGAGTTGATGAAGCTGATATTGCGAGGTGTCTTGATGGGTGTACGCTTTGAACGTATCCATTCTGAGTAATTGTGAAGTTCAGGATTAACCAAGTTGTTTTATGGTTGGCATCTTATGCATAAAAGTGACGCAGCATGGTTTAGATATCAAGCATTGAATCGATTAGCGAGTAAGCAAGGTTGTTGGATTTAGACTAGAGAGTTATAGTCGCAAGTCGTCGATGTACGCCCTAGAATGAGTGGTGTGTCGTAGTTCGGTTATGTTTGAGTAAATTGTTGTTGATCAAGGGTTGTACGTTGGTAATCTACAAGGAGGATGTGACCTTGTGACTTCTAGAATGAGAGCGGTAACTGCAAGTGTAATTCTTGAGTTCGTACTTATGCGTGAATGAAGGCATCTTTTCGTGTTTGCGTAGCACGCGTGGTTTTATCCTTTTCTGATTGTTTAGTTTTGGTTTGTATTACCATTTTGTTGTTTTCGATTTAGCGATGGTGTCGGTGTTGTGTTGTAGGACTTTATGTTCCTATCTTTGGTGACTCGTTTCCGAGGTGTCGGTTCGAGTGTGTGACTAATCCTATGGTTGAGACGTTAGGATAATAACGATCTTGTTTGTTTGGTTCTCGGTGAACCGGTGTGTCTGCGACTTGTTTAGTTGTTGAGTGTTAGTTGGTTGTCGAGTGCATTGTATGGGCTTTGCATCTCGGCATGGTTGTTCTTTACGGGACGATGTAGTTAGGGATGTTTCCTTGTTTTTGGTGTATTTTTTATGTTGTTTAATTGACGCGAGGATTTAGTGGACGAATGCGTAGGCATGTCCCGATTTGTTCGTTTTGGTCGAAATTTCGAGGACGAAAAGTTCATAAGTGGGGGAGAGTTGTAACGCCCTGTTTTAATTAATATTATATCATATTAATATTTTCGAATTACCAATTGATAGTTATTTTGCGACGAGAATGTGTGTGTTAATTAATATCTCTATTAATATATTTGGCGACGTTCCGTTAGGATCTGATATTTAATTCCCCGGAATTATTTGAATGAATTGAATTGATGATATAATTAGTAAGTTAGGGGTGTGGGGAGCAATTGTTGAGGATTGGGTTTTCACCCTTGGCTTACTAGTAGAAATACCTTTTATAAACGATTTTCTTTCCCTTTTCCTTTCATTCATTATACCTAAACCAAACATGGAACTTGGAGGCTAGTAGAAACAATCTTATGAAAACCCTTTCCTTTGTTTTTCTTTCTATTTTCCAAACACACCAAGAATAGAAACTTGGGAGAGAAAAGAGAGGGTTTTGGGGAAGAAGGAGAAGAAGAAGAGAAAGAGAGGAAGCTTGAGGTTGAGCTTTATAGAATCATCATGGATCATCCAACTAGAGGTAAGGGGTTTGATTCTCCATCTCATATTGTTAGGTTTTGATAGATATATTTTGGATTTGGGGGTGAAATTGATAATGGGATTATAGGGTTGGTTGGTTGTTAAATGAAATAGATTAGAAGAGATGGAATAGGGTATGGATTATGTGTTTTGATGATCATTAGAACGAATCGAACCGTTAGGAATCTCGTTTGGGAATGAAAAAGATGAAGTTTTCACGCAGGTCCTTCAACACGGGCCGTGTTGATTAACACGGCCGTGTTTCCCTCTTGTATAGAAATCATGGATTCTGCAGGCCAATCAACACGGGCCGTGTTGATGCACACGGGCGCCCGTGTTGATTCTCTGTCTTGGGCATTTTTGCACGTTCTGGTGGCTTTTCAACATGGGACGTGTTAATGCACACGGAGGCCCATGTTGATGCATCTGTAACCTTAAAAATTCTGATTTTTCACGTTTCCTTTGGAACCCGGTTGTGTTCCGATTTTATGATTTCGGTAAATTCGACGACGGAGCAAGTTGCTCCGAATTCAACGAAAATTGGCGTCCTAGCTAAGTTTGACGTGTAGAAATTAGTGGTGAGGTAAGCTTTTGTAAGTTGCGAGTTTTTGCGAGATAACCCGAAATAGGTTTAATTACGGTTTAATTGAATCGGATTTTGTTTTAGGGGATTTAAGACACGTATGGAAAATCCGATTGCGATGTTGACGATTAGGAGTAATGGCGGTTATTAGGGATGGCTTTTGCGACGATGATAGGTGTTTAACTATTTCTCCGTATTTAGAAGTTAGTGAATGAATCGATATTGAGGTGGGGTGATTAAACATAATCTTTGCGACGACATATTAGTTAGTGAATACTTGTTGATATGCGATGCGATGTTATATGTCTTCGTACATGATGATGTGATGATTATATCGATGTTGTTTATAAATGCTTCCGACATGTGAATGCATGATTTTGATGATGATGAATTATTACTGATGTTTTGCATAATGCAAATATGATGCGATAATATATTTATCTTGATGTGGATAAATTATAGAGATGTGGGATTTATGCCAATTGTAATGAGCGATGATGATGTTTTGTGTTGTGTTGTTTATTGTCGAGTCACATACATTGCATTGGCGACGATGGGCTTTTATGCCAAGCGACGAGGCTTTTATGCCAAGTGTTCCTATTTATGGACAAAGCGACGGGTACCACATGCATAACATAGTCGTGTCTCATGGAGTCGGTTATGTTTATGTTTAAGTTGTTTGGCATTTAGTTTTTAATTGATGAATGATGTTGGATTGCGATGATATATGATGCTTTGTTTGGTGATGATCTTTATGATGAACATGAAATGAACATGAATTGATAATTTCATGATAACTATGCGATGAATATAAATGATGAGTTTTGCGATGATTTAACTTGATGAAATGCTTAATGCAAATAGGATGTGATGATGTTTGTGATGATGGGCTTTATGTCAAAAGTGATGATGGGCTTTATGCCAAAAGCAACGATGGGCTTTATGCCAAAAGCGACGATGGGCTTTATGCCAAATGCGACGATGGGTTTTAGCCAAATTGTGATGATTGTTTATGTTGCTCATGTTGTTAGCGTTGTTTAATGTTGTTTGTTGATGTTGTTGTTTATGATTGTCGTGTTAACTAGTGATGTATTAGCTTGTGACGATCTCGTGGTGACGGAGGTGTATGTGTTGTTGTGATGAATTGTGTCGATGAGGCTTAGGCGATTAAATGTAGATTAAACACTTCAGAATAACGATAAAAGTAGGTGAGATTTAGATATGTGGTGGAATGTACCTGCTAATCTATATCGTTTATAATTCCAAACTATATATATATTTATCATGCCTTTAATTATATGTTTTGGAGTATCTCACCCTTCACTTGTTTCGCCGTTACCTATATATTAGTAACGTGCGAGTTATGAAGGCGGAGTATATAAGCTATTAGTAGTCGGTGTCGCTCACGTGTACTCGGGAATTATTATGTTGTCTTGTTGTTGTTCTTTTGTTGTTTTCCTTTGTAAATAAGAATCATAATTTATAAAAACATGATTTTGATGAGGAAGTTTAATAAAGGAGATTGTTTCATTTTTATGAATCAATTTATGATTTGCGACGAGGCTATGTATCTGAGATTTATACTTTAAATTGAATTGTTTAAAGTGATTTGGTTTTGAAGGTGTGACGCCTCAGTATTTAATTTATGAAATTTTAAATTACTCTGATTTTTGTATATAAAACCTTGGGTAGAATTGGGGTGTTACAATTGACATGTCATATCCCTCAGAGCGGACCGTGGGAGAAGATCTTGAGAAACTTAACTTGGTCTCAAAAATTGGCTTCGCTTACGGCTGATGGTGTGTTGTGGCATTCCCCAGGTTGGGGATTCTTTGATGTTATCACTCACTGTGGTGGATATTCTAATGTTCCTTTGATTGGGTCCGTGGGATGTATCAACTATAACCCAAGGCTTGCAACAAGGCAGTTGGTATATCCAATGGAAAATGAACCAAGACCTGAACACTTAGAACGCTTCATCGTACATAAGGTTGGCCAAAAAGATCGCAATGAAGAAGATCCGAAGAACTTGGACTCAAATTCATAGGGAAATGAGAGAGCTGATCAAGAGAGGTGGAATTGATGGAAGATCTTACCGCCCGCCAGTGGGTGATAGAAAGAGTACAAGAAATCAACCTACCTTATTTTGTGGAGGTGCCCTTTGATCATCCAGAACCTGTGATCACTCATGTTCCGATAGAAGAAAATATGAGGCTTCAAGAAATCATTAGGAAGATGGAAGAAGAAAGATTGTGACATACCCCAATTGTTAACCTAATATACCACCTTACATTTGCATCATTGCATCACTAACAGTTCAGAACAGAATTAATCGGGTGTAGCATTCATAGGTAAAAATTAGGGTTTCATCAAATTTTCATCTGATTCAAGAGGCAACCAATTAGGGTTTGAGTGTTACTCACCTCATTTGATCTATCTTGATCAAATCATCAACCTCTGATCATCAGATATCCAACTTTTCTTAGTAATCAATCGAGGATCGACCAATTAGGGTTTTGGTCGAGCATGAGTATTCTCTGATTTTTTGAGCAATGAATGACTTTTTTGGTTAGATATTGGTCATTATATCTTAGATACAACATCTTGACCTAATTTCTGAATTCAAAACATCACAAAAGTTCACAGACTTCATCAGTCAATTTCTAAAACATCTGATGAAATTTCATCTGCACTGAAAAGTCAAACTTTGACTTTTGGTCAATTTTTTCAAAACAAAACATTTTCCAACATAAAAATACTTCAAATGATCCATCTTGATCATAAAAAATCAAAGAATTTGGAAAAGTCAACAAAAAGTCAAAATTTCTAACACTTAGAAAAATTTTCAAGTGTTAAAATTTTGTACTTTTTCCAAACTTCATGGCCTTTTTTCACATAGTTCCACTTTGCATTGGAAAAAACTCAAAACATGAAAGTTGTAGCTCTTGAAACAAGCTTTCCAAAATGTCCAAGAACTCTCAAATCCATGGAGTCTAGCTATACCTTTGAAATTGAAACATAAGGCTCCATAACCATGGATTTCAAGTTCAAAACTTCACAATTATAGGTCATTTTTGGATTTCTTCTTCTAGAACACATGCCACCTTGCCAAATTGGGATAAGAACTGATAAAAATCAGTGAGAAGTAATTATGACAAGTTTGGATCAAGTTGAACATTTTCACACATGGTTAAAAAATGAAGTTTCCTTTTAAGGAAAAAGGACTTTCTTGCCCTCTAAGGCACCTTTGATTTACCAATGCCAAAACTTTGTGCCTAACATTTCAGAGCTCATGGCCTATAAATAGAGGCATCCTTTTCAAGTTCAAACACACCAAAGCCATGCAAGTACATGCTTTCCTTCCACTTTCTCCAATTTCATGAATTATAGTTCAAAGTGAGGATAACTTGCAATTTTGAAATCTAGTGAAAACCATGAAGAACTTTGGTGTCAAACATGTTCTAATATCCATTCAAAACTTGTTTGAAACTTAAAAACAACATAAGCAAGGCTAGAACTCAGAATCACAAACCATGTTCATCATGCTTGCAAAACTGCCTTATCAATCGAATCCATAGCTTGGCTTGATTAAATTGAGTTCTGATCATCCAAACACCATCCACAAACATCATAGACATGATGCAGATCATCAACAACTAAATGTAACAACTCTAACATAGAATTCGAGCTTCCATTTTCAGCTTATGCAGGTGGACTTGGTTGGATTGATCCAGGGTGATTCAAGGTGAGCAGACCACTCATACACCTTCCCTAACAGCCATTGAAGCTCAAACAATCATTAGAACACGACTGGAAACACTCCTTCGCCAATTCGATTCCGACTTCAGCAGGTAAGAACACGAAACTCAATCTCATGATTCTTTGATTCATTTTGAAAAAACTCTTGGCCGTTTTGTTTCTGCACCTTACACGATCATTAACACTCAACCAATTGACAAAATCATCCATCATACATCATTTCAATTAAGATTTTCAGTTCTAGGGTTCTTCATGTTTTCCAGAAATTTAATCATTTTTAACTGAAAATACATGAAATTAACAACCACCATCATCTTCCTTGTTAAAAATCGTGCAAGTTTCATGTTTTCTTCATCCAATTTCATCAAGAAATGAGGATTCCATGACTGATGAAGGATCGAGGGAGAAGATGAAGGTCTGCGTTTTTTGAATTTAAAATTTCAATATAATATAAACACGTGGTTTGGATTCAATACACGAATGCATTCTTGCCCAGTGATTTGCCAGCTCGCTCGTAAGTGTTTGTGCCACGTATGCCACCCACAGTCCCGGTTCAAACCTCCCATGGACCATTTTTTCAAACTTTGTGATTTTTCTTCATATTTTTCACAAACTTTAACATTTTTTTTAACCAATCAAAACTCCTCATTTTGAGGTGATTTTTTGTACACTTGTCAATAAATGTATCTACTTTATGATAGTGCAAAAATTTTCAGAAAAAACTTTTATCTGATTATGTTTTAATCGAGCCGAAAATGACACTTTTGGCACTTTTCAAAACCACTTTAAAAGGTGAATTTTTCAAACTTTCGAATTCTGATTCTTTTCAAAACTTTTCATAAATGAACTTCACATTTCAAAAACACTTTCAAAACATTTTTCAAAACTTTTTCATCAAACTTACATCTTTTTACCATGATCGATCCGATTTAAACGATAAAACCGATTTCGTTTTCTCTCGTTTTTCTTAACCGATCATGGGCCTCCCTCACGGTGTAAGTCCCAAACAAAACATTCTTTTATGTACATAATTATTTCTTTGTACATATCAAATTCTTTTCAGATACATACAAATTTTTATTTGTACATAATACAGATACTCTTTATACTCAAGTACAGACAAACTTCGATCGTTTGTTTTCACTTCACTTGTGTATACATAAACCAACATTCTTTATGTACATACATATTTTCCTTGTACATATCAAATTATTTTTATATTCATACAAATCTTTGTCTGTACATAATACAGATACTTTTCACAGATAAATTTCGATCATTCGTTTCCGTTTCGTCTGTATACAACTGAATACCATTGGTATTGAAAAGAGTATTATTCTCGGTGAAACTTGCTTTTAAACCAATGGGCCACCCTTATGGTGTAAGTCCCAACCCTCCTATGTACATCCACACATCTCTGTACATAAATACTCGTTAGTGTACATATTTACTTCCTTGTACACAATTCAAACTTGTAAATAATCAAGTTACGCTCGTTTTAAACGTTCGTTTCACAGACACTTGTTTATATTTCCTTCTTAAACTCTTGTAAAATAAACATCATGCATTGTTTATATTTCCTTCATAAACTCCTGTGAATACATATCACAAACACACTTGTTTATACAACTGTCTAGTTATAACATAACAACTAGTCTAATCAATAGGTTCCCCACAGTTGTAGCCTCCTCTTGGGCTTTATACAAGATAACTCTCCCCATAGAGTTAGCCTCCTCTTGGGCTTTGTACAAGGTAACTCATTCCAACTGAGTTTAGCCTCCGCTTAGGCTTCATATAAGACAACACTCCCCTGTTGAGTCAGCCTCCTCTTGGGCTTCGTTCAAAAGAACTCCTCATTGAGTTTAGCCTTCTCTTGGGCATCATACAATGAAAGAGACAGGAAATCTCTTAACAGCCTCCTATTGGGCTTCCAATACAAAGAATCACCCGCGTTAGGATAGAACCCTGAGAGTATAATTTCCCGCGGTGAAATTGCTCTTAATTCCAAAAGGATGGTTTCCCAGTGAAATCCCTTTTAAAGCCAAAGCCAGCCATACCCTATAACTTCCTCTTGAGCTTCATACAAGGACCCTCGATGACCCTCGGAATGCCTCCTCTTGGGCTAACAATACAAGGACCCATGGGCTTCTTAAAAGCATCCCTTTAATCCAATCAATTTCTTCTCAAGATTTAGAGATCTATCATCTCTATGGAAGAAGTATCTCATCTATCACATCACATACAGTCAAATTCTTTTCAAACTCTTTTCAAACAAAAACATCTCTTAATTGTAAGTGGTAACGCTTGTACACTCAAGAAAAACACCCAATGCTTACAGTTAAAAGATTCAATCATTTTTCAAAAACCTTTCTTAAACATGTAAGTGGTAACGCTTGTACACTCAAGCAAAACACCTATAACTTACGATGAAAGATTTTTAATCAATTAAACTTTTCAAAAATGTGTGTGATGAAATAGATTAGATACATTTTTCATTAAGATGACATTTGTCTGTCTCTTACTAACATCCCATTGCTTTCACTAGCATAAGTGGGAACTACGATTGCTCGACTTTCTCAACATCCTTTTGAGAATACGTGAGCTGAGGTCTCATCCTTTGACCAAATTTCTTTCTCTCTCGGACCAAACAAACCATAGATCCCAGTAGATCCGAGCTACAAATGCTCGATTCCCACTAGGGGATATGTATCGAGAAGATCAAAGATCTTTGCGAGCACAATAATAACTAAACACTAGGATCCCACATCTATCCTTCTTAAAATCCCAAAGGAAACTTTCCCAATCATAGAAATAGCAATTAAAACACACAAACATATCAAACATATTCATATATAAAGCTATAGATAACTATATATATTTAGGGTGCTCCATCTATTCCCTTTATATAACAAACCCCTTACCGAATACTCCCCGATCGTTATGTCTAGTTTAGCTAGTCGTTCATATCAAAATCAATTGAGGGTATTAACACTTTCCCTTTTCATAATCATTAAATCATCTTTCTTGTGTTGAAAATAATAAAGCTTGATGCTCGCGGCATCTTTATAAACAAATTAAAAGGTAAATCGTTTGAGCGGAGGATCGAATTCACATTCGATTCCCTAGCGTCACTTTTAGCGAGCAGGAAAAATGGCCACTCTGTGGGGATCTGTTGAAACTTTGATTTTAAAAATATGTGACTACGCTCAAGAGCACCAAGATTTTGTTTTAAAAAGAAAAAAAGGGGTTAAGCTTTCATATGTGCATATGTTTGTTTTCTTTATTGTATGTTTCGCGATTTCATCGATGGAAAGAAATCTAACAGTTTAAGAAACATTTTAAGATCTAGGTGGGGGTATAGTCCTATTAACTTGTGAGAAGTCTCGATGCTTAGTTAATTTGAGATCCCTCTCGGTGGAGGTTGTCTTGGGGTATTTGTGTTTAGCGGTATTTGCGAAGACATTTTGCTTTCAAGGGAACTTGCGAATTGGTGGTGTAGAACACATAACCCATCACGGCCATTTAGGATGTAGTGCGGAGATTATTCGGTAAGCCTAGAATAGTGTTATGCGAGACTACGATCAATGAGTTTCTCTTGAAAAATATTATTGGACCATCGGTATTCAACAAATCCGATAATATTTCAAAGAGGTGTTGAGCACATATTATCGATAGAACCCGTTTCACGGATGAATAAACCCTTAGAACTTACCCACGTTTGATTCTTATCGTTGGCCTCATGCTCGTGACTTCGAACGCTTGACCATGTGTATAACTACTAACCATGCTTGCAACATTCATTCATACATTCATTCAAAAACTTCATTTCTCTTCCCATTTCCAAAGAATTTAGAGATTTTTCTTTGTAAAATATTTTAGGTTAGAGTGATGGACGTCAGAGGAAGATTCACCAAGAGATACAGTTTTAGAATTCCTGATGTAGGAAAGTTGAAAGAGTTAGCATCCTTGGTAGAAGATCCCTCGGATTTCAGAAAACGCTATGGAACTCTTTTAGCTATTCTGAACACTAACGTTGATGAAGGACTTCTCAAAACTTTCGTTCAGTTTTACGATCCGGTCTATCGCTGTTTCACTTTCCCTGACTATCAGTTGATGCCTACTTTGGAAGAGTATGCGCACATCCTAGGTATCTCGATGTCGGACAAGGTTCCTTTCAATGGTTTGGAAGCCATTCCTAAGTCACCGGTCATATACGATGACTCACTTAAAAATCGAGATAGACAAAAACCTAACTACGGAGGAAAACTCTTAGGATTAACTTCAAAGTTCCTAATGGAGAAGGCTCTTAAATTCTCTAAAGCCGGTAGTATGGTAGCCTTTGAAGCTATTTTAGCTTTACTCCTCTATGGATTGGTGTTGTTTCCCAACGTCCCAAATTTCGTTGATATCAGCGCCATAAGGATCTTCGATTGGAAATCCGTTCCCTCTGCTGGTGACACGTCGTCTCTATTCATCATAGGAATCATCAAGGAGATGGAACTATCGTGTGTTGTGTACCTCTGTTTTTCAAATGGATTGTCTCACACTTGCCTAAATCTCCTATCTTCCGTGAAAACAAAGATGAATGGCATTGGTCTCGAAGACTCATGTCTCTTACAAGCAGCGATATCCATTGGTATACCTTAGCTAACAATGAGATGGAAATCATTGAGCTGTGGAGGAATGCCAGCGTACCTCT
This sequence comes from Vicia sativa, assembly GCA_021764765.1. Lineage (NCBI taxonomy): Eukaryota > Viridiplantae > Streptophyta > Magnoliopsida > Fabales > Fabaceae > Vicia > Vicia sativa. The sequence goes on along the minus strand of CM038794.1, from coordinate 72,170,608 downwards.
CATTGATACGAAAGGAGGAATCAACTACAACCCATTCTTGGCTAGGCGTCAACTCGGATCGCAAATTCTAGTAAACCTCTTGGTTTGGTGAAAGCTACTTCTATCATGAGGAGAGGATTCCCAAGGATTGAAGGCTAGGATGATTAGAGCTTGGCATCACATCCGAAAGAAAGAAAAGGTAAGGCAAAAATTGTGTAGCCATGAAACCTACACTTCTTGGGTAAGAAAGAAGCGAAAAATTTGAATGCCTTACGCTTATGAAGAACCCATGTTCTCGACCTTCCAAATTAACAATTTTCTATCGAAACTATGGGAGAATACCAAGCTTTGGCCAAGATGAGGTTTGAGAAAGAGGCTTTGGAAAACAAATTCCTTAAGGCTGGTCTCGAAAATGAGAAACTCGAAAGCAAGTCAAAGATCATGAAAAGGCGCTTTACTTCGGGATGAAGGGCTCATGGAGAAAGATGAGAAGATTCGCGAGAAGATTGCGATCGAGATACATCAAAAAGGAAAAGAAAGCTTGAGGAAATGACAACCGGCGATCACTCCTAACGAATGGAAGAAAGTCATTAGCAAGCTAAAAGCGAGAAAGGCCGAGCTCACTATGGGAAGGAAATCCTGAAGTTGAAGCTGCATCAAGCCTTTGGATCTTCATCCGACGAAGACATTTAATTAGTTTAGTTTGTAATTTTATCATTTATGTGAGCAATGCTCAAAAAACAGAATTGTTGTAATCTTATTTCAATGATTAATAAATGTGTGTTTTCCATCCAAATATTTGCCAGAAATTTCTCTTTTAGCGTAAATTCTTTGGAAATTCCTTTTCTTTACATTTATAATCATGCATCATACTTTGCATTCTGAGTCTATTGTCTAGAGTCGATCTTTCAAGATTTCAACAGATAGGAAAAAGATCGCCAAGTACACGTCTTAAATTTCTCGACGTGTCCACGGCTACTCGAACATACGATACGTTCGAGAAAGAAGAAAAGTAATGGAAGGATTTGAGCAAGAAATGTTGAGCTTCGTAGCACGATAACAACAACTGCAAGAAGAAGTGGAGAGACTCACATCTTTGGTCAACTCATTGGCATGACGCAAAGTCAACAAAACATCGAGCATTCAAAACCAAGCGGAGGAGGATACTACTACTCGATTTCAACATCGCGACAAGTAGTTCACCTTTTAGTATGCCAGAAGGCTATCCATGGGGAATGCCTTTCAACTTTGACATCGGATTCCGCCAACCGACTTCTCAAGTGCAAACAACCACGCTTGAAATACCTACTGCGGAGAACTCTACATTTACTCATAGCGTGGGTAACTCTTCCTAGTAACAATGTCGGTTTCTCAACCGATCATGGCGAACTCGACTTCCGTAGTGCACACTACCATAGACGAAGAAGTTCACCATACTCCAGGCAATAACACGAATTCACGTGGCTCGATGGAGAATCTCCAGGAACAACTTCTCAAAATGCAGCTTGAAATTAAAACAATTCGAGGGAAAGTGTTGTTTGGGAAAAGCGCCCGATGCGTGCTTAGTTCCTCGCGTAAGGATACCGAAAATTCAAAGTCACGACTTTGAAAGTACAAAAAATTCACATCCACAAGTCATCTCATGATGTATGCCGGGAAAATGTCCACATACAGCGATCACCAGTTGTTAATCCATTACTTCAAAGATAGTCTCACGGTGCACTTGAAGTGGTACATGGGGTTACAGTAGCAAGAATGTCAAACATTCAACGACTTAGGTGAAGCCTTTGTACAACAATATAAGTTCAACTTGGATATGGCTCCGATGAGGTCAACTCCGCTCCATGTCTCAAAGGAAGAGACATTCAAAGAATATCTTGCGATGGAGGTTGCGCCCAAGTCAACCCACGGCGGAAGAAAGAGATGACTAAGGTATTCTTAAACACTCTTGGCTCATTCTACTACGAGCGAATGATTGCTAAGCTCTGGAGATTTCACCAAGATGGTAAGCATGGAATGCGATTAGAAGGGGTTCGAACGGGCCTAACCAAGAGCGAGATCTTCTAGTGGAACTAGGAAGGTTGGGACTAGCTTTCCAAGAAAAGGAACATGACATAGGAATGGTATCCAGAAACCGCGGAAGAATGTCGATCAACAACGACAGTGTTGCCATAGCACCCGCCGTTAACACAAATCAAATACATGAGTTGCTCCTTGATTCCAACAAACTCAACAAACTCAACAACCTCGTCGAGGCTCGGCGGTTTAACAATCAAAACGTGTGCCTCGGGTCTCGCAATTCGACCCGATTCCGATGACGTACCGAACTATACCCTACGCTAATAGAAAGAATACGTCTGAGACAAAGGTTACCACCGGTTCCGAAAAATTGCCGTGGTGGTACAAAGCAGACGTATCTTGCCCTTTTCACCAAGGGGCACCAGCCATGACCTTGAGCATTGCATAGCATTAAAGCGAAGTCCAGAGATTAGTGAGATCTAATCTTCTTTCCTTCAGAAATGCAAATCCGAACGTGCAAGCCAATCCGCTTCCCAGTCACAGTGGACATTCAGTGAGTTTGATACTGAGAAATAGAGACAGGTATCTCGTTACAGACGTAAACTTGATTAGAGGAAACTTAGTGTATCTCCATGATACGTATAGTACAATGGGTGCCTTCACTAAGCACGATTACTCAGCTTGCAACATCTGCTTCAAGAATCTTCAAGGATGTCCCACCATAAGAGCAGACATTCAGCGATTATTAGATATCGGTGACCTGCAGATCTACAGAAATAGAGATGACCATGGCGTAAATATAGTAGGGCATTTTCCGCATGAGCTTTTAGTCTAAGATATCAACTCGAAAAATCCCGAAGTAAACGTTATCATCCCCTGTTTCAATGTACCCAAGCATGTGGAGATTCAATATGATGGTTCCAACGTTCCAGGGTCTCCTTTGGTGATTTGCCTACCCGGTCCTGTTTCATACAGTTCTACCAAAGCAATTCCTTACCAATACAATGCAACTCTGATAGAGGATGGGAAGGAGAAACCCATACCACCTCTTCCACTAATGTCAATATACGAGAGATCGGACAGGTAACACGAGTGGCGGTACACACTACATGCCACCAAGACACTTTGTAGTTTACATTTGTTAGACAAAATCAGATTAACATATCTCCGAGAATCCTGCAACGATTCCGCTGTTGATCAAAGCACAAATGTTGGTGCACTGATAGAACCAACGTTAACTTGATTTTGATGAGATCTTTGAAATTAATCAAGAGCGATACAAAAGTCGTAGATCGGTTGATGCGAGTCCTCAAGATTTCAATCTTGTCTCTACTCCTCGACTCAAAGCTCATCGAGAAGCTTTAATGAAGGTATTAGACCAAGCCTATGTAGACCATGATGTGACTACAGACCGGTTTGGAGGTATTGTGTAATATAACGACTTGCAATAATCTAAGTTTCAGTGATGAGGAACTTCCAGAAGAAGGGAAAGATCACAACTTGGCCTTGCACATCTCGATGATTTGTCAATCAGATTCCCTGTCCAATGTATTGGTAGATACTGGTTCATCTTTGAACGTAATGCCAAAGGCGACACTCGCTCGTTTGGCTTACAAAGGGACACCAATGAAGTTCAATGACATAATAGTAAGAGCCTTTGACGGATCACGAAAGTCAGTTATTGGGGAAATTGATCTCCCGATGACAATTGGTCCGCATACTTTCCAGATCACTTTCCAAGTCATGGACGTGCCAGCTGCTTACAGTTGTCTATTAGGAAGACCATGGATCCACGAAGCAGGAGCAGTAACATGTACTCTCCATCAGAAGCTGGAATTCACAGTAAACGGAAAGCTAGTAACCGTCCTCGGTGAACAAGCTTTACTCATAAGCCATTTGTCCAGTTTCTCTTTCATCACAGCTAATGATGTTGAAGGAACACATCTCCCAGGACATCCGTTAGAAGATGAATCTACCAGCAAAAACAGATCATCTATCTCTTATAAAGCGGCACGAGATAGTAAAAGATAGCAATCTTTGAAGGATGAGGACAAGTAATCAAACACATCAAGAAACGAGATAAAAGCGGACTCGGGTTCACACCCGCATTCCCAAAAACAAACAAAAGATGAAGCACTTCGTCCGATCAAGGAAGTATTCCACGGTGGGGTTTCTTAAACCACATTCTTCAAGGAGTTAACGTTGTTACCATTGAAGGCGATGAAGATGATCCTCTAGTTAGAAGAGTGGAGCACTTATTTAAACGACCACGAATATGTGCCTCAAGAAGAATAAATGCATATAGGACTATCATTCAATTCAATATATAAAAATCCACCTATCCCTTAAAGTTTGGGACACCTTGGGAGAACCAAGAGGCAAATTTGATTACATGGTGAAATATACTCACTTGACTCGAGAATCGAGATTGAAGATATCCACCTTTGGATGGGGTGATTCTTTTGAGTATCCTAGTCAAGCAGAGGAAGCGTATCCATCTAATCAGCCAATCAAAGTTCCCAAGACTTACCTTTAGCGCCGATAGAGTTTGTTAAATCAGATCCTGATTACCACTACATCAACGTTATCACTGAAGACCAGGGGTACAATTCAGGATACGAAGTGGAAAGTGTCGCCGATAATGAGTCTCTTCACTCAGAAGATTGGAGGGTACATCCCCAGAATTTAACATAGAAGTCGACAGAAAACACATATCTTGCATCCTATACTTCGATCATTAATCAAGCCAAGAAGACGCTTTAGCGATTACAAAAACAGGTCCGTCCGAATCTTCATAATCTTTATTCAACCAAGTCTACTCAAGGGTTAAACCAAGTGGAAAATTGCCAGTACCTCGACTTCAAGGAGTTCGCCACTACTAGACACTGTTGAAGTCGGACTAACGCTCCTAGTTCTAAGTAGTTTATCTTTGCTTTTGTTTTGAACTCTCACTTCGCCAAAGTGAAGAGATGTTTTATAGGGTTTAGCTTTAAATAATTTCTCTTTGTCTTGCCCAAGACAAATGAGTTCCTGTTTCATATTGTGAATCATAAATAAAATCGTTGTTTGATTCCACACTTTGTGTTTGTTCATTTTACCCTTTCTTGGAAATGATAATCTAAAAAAACACAACAAAAAATCTTCAAAAAAACTAATCTGCATACACTTTCATTGACTTTTCAAAAAAAAATGATGAAAAAAGAGGGTTAATTAATCAAACATAAATCAAACATGCAGTTAAGCAGATGGACAAATCCATTGAAAGCAATAACTCTCTCTCCCCAACTTTGAAATCCCTGTGAAGTCGCCAAGGAAGAAGTTGAAGAAGAGATCCTGGATGAGATTTCTCGATTACTTAAGCACGAGCGAATCATTCGACCTCACAAAGAACCATTGGAAGCAATCAACTTAGGTTGAGGAAGACAAAAAGTAAATATCGGGCTTAAGCTCGGCAGCAGCGTCGAAACAAGCGATAGATCTTCTCAAAGAATATGTTGATGTGTTAACTTGGTCCTACCAAGACATGCGAGGTTAGATACCGGCATCGTGGAACATCACACGCCATTAAAGCAGTGTCCGCCGGTTAAACAAAAGGAGGAGAGTTCACCCGAGATGGCCGACAAAATCAAAAGGAAGTTCAAAAAGCATTCGGCCGGGTTTCCTCGTCACTTACGAATATCCTCAATGGCTAGCCAACATAGTGCTGTCTCCAAGAAAGGCGGAAAGGTCGAATGTGTGTTGACTAAGAGACTTGAACAAGGCAAGTCCAAAGGCGATTTCCACTTCCGCATATCGACATGCTAGTGGATAACCTTTGCAAAATTCAACGTCTTTTCCTTCATGGGCGGTTTCTCTGGTTATAATCGGATCGAAATGGCTCCGAAGACATGGAGAGACATCCTTCATCACGCCATGGGGCACATTTTGCTACAAAATAGCGTTTGGATTAAAGATTGCGGCGCAACTTACCAAAGGCGATGACTACTCTCTTTCATGACATGATGCACAAAGAGATCGAAGTCGTGGACGACATGATAGCAAAGTCGACGAAGAAGAGCATATAGAATATCTCTTAAAGTTGTTTCAACGACTAAGGAAATTTCGAAACCGCTTGAACCTAACAAATGCACCTTTGGGGTAAGATCTGGAAAACTCCTAGGTTTCATCGTCGGTCAAAGAGGTATTGAAGTTGACCACGACAAAGTCAAGGCTATTCAAAAATGCCTACACCACACCGAGAAAAGCAAGTAAGAGGATTTCTCGGACGGTTGAATTACATCTCGGTTATCTCTCAAATGGCGCTACATGGGCCGATATTCAAGCTTCTCCATAAAAATCAAGAGGTTGTGTGGACGAAGATTGCCAAAAAGCATTCGACGGTATCAAGGAATACGCCGAACCACCAATCTTGATTCCTCGATCGAAGGAAGACCGTTAATCATGTACCTTACGGTGCTAGAAGATTCCATGGGCTGCGTGCTTGGACAGCAAGATGAAACCGTGAAAGAGCATGCCATTTATTACTTGAGTAAAAGTTCACGGGTGAAACTCGTTACTCCATGCTCGAGAAAACATGTTGCGCTTTGGTGTGGGCTTCAAAGCGTCTCCGCCAATACATGATCAATCCGACTTGGTTAATCTCCAAAATGGATCCAATCAAGTACGTCTTTGAAAAGCCACTTATGAGGGGAGAATTGCTCGACGGCGGATCTTTGTTATCAAAATATGACATCGATGTCGTGCTCGAGCGGTCAAAGGAAGCATTCTCGCTGACCACTTGGCTTATCGAGCTCAACGAATACCAATCTCTCAAGTTTGACTTCGAGCGAGGATGTTATGTACTTAAAAATGAAAGATTGTGATGAACCGCTACCCGGAGAAGGCCCAGATCTAGAATCTAGATGGGGCTTAATTTTTGATGGAGCAGTTAATGTCTTTGGCAATGGAATTGGGGCATTCATCATTACTCCCGAGGGTTCTCATATCCCGTTTTCCGCCAGATTGCTATTTGATTGCACCAACAACATCGCAGAATATGAAGCTTGCATCATGGGTATCGAAGAAGCCATCGACTTGAGGATCAAGATCCTTGACATATATGGAGATTCAGCCCTTGTAATCAACCAAATCAAAGACAAGTATGAAACTCATCATCTTGGTTTGATTCCCTATAGAGATTATGCAAGACGTTTGTTGACTTTCTTCAACAAAGTTGAACTGCATCATATCCCTCGAGATCAAAATCGAATGGCAGACGTCTTAGCTACTCTATCTTCCATGTTCAAAGTCAACGATTGGAATGATATGCCTAAGATCCGCATCGGGCCTTGAAAGACTGCGTATGTATTTGCAGGTCTTGATGATAAACCGTGGTTTCCGACATCAAACGTTTCCTTCAAACACGAGAGTATCCACTCGGGGCATCGTACAGGGATAAGAAAACTCTAAGGAGGCTTTCTAGAAATTTCTTCCTCAATAAAGATGTGCCATACAAAAGAAACTTCGACATGGTTCTGCTCAAATGCGTCGACAGGCAAGAAGCAGACACGATCATCCATGAAGTGCATGAAGGGTCCTTTGGAACCCATTCAAATGGGCATGCAATGTCCAGAAAGATCTTAAGAGCAGGATACTATTGGATAACGATGGAATCTGATTGTTGTAAACATGTCAAGAGATGTCACAAGTGCGGATCTCTAGAATAAGATCCATGTGCCACCGACTCTACTCAACGTTCTCTCTTCTCCGTGGCCTTTCTCCATGTGGGGCATTGACATGATTGGGATGATTGAACCAAAAGCGTCCAACAGACAACGCTTCATTCTAGTGGCTATTGATTACTTCACCAAATGGGTTGAGCGGCATCTTCGTAGCGTTACAAGACAAGTGGTTGTGAGGTTCATCAAAACAACCTCATTTGCCGATATGGGTTCAAGCAAGATCATTACGGACAATGGATCAAACTTAAACAACAAAATGATGAAAGAAGCGTGTGAGGAATTCAAGATCGAGCATCATAACTCATCTCCTTACGGCCAAAGATGAGCAGGCCGTTGAAGCTGCCAACAAGAACATCAAAAGATTATCGGAAGATGGTCATAACACAAAGGCGGCACAATCTTGCCATTTGCTGCATGGGTATTGTACTTGATGCGCGACTTCAATGGGAAACTCCTTTTCTCTAGTATACGGCATGGGCAGTGCTCCCGTAGAAGTTGAGATCCCATCAATGAGAGTTCTCATGGAAACTAAGCTATCGAGGCCGAATGGTGTCAAAGCGATATGACCAGTTGAACTTAATCGAAGAAAAGCGCTGACCGCTCTGTCATGGACAACTATATCAAGAAGAATGAAAAGCTTTCGACAAAAGGTCCGACCTCGTGAATTTCGAGCGACCTCGTGCTTAAAAGATTATGTCTTTTCAACGATTCTAGGGGCAAATGGACTCCTAACTACGAAGGCCCATACATCGTCAAAAGAAGCTTTTACGGTGCTATGACTATCACGACCATGGACGGTGATGAACTCCGCATCGTGAATCTTGATGCGGTCAAAATCTTGTCTAAAAAAAACATTTCGGTAAGTCGAAAACCCGAGCAGGCGGCAGGCAAGAGCGTCTCGGTGGATTGAAAACTTGAAAAGGCGGTCCAGGCAAAAATTAGAGACAATAAACAAAAATTATCCTGATAGATTGAAAACCTGAAAAGGTAATCTAGGCAAAAATAAGGATACAAAATGACAGATAGCGCGAATTAGTCCGTGCTTCGTCAATCTGAAGAATCTTCCATCAACGGATCTTCAATCAATTCTTACGAAACAACAAGCACAATAGAATTCAAAGTTGTTAGGGATAATAGCGGTTATTTGCTTTCAATGTAGCCTTTTCCCAATAAATTGTCATTTCCAACTTTTGTAAATAGCTCATGGAATCACGCCTTTGGCTGATTACCATTCTATCAATAAATTTGAGCCTTATGCCTTTTGTTTGCAATTCTTATTTTATTCTATTTTGCAAAATAACACTTTTATTGTGAAAATCACTTTTTGAAACTAAAAGGTTTTTAAATGAATTTTTACTTCAAAATTTTGAAACAAAAAAAAAAAGCAAAAATTTTCCTTTGAACTATGAACACAGAAAGAACTTCAACAGTTTTCTCCATAAGTGTTTCAATCTCCGAAGGATAGAATAACTGCTACGGAAGTCTTCTTTTCCTCAGCAGAAATCATCAAAGGACGGTATTCTTATCCAAAAAGAATTCCCAACAAAGTTTCCAATGAAATGCTTTTCTCCGAAAGTCTAAAAGCATGCAACTCAGATCTTCCATTAGTGAACATCTACGTCATCGTGCAGTTTTCTTGAGTATTTGTTCGAGCGTAGCGTGGTCCTTTTCCCAAATACCTCTTTATTGTTTTGTCAAATGTTGTCGGCATGCATATAACATTCATGACATTCATACATTATAGCATCATTCATGCATTTTTGCATTCCTCAAAATGTTTGCTTCCATATCACTAGTTTAAATCACGTTTACTCATGTAGGTATGATTATATTCCCGTGATTATCCTAAGCGAGAGAAATACATCTTTTCTCTACCACATTCCCCAGCTGAGATCATCCCTCATTTGGAACAATGTCTTGATTGACTTTTTCTTTTCAGTTCGTTCCTGGATAGAACCCTGTCTTTAATCAACAAAGTAATAAGCAATAGCCTCATCATTTGAGCCGCTTATTTTTTCTTTTCATTCCTAAAGCTGATCATGAAAGTTTGTTCTTCTCAACAAGGTCAAATCATGGTATGAGAAATTCCCCAATGTTGTCTTTACGTCTAAAAAGAAAACATGTGTCCTTTAAATCAAATGCCCACATCTTCTTGAGAAAGAGATCTTTGGCAAGATTCTAGCTTTGAAAATAGAAACTCATTTGAGATCTATTTTCTCTCACTATCTGTTATTCACAAGGCTGAATACTCAGTAATATATCTCAAAGATTTACCTTGTTATAGTTAACACTTTGCTTATAATTGGTAATATCTTCAAACTCATTTGAGATCTGTTTCCCTCATTTATCTAATATTCACAAGGCAGAATACTCAACAAAACTTTTCAAAGATTTACCTTATTATAATTATCACTTCGCTGATAATTGGTAATACCTTCAGAACTCATTACCATAAACTATCACAAGGCTGATAATTGGTAATATTATTTTCGCTTACCTTAAACATTGTCACAAGGCTGACAGAAGGTAATCTCTTTGTTTCCCAAAGCGAGATAGATATTCACATATTTTGTGAATCACTTTTTCCCCAGCGAGGACATATTCGTATGATTCCCAACAAGCGAGTCTCTTTTCTTAAGCAGATCGGTAATCCTCACAAATTTTTCCCCATCATGTCATTTCTTTGATATTTCTACGGGTGAATCTATTACGGTCATTTACATCACTCATTTTGGTATCTTAGGTCCAAAATTTGCGTATTCGATATTAAGTCTCTTCACCTATCAAAATGAAGATATTCATCTTCATATCTCAATTAAAGAAACTTAAATAGGGGCATCTGTCATACCCCAAATTTTGACCTAATATACCACCTTACATTTGCATCATTGCATCACTAACAGTTCAGAAGAGAATTAATCGGGTGTAGCATTCACAGGTCAAAATTAGGGTTTCATCAAATTTTCATCTGATTCAAGAGGCAACCAATTAGGGTTTGAGTGTTACTCACCTCATTTGATCTATCTTGATCAAATCATCAACCTCTGATCATCAGATATCCAACTTTTCTCAATAATCAATCGAGGATCTACCAATTAGGGTTTTGGTCGAGCATGAGTATTCTCTGATTTTTTGAGCAATGAATGACTTTTTTGGTTAGATATTGGTCATTATATCTTAGATACAACATCTTGACCTAATTTCTGAATTCAAAACATCACAAAAGTTCACAGACTTCATCAGTCAATTTCTAAAACATCTGATGAAATTTCATCTGCACTGAAAAGTCAAACTTTGACTTTTGGTCAATTTTTTCAAAACAAAACATTTTCCAACATCAAAATACTTCAAATGATCCATCTTGATCATAAAAAATCAAAGAATTTGGAAAAGTTAACAAAAAGTCAAAATTTCTAACACTTAGAAAAATTTTCAAGTGTTAAAATTTTGTATTTTTTCCATACTTCATGGCATTTTTTCACATAGTTCCACTTTGAATTGGAAAAAACTCAAAACATGAAAGTTGTAGCTCTTGAAACAAGATTTCCAAAATGTCCAAGAACTCTCAAATCCATGAGTCTAGCTATACTTTTGAAATTGAAACATAGGCTCCATAACCATGGTTTCAAGTTCAAAACTTCACAATTATAGGTCATTTTGGATTTCTTCTTCTAGAACACATGCCACCTTGCCAAATGGGATAAGAACTGATAAAAATCAGTGAGAAGTAATTATGACAAGTTTGGATCAAGTTGAACATTTTCACACATGGTTAAAAAAGGCAAAAGGACTTTCTTGCCCTCTAAGGCAACTTTGATTTACCAATGCCAAAACTTTGTGCCTAACATTTCAGAGCTCATGGCCTATAAATAGAGGCATCCTTTTCAAGTTCAAACACACCAAAGCCATGCAAGTACATGCTTTCCTTCCACTTTCTCCAATTTCATGAATTATAGTTCAAAGTGAGGATAACTTGCAATTTTGAAATATAGTGAAAACCATGAAGAACTTTGGTGTCAAACATGTTCTAATATCCATTCAAAACTTGTTTGAAACTTAAAAACAACATAGGAAAGGCTAGAACTCGAATCACAAACCATGTTCATCATGCTTGCAAAGCGCCTTATCAATCGAATCCATAGCGGCTTGATTAAATTGAGTTCGATCATCCAAACACCATCCACAAACATCATAGACATGATGCGGATCATCAACAACTAACGTAACAACTCTAACATAAATTCGAGCTTCCATTTCACTTATGCAGGTGGACTTGGTTGGATTGATCCGGGGTGATTCAAGATGAGCACCACTCATACCTTCCTAGCGGTGTTGAAGCTCAAACAATCATTAGAACACGACTAGAAACACTCCTTCATCGAATTCGATTCCAGCTTCAACAGTAAGAACATGGAACTCAATCTCATGATTCTTTGATTCATTTGAAAAAACTCTTGGCCGTTTGTTTACTGATCATTAACCCTCAACCAATTGACAAAATCATCCATCGTACATCATTTCAATTAAGATTTTTCGGTTCTAGGGTTCTTCATGTTTTCGAAATTTAATCATGTTTAACGAAAATAAATGAAATTAACAACCACCATCATGTTCCTTGTTAAAAATCGTTGCAAGTTTCATGTTTACTTCATCCAATTTCATCAAGAAATGAGGATTCCATGGTGATGAAGGATCGAGGAGAAGATGAAGGTTTGCGCGTTTTTAATTTAAAATTTCAATATAATATAAACACGTGGTTTGGATTCAATACACGAATGCATTCTTGCCCGGTGATTGCCATTCGCTCATAAGTGTTTGTGCCACGTATGCCACCCACAGGTCCTGGGTTGAACCTCCCATGAACCATTTTTTTCAAACTTTGTGATTTTCTTCATATTTTTTCACAAACTTTAACATTTTTTTCCAATCAAAACTCCTCATTTGAGGTGATTTTTTGTACACTTGTCAATAAATGTATCTATTTTATGATAGTGCAAAATTTTCAGAAAAACTTTCATCTGATTATGTTTTAATCGAGCGAAAAGCGACACTTTTGGCACTTTTGAAACCACTTTAAAGGTGAATTTTCAAACTTTGAATTCGATTCTTTTCAAAACTTTTCATAAATGAACTTCACATTTCAAAAACACTTTCAAAACATTTTTCAAAACTTTTTCATCAAACTTACATCTTTTTACCATGATCGATCCGATTTAAACGATAAAACCGATTTCGTTTTCTCTCGGTTTTCTTAACCGATCATGGGCCTCCCTCATGGTGTAAGTCCCAAACAAAACATTCTTTTATGTACATAATTATTTCTTTGTACATATCAAATTCTTTTTGAATACATACAAATTTTTATCACATACACAGATACTCTTTATACTCAATGCAGACAAACTTCGATCGTTTGTTTTCACTTCACTTGTGTATACATAAACCAACATTCTTTATGTACATACATATTTTCCTTGTACATATCAAATTCTTTTTATATTCATTCAAATCTTTGTCTGTACATAATACAGATACTTTTCACAGATAAATTTCGATCATTTGTTTCCGTTTAGTCTGTATACAACTGAATACCATTGGTATTGAAAGGAGCATTATTCAGGTGAAAGCGCTTTTAAACCAATGGGCCACCCTTATGGTGTAAGTCAACCCTCCTATGTACATCCACATCTACGTACATAAATACTCGTTAGTATACATATTTACTTCCTTGTACACAATTCAAACTTGTAAATAATCAAGTTACGCTCGTTTTAAACGTTCGTTTCACAGACACTTGTTTATATTTCCTTCATAAACTCTTGTAAAATAAACATCACGCATTATTTATATTTCCTTCATAAACTCCTGTGGATACATATCACAAACACACTTGTTTATACAACTGTCTAGTTATAACATAACAACTAGTCTAACCAATAGGTTCCCCACAGTTGTAGCCTCCTCTTGGGCTTATACAAGATAACTCTCCCCCCAAGTTAGCCTCTCTTGGGCTTTGTACAAGGTAACTCATTTCAACGAGTTTAGCCTCCGCTTAGGCTTCATATAAGACAACACTCCCTGCTGAGTCAGCCTCCTCTTGGGCGTTCAAAAGAACTCCTCATTGAGTTTAGTCTTCTCTTGGGCATCATACAATGAAAGAGGCAAATCTCTTACTGACCTCTATTGGGCTTCAATACAAAGAATCACCAGCGTTAGGATAGAACCACGAGTATAATTTCTGGTGAAATTGCTCTTAATTCAAAAGGATGGTTTCGGTGAAATCCTTTTTAAAGCCAAAGCCAGCCATACCCTATAGCTTCCTCTTGAGCTTCATACAAGGACCTCGATGACCTCGATGACCCTCTTCTTAAAAGCACATCCCTTTAATCCAATCAATTTCTCCTCAAGATTTGACATCTATCATCTCGATGGAAGAAGTATCTCATCTATCACATCACATGGGTCAAATTCTTTTCAAACTCTTTTCAAACAAAAACATCTCTTAATTGTAAGTGGTAGCGCTTGTACACTCAAGCAAAACACCCAATGCTTACAGTTAAAAGATTCAATCATTTTCAAAACCTTTCTTAAACATGTAAGTGGTAGCAGCTTGTACACTCAAGCAAAGCACTATAACTTACGATGAAAGATTTTTAATCAATCAAACTTTTCAAAAATGTGTGTGATGAAATAGATTAGATACATTTTCATTAAGATGACATTTGTACATCTCTTACTAACATCCGTTGCTTCCACTATAGCATAAGTGGGAACTACGATTGCTCGACTTTCTCAACATCCTTTTGAGAATACGTAGGCCAAGGTCTCATCCTTCTTGCAAATTTCTTTCTCTCTTAGACCAAACAAACCATAGATCCATGATCCGAGCTACAAATGCTGCGATTCCCAATAGGGGATATGTGTGGGAAGATCAAAGATCTTTGCGAGCACAATAATAACTAAACACTAGGATCCCACATAGTCTATCCTTCTTAAAATCCCAAGGAGAACGAGATGGATTAGTGCAATACCGGCCAGTGATGTTTGGAGAAAGAGTTGAGATGGGGATCAAGTTGGGAAAAGATTCGAGGATGTTAGTATTGAGAAGAATCAAGTTGGTGGCGCCAAAAGTCTTTTGGTGGTAACCAAAAGAAGAAGAGGGCGAGTCAGCGCTTTGTATGACGAAGATGGAAAAGAAGCGCCGAAATTTAACCACCAAGTCGGCTTTGTGACTATTTCACGCTAGTGTTCCAAAACAAGATGTTGCTCTAGACAACAACAACGAGACCAGTGAAGAAGTTTCATCCTTTGCCAATGTCTTATGCAGATGTATTTGCTCACTTGCAAAGTCTGGATATGATTGAATTGCGTAGTCTGAAGATTGACCCGGATAACCTGCCGAAATATTTTAATGCGAATGCTCGTTGTCTTTACCACTCTAATCTTGAGGGCATTGTATTGAGAATTTTATTGCTTTCAAATACAAGGTTCAGAACTTACTTGACAGTGAGGCAATCAACTTTGGACCTCCCCCTACTGCTAATGTCATTCAGCATCCCTTACCTCCCCATGGTGGAAACGCTGTTAATGCAATTTGTGAAGAGGGAAGTTTGAATCTGATAACGGATATTAATGCTTTGACTACCCCGCTATGGTGGATAAAGAAGCAGTTGTTGTTGAAGGGATACTTCCCTAGATGTAATGATGGTTGTGAACAATGTTTGATCCAAGCTGAAGGTTGTGATGACACGAGCGATTTAGCGTCGATTGCGAAGGGACTCTTCAATTTATCCAGAAAGAGTTAGATGTTCAGAACAATGAAGATGAGGTTGATGTGGTTACCATCCCCGTCGCTTCTAGAAGGATTCCTGTTACAATCCCGGTACCGACCAAGAAACCTCTTGTGATCATCACTTTGCCCGGACCGGTACCTTACACTAGTGAAAAGGCCATTCCATGGAATTATGGATCTGAATACTACCATGTGAAAAGCGAATATGGAGGTCTCTAAAGAAGGAAAGTCTGATGACGGGAAAATTGAAGGAAATGAGCCTGCGGTTCATGATATTGTGGGTGAAAGTTGGATTACCCGAAGTGGGCGAATCTTCCCCCCACCTAATCTAGTTGAGAAAAGTCCTGAAGCTTTGGCCAAGGCTAAAGCAAAAGGGAAAGGAATTATGATTGGAGATGAGTCGATACCAAAGACCTCAACACCCGTTCTGAGCCCTGAGATGACCAAATATGTTGAAGAACTGGTGAGGTATATAAGGAATAGAGATTACAAGATAATCGACCAGCTCAGCCAGACGCCCGCCAAGATTTCCATTCTAGCGTTGTTAAGGGATTCTGAACCTCACCGCAATGCTCTGATGCAGTTGTTAGGGACATCCTTCGTTCCCCAAGAGATCTCTGTTAACTAGTTTGGAGACATTGTGAACAGCATTTCAGCAAGTAATGGTATCGGTTTTACTGACTTTGATTTACCTCAGGAGGAAGCATAGCTGCGTTTACGTGGAGATGGCGAGAACTACTTTATCCGTGCGTTGGTTGACACGGGATCATCTCAATGTTCTTTGAGTTTACTCTCTGAAATTGGACTATGAAGGGGCTGTGCTGAGACCCAGTGTTTTGGTAGTTAAGGCGTTTGATGGGTCAAAGAGTGCGTGTTCGGCGAGGTGGATACGCCTATTAAGATAGGCCCTTGAGGTTTTGATGCAACTTTTTGTCATGGATATCAATCCCTCCCTTGTTGCTTGCTTGGACGCCCTTGGATTCATGGGGCTGGCGCTGTGACATCTACCTTGCACCAAAAGCTGAAGTTCTTGATTAATGGCAAGGTGGTCACCATTTATGGTGAAGAGGATTATATCGTCAGTCATCTGAGCAACTTTCGATATGTTGAAATTGAAGGAGAGATCCATGAAACTCCATGTCAGGCTTTTGAAATAGTATCAGTCGATAAGATTCCTTTGCAAAAGGGTGAGAAGTTGGAAGTCTCCATGGCATCCTATAAGCAAGCTCAGGCTATTGTTGAGTCAGGACATCCTGAAGGTTGGGGTAGAGTGTTAGAGATTCCTACTCAGACAGATAAGAGGGGTTTGGGTTTTGCTCCAAAAATGAAGGTCCCAGTTTCCGCATCAATGAGCAAGGGAGTGTCTCCTCCAGTCAAGTTTGTTAAAGGTGGAGTCCAGATTGAAGATGTTGATGCAATTGATGGTGAAGCCGGCAGTGGCAATGATGTGGACAACTGGGTCTACCCAACTATTCCAGGACGCGAGCTCTCAAATTGGTTCGTTGAAGACATTGTTGTGGTCACCCGTTTTGAAGAGTAATTTTCTGTTTTTATGTCATGCCATAATTCCCTACGTTATACCAAGGACGTAGTGATCATCTTGTAGGGCCACAATATTTTTAAATTTCAAGTTTATCATTAATAAAGGCGTCCTTTTTGCATTCAAATATTTACTCTTTGTTTTCTTCCTTTTTCTTTAAAAGGTGGCAATATGAAATTTTGTTTTATAATCATTTCTTTCTTTTATATATAAAACTTTTGTTTTTTTTTCCTTCTTTTTTTAATCTAAAAAATAAAAAATAATAAAAATAAAATTACCAACCACGCAGATGCGATCCTTTGTTGATCCCGGATTCTGTCGATGACGATTCTGCCGTGGCTCGTTATGACTTTGACAAACCAATTTATCAAGCTGAAGAAGGAACCGAAGAGGACTTTGAGTTACCTGAAGAATTAGCCAGAATGTTGAGGAAGAAGAAAAGGTCATCAAGCCGCACCAAGAGACTCTAGAGGTGATCAATCTGGGAACCGAGGATGCTCGAAAGGAGGTCAAGATCGGGGCAGCATTGGAAGATGGATTTAAGCAAAAGCTAGTCGAAATGCTTCATGAATACTTGGACATCTTCGCTTGGTCTTATTAAGATATGCTTGGGTTAGATACTGACATCGTTATGCACGAATTGCCCCTCAAAGAAGGCTGCCCACCCGTAAAACAGAAGCTTCGCAGAACACATCCGGAAATGTCAAGGAAAATTAAAGAAGAGGTTCAGAAGCAGATGGAGGCTGGTTTCTTAAAAGTGGTTTCTTATCCCCCATGGGTTGCAAACATTGTGCGATGCGAAGAAAAGGCTGCAAAGTAAGAATGTGTGTTGATTATAGGGAACTGAACAGAGCCAGCGCTAAAGATGATTTCCCTCTCCCACACATCGATATTTTGGTCGATAATACTGCTCAAGCTAAAGTGTTCTCCTTCATGGATGGTTTCTCTGGCTATAACCAGATTAAGATGGCACCAAATTATATGGAGAAAACTACTTTTATTACACCGTGGGGAACATTTTGCTACAAAGTGATGCCTTTTGGTTTAAAGAATGTCGTGGCAACGTATCAGCGCATTGTGGTTACTCTCTTTGATGATATGATGCATAAAGAGATTGAAGTCTATGTTGATGATATGATTGCCAAGTCCCAGACAGAAGAAGAGCACCTGGTTCACTTGTTAAAATTATTCGAAAGATTAAGAAAGTTCAGACTGAGGTTAAACCCAAATAAGTGCACCCGATAAAGTATATCTTTGAGAAGCCGGCTCTCACAGGAAGGGTAGCCCGTTGGAAAATGGTCCTGACAGAATATGATATCCAATACACTACTCAAAAGGCCATCAAAGGTAGTGTGTTGGCGGTATCTTCTTTCGTGGCGAATTGAAGATGATTATCAGCCATGAAGTTTGAGTTCCCGATGACGACATTATGTATATCAGGGATTGTAATATTCCTGGCCGAAGAGGGGCGAACCAGGCTCGCGGTGGACAATGGCATTCGATGGAGCCTCAAATGCATTAGGAAATGGTGTTGGTGCCGTTATCACTTCTCCGACGGGTTTTCATATCCCATTCACTGTCAGGATTTGTTTTGATTGCACTAATAATATGGCCGAGTACCGAAGCTTGTATTTGTGGGATTAAGCGACTATTGATCCGAGAATCAAAATCTTAGCGATGTCACGGAGATTCCGCTTTGTGATTAGTCAAATCAACGGAGATTGGGAGACTCGCACCCAAATTTGATTCCATACCGAGCATGTCATGAAGTTGATCCCTTATTTCGGCGAGATTACTTTTGACCACATCAGGGAGAACAACTTGGCAGGCGCTTTGGCTACCTGTCATCCATCTTTAAAGTTAGGTGGGCGAATGATGCCCGTATCAACATCATGGGGTTGGAGGAGGGCGGTTCTATAAGTAGAGGTGAGGCGGATGAAAACCCAGGTTACGACATCAAAAGGTTTCTCGAGACGAAAGAATACCCTAAAAGATACTTCCATCGTTGATAAGAAGGCTCTGGCAAAGTACTCGGCTAAATTTTTCCTCAATAAGTGTTACGTACAAGAGGAACTATGACTGTTTTTGCTGGGATAGTGGATAGACACAAAGCAAATAAGATCATAGAAGAAATTCATGAAGGATCCTGGACGATTCTAGTGGGCACACCATGGCTAAGAAAATCCACGAGGCGGGTTATTATCGGTCTACACCATGGAGAATGATTGCTACCACACTAGAACACATTACAAGTGTCAAGTCTCGTTGATAAGATGCATGTTAGCGCCTTCGTTGAATGTTTTGACTTCTCGTGGCCTTTTGCAATGTGGGGCATTGATTTGATTGGAGAAAAGCCTCACCGTAATGGACATCGTTTCATCCTTGTTAGTTACTTCACCAAATGGGTTGAGCCAGCATCTTATGCTCTTGTTACTAGACAAGTGGTCACACGTTTTATCCAGCATAATATCATTTGTCGTTATGGGGTTCCTAAAAAGATCATCATTGATAATGGCTCGAATCTCAACAACAAAATGATGAAAGAGCTGTGTGACAGCTTCAAGATAAAACATCATAATCCTTCTCTGTATCGTCCGAAAATGAACATTGTTGTGGAGGCGACAAATAAGAATATCAAAAAGATTGTACAGAAGATGGTTGTCACTTACAAAGATTGGCACGAGATGCTGCCATATGCCTTGCACGGCTATCGTAACTCGGTGCGTACTTCAACAGGGGCAACTGCTTTCTCTTTGGTATATGGTATGGAAGCAGTCCTGCCCGTAGAAGTTGAAATTCCTTCCTTAAGGATTTTGACAGATGTGCAACTCGATGAAGCTGAATGGGTTCAGAATAGACTTGATCAGTTGAATCTCATTGACGAGAAGAGATTGTGACTATTTGTCATGGACTGCTATACGAGCGAATGAAAAGGGCTTTCGACAAGAGTGTGTCCTCGAGTTTTCAAAATGGTGACCTTGTCTTTGAAGAGAATTTTTCCTCCTAACAATATGGATGCTCGGGGAAGTGGGCTCCAAATTATGACGGACCATATGTCGTGAAGAAAGTTTTCTCTGGAGGAGCTATGTTGCTCGCAAGTATGCACGGAGAGGATTTCCCTCACCCTATCAATGCAGACGTAATCAAAAAATACTTCACATGAAAGAGACCCGTTGGGTTGACTGGCCTAAGCAAAATAAGGGCATCCAGACGAATCAAAAAGGTTCGGGAAAAAGTTAGGGATAAATATAAAAGATAGTACACCCGGCAAGTCGAAAACCTGAAAGGGTGGCTTGGGCAAAAAAGGGTATCACGGTGGATCGAAAACTTGAAAGGGCGGTCCAGGAAAAAATTAGGGATTCAAAGCGAACGACTACGATCTGCACGGCAACCGTTTTGTCATCTTTTTACAACAACTTGATAATCCGGAGTGATGGAGAATCAGTCTAATCGGAGCATTTTGGATAGCTCGATATTAAGGAATGTTGAAGTTGTGAAGGGCACGGCGAATTCGGGGTTCAATAAAAATCCATGATTTGGTTGACACCTTTGTTTTCTTTTAACTTTGATGTGTACGCAATTGCCTCTTTTCAGGAATTTCTTCTTGATGTAAATGCTCATTCACGAATGTCAAATCAATAAAATTACTTTTTATCCAAACTGTGTTTCTTTTTATTTTGTCTTATTTTCATGTTTTTAACTATTTTGTTTGTAAAAATAACGTCCGATATTTTAATAAACTTCGCATATAAAACATCAGAGCCTTACAAGCACGTGACATAATTTTAAAGTTACTCGGAATTTCGGGTACACGCATTAATAACTGAAACTTTTGATCTCTATAGCAGAAATATTGTTATGTTTCGCATTTTTGCAGATTTTTGTCATCCAAAGATTTTAGGATGAAAGGGCATGATACACCTAAGCTTTGGTCACTAACCATCTTTTCTCTCAACAAGAGTTATCCATGGCATATGTGTGCTTGGATGTTATCACTCCTTCCCAGCGAAGAATCGCAAAGCGGTTTGCACCAGCAGGATCGTCTTCAAAAGGTCACTTGTGCCGGAAGATGTTGTCAACCCGTCTTATGCAAGAGCTCGTAATCCGGAGTTATTGAAGTTAGGAACTCTACGCAACATGGGTATCATCCAAGATAAATGTTGATCTCTAGGAGTTACTTCCCCAATGATGTTGATCATTGAAAGTTGTACTTCTATTCCGCAATCCCCCTGACAGGGTCCAGACTATCATCTCTTTGATAAAGACCAGATGATTATATTCAATTCATGGAGGGTTGATGTTTCCTCGGCAGCTCACAATTGCCTTTAGTCCTAGACGAAATATCAAAACATGCATCATTGCATTGCATAGCATCCTCAAAATCGTAGCACTTCCATTGATATGGGCATTGCGCTAAAATAATCTCAAACATGCATCTAAGCATAAGCCCAGTTAAAGTCTTTCTCAGTACCTTTGCGTCTCGGAGTAAGTTTAACCATAAAAATCCCCAAGTGGTATTTCATTGTAGATTTTCCTCAAGTAACATCTTCTTGTTGTTGCTATCGCATTTTGACCACTGTGTGGTCTTTTACACCGACAAATTCAATTCATTTACAAAGTGTCTTATTTTGGTATTCTTACGTGTTTGCCTATAATCGTTAGAAGTCTTGAGTAAGAGTTGGTGTCTAACCTTTTTCTTCTCAATTGTTTGAGTATCCATACTTGGTGTGTGGTAATTCATATAATTTCCACTCTTAAAGAATTACACCCCGCCTTTGGCCTGAGGGATATTGTATTTCTTGCACATATGCAACCTTTTAAAGTTCAACATAGTTGGGCGACCCTTGCTAGGATGCCCTTTGTTTGGCCTTTTTCCCCATGAATTCGTCTTCGATCGATGATTCTACCATTCCATATATCTTTTCCCCAGTGAGTCTGCTCCAGTTGGTCTCATTCTTGTGTATGTCTAATATCCTTACCTGACATATGCTCCTTATATGTGTTCAATATCCTTACCGAACATGTATATTCGATCTTTATGTGTCCAATATCCTTACCGGGCATGTATATTTCGAAACCTTTGTTAGCGTCTTCTTCGGTCGGTCTCTTTCCGGTGTATGTCTAATATCCTTACCTGACATATGCTTCTTATATGTGTTCAATATCCTTACCGAACATGTATATTCGATCTTTATGTGTCCAATATCCGAGGCATGTATATTTGAAACCTTTGTTGGAGTCGTCTTGATCCGGTCTCTTTCGATTGTATGTCTAATTTCCCTTACGACATATGCTTCCTATGTGTCAATATCCTTACCGAACATGTATATTCGATCTTCATATGTCCAATATCCTTACCGGGCATGTATATATCGAAACCTTCGTTAGAGTCGTCTTCGGTCGGTCTCTTTCCGGTGTATGTCTAATATCTTTACCTGACATAACAGAATTTTTGTTCCCAGTTCCACTGTCTAAAAAAAAAAAGGAACAACGATGATTGAAGGTCTTCTCTTCAGAGCGTAAATTTTAGGGTTCTCTTAGTATTTAATCTCCTTCTACCTTGAAAGTTTAAAAGGCTATCGCCAATTTCACTTTCAAGTTTAAGACGATTAAATAGGGGCAGCTGTTGCACCCCAAAATTTGCCCTCCTATATCAATTTTACCTGGTTTAGGCGTTGCATTCATTTGCATACATTTGTCCTCCTATATAAATTTCCTTTCATAGCAAGATTAATGTTTGATTGTACAAATAATATGACAGAATATGAAGCTTGTATCATGGGTCTTGAAGAAGCCATTGATCTCAGAATCAAAATTCTTGATGTGTACGGTGATTCATCTTTAGTAATAAATCAGATTAAAGGAGATTGGAAGACTCGTCACCCTGGCTTACTCCCTTACGAAGATTATGCAAGGAGACCGTTGACTTTCTTCAATAAAGTAGAACTTCATCATATTCCTCAGGATGAAAATCAGATGGAGGGCTTAGCTACTGGCTTCCATGTATAAGGTGAACCGATGGAATGATGTACGTCATATCACCATTGGGTGCCTTGAGAGGCCAACTTATATATTCTCCATGGAGGTGGAAAAGGATGATAAACCCTAGTATCATGACATCAAGTGTTTCTTGATGACTCGAGAGTAATATGATTGATGCGACAAGCAAAGATTGAAAGACCTTGAGAAGATTACATGGTAGTTTCTTTCTCAATGAAGGTGTGTTATACAAAAGAAATTATGACATATTCTTGCTCAAATATGTGAATAGACACGAAGCAGAAATGTTGATGCATGGATGTGTGAGGGTTCTTTGGTACCCATGCCAATGGACACTCTATGGTTTAGAATATGCATGATACTATTGGCTAACAATGGAATCCGATTGTTACAAATTTTCAAAGAAGTGCCATAAGTGTCAGATTTATGCTAATAAGATTCATGTGCCTCCTACTTTGCCCAATGTTATTTCTTCCCTATGGCCTTTTTCTATGTGGGGTATTGATATGATTGGGATGATTGAACCCAAGGCTTCTAATGGACATCAATTCATCGTGGTGGCAATTGACTACTTCACCAAATAGGTTGAAGCGGATTCCTATACCAATGTTACCATGCAAGTGGTGGTCCGATTCATCAAGAACAATCTCATTTGTCGGTATGGTGTGCCTAGCAGGATTATTACTAGCAATAACTCGAATTTGAATAATAAAATAATGGCGGAACTTTGTGAAGAATTCCAGATTGTTTATCACAATTATTCTCCTTACAGAACAAAGATGAATAGGGCAGTTGAAGCTACAAACAAGAATATCAAGAAGATCATCCAGAAGATGGTCGTCACCTACAAGGATTGACATGAAATGCTACCTTTTTCTTTTCATGGGTATCGGACTTTAACCCCCGTCTCTCTTGCTTTGCATGGGTTCAAAATCGGTTTGACCAGTTAAATTTGATTGAAGAGAAGAGAATGACTGCTTTATGTCATGGTCATTTATACAAGAAAATAATGAAGAAAGCATTTTACAAGAAGGTCAATCCTCGTGTATTCAAAGAAGGCGACCTCGTGCTCAGAAAGATCATTTCTTTAAACTCTGATTCCAGAGGCAAGTGAACTCCCAATTATGAAAGCCCATATGTTGTCAAGAAAGCCTTCTGCAGGTGCATTGATTCTTGAAACTATAGATGCAGTGTTGCACCACAAAATTTGCCCTCTATATCAATTTTACGGTTTAGCGTTGCATTCATATGCATACGTTTCCATTGGGCCTAAGCTTTAGACAATCATTCGCTCTTCACATCGCATTGTTACTTGCATTTGAGGTATCGAATTCAAACTCGCATCATTTTGTGTTTGGAAAGTACCTCTTGTTGCACATGCATGCATTGATGTCTTTGATTCTAGGGTTTTAGGCTTGGGCCAGCAGGAAGTAATTATTTACAAGATTTGGAAGATGTTTGTTGTTTTCAATCAACCCGGAAAATTGAGAATGACAAGGTTTTAGCAATAAATCTTATTTTCTCCTATCCATCGATCTTATGTGTGGGTTTCGTCTTAGAGGTCACGTTGGTTTATCTCCTTCCACAAGTGGTTTTGTCAAAGGGTTAGAGGTTGAAGTCGAAGAATTTTGCTCACGTGGGTTACAATTTTCTTGAAGGACTGAGTTTTAATTCGAGATGGCGTTTCTCATTCAAGCGAGATTTTTCGATTACAATGCGGTTTGGATGTTTGACTTTTTAGATCACAGTTCAAAGCTATTCTAATGTATTTCGATGCATTGTTGAGTTTGAAGAGGATTTAAAGTTGAATGTTCAAAGGTCATTATTTTCGGATATTCAAATTTCACTCGTGGTTTTCTCAAGGCCTTTTTCTTTTAGAATACAGGTCAGAACATACATGACAATCTTGTATGCGACCATGTTATTGCTCGTTTGTTTCAAGGTTGTGTTTTGGAATTACGGTTTGGTTTGAAATTGGAATTGAATATGTATTCTGGTTGATATCTACCATGATGTGTCTTAACTATTAATTTTAGTCACGGTAAGGTTTCCCACCAACGTTTACAAGTTTTATGGCAAAGAGGTTGCATTGGTAATATGTCAAGATTCAGAACCAAGAACTCAAATTGGTTATTTTGTTCAAGATCATTCATGCATGGTGCAAGTTATTATGCAATTCACTTGAAGAAGCTTTCAAGTTTCAAACTTTGTATTCAAAATTACAAACACAAACATTGTTACATATGCCATAAAGATAAGACACTTCATAATTCAAGTGATTCATCTCTAAATACTAAATTTGTTTGCCATTTCAACTCAACAAGTTTATAAAATGCCACAAGGGTCATCAAAATTTACATGTTAATTTGAATATGTGATATTACAAAATTCAAACCTTTGATACAAGACTTTCAAGATTACAAACATACAAGCTATGACTTTGAGTTCAAGCATACACGAATTTTTCTATGTCCTAATCTATTGTCTTCTAATGGAAATATTTGTTGCTTTCCTCCTCCAAACCTTCTTGCTCCATCTTCAAGCCTTGCCTAAAGTTTTCCTCTACCATCCATCCGTACCATTGTTGCAATTCATGAAACAAGAAAAGAAATTGGTTAGCAAGTAAAGGGCAGCAGTAATAACACAAGGCCTTACACAATTTCAAATCATCATTAGGGAACTCTAGCGGGAATCAGGGAATCAAGGTTGGGTTTGGACCACATTCACCAACAAGCCTCATAACAAATCATCGGCTATGAACTTGCTACTACAAATCCTCAAGAAGTTTAATTCTTGGTTCACAGTAGGAGGTGTAAAAAAGGGAAAAAAAACAAATATAACTCAGCATAACATCATAGTACAGGACATTAATGCAGGGCAGCAAGGACACGTACCATTTTGGTCAGGTTTTTTTGCCACAAACAACATCAACAGCCTAACATAACAGAAATATATAGCAGCCTAATACATCAACAGCATAACAGAAATCCATAGCAGCCCAATAGGTCACAATATTGCTAAATCCAGTACAAGGACAAGGTGGCATCTTTGATTGACCAACAGTCAAAAACAAAATACCAAAAGCCCATCTTTCGTTTTCCCCAAGCAGCCCTTGTTTTCAAAACTTTACATCAGAGCAGAAACCCTAAATCAGACAATATAAAAGCATCCACAAAGAACCAAAGCTGACCACTAAGAAACCCAAAAGCAGAGCAATACTCAAGAAGCGAGAGAAAACAAAAATTTGCTAATCCTAAACCCAAACAACGGAAAAGCATCATTTTCCCATTAGAGTCACTTAAATCGAAAAAGAAGAAGAGTTTTGTGAGTGTACCGTTTGAAGAGAGAGGTGGGATTGTGAACTTTGTGCATCCTTCCTACTCTATTCCTTTCATTTTTACATAAGCATCACCACTACCGTCACGATTAGGGCCTAGGTTCCCTTTCCCCTTCCATTTTGGTTTTGTAAAAAATCAAGCGTTTTGAAATCGAATAACGATATGAGCGGAAGCAACAAAGTGAGAGATCGATTTACGCATCGTTGTGAAATCGCGAGCCACAGTGAGAGAGGCGATGAGGTTCGAGAGATGAGAGGAGCAGGTGAGAATCGCGAGCGAAAGGGACAAGTTTACGGAATCGAGAGGTCCCAAACTTCGGGTCGCGAGAGATGAGAGGACAATGAGGGTTCGTCGCGATCGTGAGAGAAGTGAGGATGAGAGATCGTGAGAGATTGTAAGGATGAGAAACCATGAGAGGTTGTGAGGATGAGAGTTTTTTTATAAAAACTGATTATGTTTTTTTTATTATGTTAATTTGTTTTATAAAATAGATTTAAGTTAGTTTAGTTTAGATTAATTAGGATTAGTTTTTTTTATATATTATTTAATTTATAATAAAATGAGTTAGATTAGTATTAGTTTAAATATAATTAGGAATGGTGTTGTCTAAGCCAGGCGGTGACACTTGTCACCGTCACGGCTGTGTAGTCTGTTCGAAATCTGATGCAGGTACATATATGGTAGCAATCTTGCACCCTCCTTCGTAGCCATCAGATCTGTTAAGATCCGGATCCAGTGTCCCAGAATGGTGGACCACACTATGCCTCATGGAACCTCCCATACAAGATCCAGCAAGCTATTGGGCTTGGCCTCAGCTTTGCTATCCACACCTTCAAGTCAAGCTTCAAATCAGGCCATTTCTGAATTCCCTCTTTAATCTATTTATTATGAAAGTATTTTATTTTATTTGATGTATTAAATAATAATTAGTAGATATTTTTATTTGCTAAATTATCGATTAAATTATTAGTTGATTTTTTATCAAGTAGAAAAAATCCATCCTAATAATTATTTAAATTCGATTGTATTGTGTGTTAATTTTCTTGCATGGATCCATTTTATAATGTTATCCACTTTATCATGGCTTTTTGTCTTGTAAATGAAATGCAGGGAATGTTTAAATCAGGCATTGTTCTCAACAATTCTAAGAGGGAGGCGATGAGATGGGTATTCTCAACCGTTAAGATATTTCAACAAGTAGATTCGAATCATGAATGATAGAGTAGAGAAGTCTTTTCATCCATGGTACAATTCTTGTTTCGCCTCTTTAATCAAATTATAAAACTTTCTAGCATCGTCATTGGGCCCTTCATGTACTATGTGTGCTTCTTCCCTATCGATATATATATGTCATGTAATAAGCCAGGAATGTCGTCATGTGATTCCTCTTGATCTTCCATCGCAACACCAATTTCCATAGATCTTTGTACTTTCTCCATGGTGCAACCATACGTCATAACCTTTAGAAAACCCTTGGCTATTAAGTTATCCCTAATAATATCTCTATTTTCCAATACAAATTTTACACATGGCACAAGGGCATAAAATCTCATCTCTTTGAGGTCTCTTGTTAGTGTAGGCAAAGTCTAAAATCGAGTAACACCGTTGATGTACTCTTGACTAAACCATGGAAATTTAGTCCACTCTTTGTCCATCACTTTATAATCTAAATATTTGAAACACACAACACAAAATAAATTCAAAAGCAGGACCCAGCAGAACCAAACATGGGAATATACAAAACATAAACAAAAGCGAGAACCAAAACATGGGAATATACAAAATAGATTCAAAAGCAGAACAAAACATGGGAATATACAAAATAAATTTAAAATAGATGCAATCGTGGTTACCAGTGTTAGCTCTTGTTGTTGAGTTGATTGGAAACACGAAATAGCAAAATGTATGGTAGAATCAGTTGTAGGGTAAATTACCACAATAACTTAATCAAACTAGATACACATTATCATATCATCTACCTTAGCTACACTTATGAAACACCTAAAATAATATGGTCTCGATGGGCACCTCTGATTTATTTATGTTATATATAAATATTATAGAGTGACTTTACTACTTATCACCTTCACTTCTCCATTTGAATGACTTTATAATTACATCTCACCATTTGGAGAAGAAGAGTATAAAATACATTAAATTTGACTTTTTAATTTCTTTTGTGATTTTGTCATTCTTTTATCCACCTTAATTTTATTTGCTTGAACTCGGGTATAGCACACAAGACCATGTTAGTAATCATTTAAATAAAAATTGAACATAATAAACGAATACATGTAGTATGAATAGTGGTGCAAAAACATAGTGTATGATGTATGAATAAATGATAGAAGTCTCTCATTTAAGAGAAATTTTAGCCATCTAGTTGGATTGGACAATTTCATCAATTCTAAACAAGAAAAGCAAATACACATAAACCTTAACAAAATCTTACAATTTCTGGTTCAACTAACATTTTAATTCAGAATGAAGTGATAATGTATACCCAGGTTTTAAAAATTGTCTACAACCACAAAAATGATATTGATGCAGAGACCGATCTAGAATGAACAAATTGTAGTTAATTTATATCATAACAATCACATTGGTACCGACCAAAATCGCAAAAGTATTTAAGCGACCGATATTTAAAACATTACCTAAACTTCATATCCAAATCTGATTAAATCAATTTCACTAACAATAATCAAATCCAAAACAGCAACAAAACCACTATCGTCAACTACTAGTACACAAAAAAATACTCAAACAAAACCATGACTATGATACATACAGGTTAATTAATAACAAAGCGATGGTTTCTAATATACTACACAACTCAAAAATCGAAAATCTACGGTGGTTTGGCTTGAAAAAAGCATTTTATAATAAAATAAAAGCGAAAACTCTTCATAGATTAAGAATAACAAACAAAACTAACATTTTAGATTGAAGAACAAAAGTGATTATATAGTTGATAATTAAATTAAGAAAATGTGGCATTAAAATCGTAAAGACAAATATTTTCTAAGGAATCGAAATAAACCATAAGAATAATTCTTCATCCTCATAAGAACCAACAAAAATAATTATTTTCCCTCATGTGTATGAATATCTAGTTTTAGGCAGTAACCCGGGCCGTGCATCAACTCTGCGAGTTCTACCAAGAGTTGATACCATATGAATCATAGCCACTCATGGATTGGCTAAATTCGAATGATCAAAATAGAAAAATGAAAGGCCTAACTAAAAGGTTAAAGCTGATGCTTTATTCTGGTTGAACCTAATGACTCATTGAACATATGTTCCCATTAAAGGAAGCTGCCTTCTCGGGCATTCCAAAATGATGTTGCAATCACGGATTTGGAGCTATTATGCATTTCACAGACAAATGCATCACATTTACTATTGGGCTTTTTCAAATATTGAGTGCCGATATGGGGCTATTGCTAGCAGTTACTTGAGTCGAAAAGAACATGGTGACTTCCACACTTCCTAACAACAATACTACCAGAATAGATGAAAGTGTCAAGCTGTGTATGGATATCAAACATGATAATTAATACATAATAATTAAAAATGTGGCTTTGATAGTTCTTATCGCGGAAATCGTGTAACACTGATAGTTAACTATTAACAACATCAAAACAACATACTTCGATGTTAAAACTTGACACAAATTATCAAATATGAGAAGAAAACCCCGGTAGCTTGTCGGGCGAAGTGGAGAACAAAACCTAGTGAGCTTGTCAAGGAAGCAATTAGAGGTCAATTTCGGTAAACATGCATCAAATCATACTATCCAACGCAGAAAATCAATTTAAAGTCGGTTTCACCTCGGTTAACTTGAAACCTAACATATTCAATGATCCGGTCGAGTTTCAACCTAGTTACTAACATCGATTCACTCAAAAACTTCGATTTCAAATCAACATAACAAAATCTAAAAATAAGGGTAGAGATGAAACCTACGTAACTCCAGCGACGGGAAGCTTCGCTCCACACCTCAACAAAGAAATCAAGCGCATGCAAAACAAAAATATGATTAGGTCAAAATCGGAGGAGGCGAATCATGATTTGGGCTTCGATAGAGGTGTATTGGGTTGTGAAGGTGCGAGCGATGATGTTTGAAGGAAACAAGCGAGAGGTCGATGAAGTAGGTGGGTTTCAAAATGTGTGAGGAGTTTGGGTGAAGATGGCTGGATATCAATGATAGTATGAAGAGAGAAGAGCAGTAGAAAACTTATGCAAGATCGTTGACGGGAGAAGAGCGATGATGGTACGGAGAAGAGTGAAGAAATTAGGTTGAAGCTAGTAGAGAAGTGAAAGCGTTATTGAAATTTCTTTTCAACTTTATTTTCCTTTTTTAATAAAAACAATTAGAAAAAATAATAAAAAGAAGCGAAAAATAAAGAGGAAAGTTTGGCGGTATAAAATTGTGGGTTTAAACCATAGTTTGAAGTGAAACTTATAATCCACGATTATTAACCGTGGTATAAATATAAATTTCATTTTGTAAGCGTGGCAATATAAGAAAAGGCCACCGTTTCACAATATGGGTTCAATATTTCAAAACATATTTCTACGGTTTGAAAACCACTGGCTTATATGTAGCCATAGTTTTTGAGTTGTGGAAGAATTTAGCGTGGCGTGGGCAGAGAAATGTTGTAGTGGGACAAAGTTCTATAGTTTTTTTCTACATGTGTGATTGGATCTTCCATGTAACATGGATAAATTCGGATGGCCTACAATCTCTCCCACACTCAAGGTATCACGATTATTTCTACCACCAATTTGTAATGCCCCTACGACCCATTTGCTCCTACCCCACAACTTCTAGGCTTAATTACCCCGGGTTCACCGGTTAATCAATGTTGTGACCACTTTATATATGGAAGACCCACCACAATCTCTTTCTCTAAATGGGTGAGGGGTGGATGAAGCTAACATTTCCCTCTAGATGAGGTTCTCTAAGCAGAGACTAGACTTTCTAGGGACGTTGCTTTGGGTCGCCACTTCCTTATTTCGAGTTCTTACCACTCATGATGAAGTTATTTTTGTTGTTTCCATGTACATCCTTTTTCATAAGCTTTATGGTAGGAGATGTGGCTCCTTTTGAGGTCACCTTTCACACATACTAATTTGTCTGAATCTTGGTAAACCTTCAACAGGAGGATACTTGGAAAGTAGATTGTGAAGCCATAGAGCATAAGTTCTCCTTCCACAAGAAACTTGTTGACCTTCTTGGAAAGGTCAAGCATGTTGAGACTTTCAAGAAGCACTACTACAAAAATGCATTACACCTTGGATGTGAAATTCATTTAACCTCGGCTACAAAGCGAGGTAAGAAGGCGATCAAGAAGCGTAACCATAACACATAGATTTAACATCAACGGGGAAAAATTATTTGTACGGATTCGGACTCCATTATCTTCACTTTATTTATGCAAAACTAGCGCATCCTACCTCTCGGATTATGAATAAAACTAATGTGTAAGATATTGTTTTTTAAATTAAAACCTGTCACATTGTATATATAGAATATTAATAAATTGATTTGTTTACAAACTACACTGTTTACCCATAATGTTATATTGTTTACACAAAAAATTAATTTCCCCGAAGATTTAGACTTTATCCCCTCAGGTTTTGAGAAAATCGAGGTAAAATATGTTTACCCCTCAGTTATAGAATAAAACGGTATAAATTCTTTTTCAACTTTACATTATCTACAGAATATTAAAAATATTATTATAACAAATGCGGTTTTATCACGATCGTTGTTATGCTATTCTTGGAGAACAACAAATATTTGCATACATTTTGCATGCATCCAACCTAAGGAGTTATCGGTTCCAAATTGGAAAATGTATTTTCCACGTTCAATCCATCACCAAGAACTTTCCAAGCTTCTTTAAGTTAAAATTGGTGAATTTGTTCAAGATAGATGAATATTTTTTGGTCTTGCAATCCATCCCAAAAGAATGATGCATACGACTTTGGAAATTACATGTATGTTAAGATTAAGGAAAATTTATTTAGAGTGTTTTATAGTAAAATAGATTATTTTATGCTTAGTTATTCGAAAACCGAAGGGGTAGATCATTTAGTTTACACTTTAAATAAATAAAAACATAAGCTGCAATAGGTGAGATTTGAACCATGTCTGGATTATTTTACCGTTGGTTATACTAAAACGATATGTGGTTTCTTTTTTAAAAACAATAAAACATGGTGTGCCTTGGCATTCCTCTTAGTGGGTTTAGGAAGCGCATTTTAGACAACGTTTTTCCCCCGCGCCTAAATTTCAAAAAATAATAATTTAAAACTTAGGAAAAACAACATTAAAGGCTTACTTTAGAAACACTTCTTCAAAGCTTTGCTATAGGTCTTTTAGATAGCTAGGATTAGACAACACTTTTATAAGTTCAAAAAATAATAAGAATAAAGTTTTAGCAAAAGTGTTGCTTAAAGGCCGTTTAATAAAAGCTGTTCTAAATGCCGATTTTGAGAGCGTATCTAAGGGCGATTTTATAAAGCGGCTGAAGTCTATTTTAGTAAGCGCTGCTTATATGGATAAAGCTCTCCTAAAGACAATACATTAGGCAGCGCTTATGAAAAGCTGTCATAGGTATTTATTTCTAAAATAAATAAAAAATCCCAAAATCTCTAAAAAACCAAATCTCA
Source organism: Vicia sativa (assembly GCA_021764765.1). Classification (NCBI taxonomy): domain Eukaryota; kingdom Viridiplantae; phylum Streptophyta; class Magnoliopsida; order Fabales; family Fabaceae; genus Vicia; species Vicia sativa. The sequence continues at coordinate 72,137,536 of CM038794.1, read as the reverse complement.
AAAATGTTCTTCTTCTTCAATCCTAAACCATCAATGGCGATCTTCCTTTCAAATTTGTAACTCCTTCTTCTTCGTTCAAAACCCTCTATCATTCTACTTTTGTTCTCAAATCTGAAACCCTAACTCCGCCGTCTTCCTCCTTCACGTTTCAAATCCTTTAATCATTGTTTCTCCTCCACTACCTACTGAAATACTCCTTCGTTCTTATTCTTCCACATTATCGGCCCTACCACCTTTGCTGCTTCAAAGCTTTATTGCCTTGTAGTTGTTGGTGTTTGAGTTTGTTGATGAGAACTTTCGAGAACTTATCTGGAGCTTGTAGTCTCGGGTAACAAGCTCTATTACATATCATGTTCACGTAAATTTTGTTGCTCTCTTCTCGGTGCTCACTCCATTCACTTTTTGTTTGTTGTTAAAGTTAAATCACCATAACAAAGCGTAAAAATAGGGGTTAGGTTTGATAAAATACTAACAAAGATAATGAGAGATATGTATAATTGTTTGAATTATATGATTCACTTTGTTTTCATTGGTTTAACAAATGTACACATAAGGTGTTTGTGAAAATGCACTTAAAACAAGGTTAATTCTTGGATTGAAAATTTATTCTAAATTTTAGCCTAATAAATAACTACAAATATAATTGTATCTATTTTTGTTAGTTAAAAACTTACAATGATGGGAGTTTGGTTGAAGACAATTGCTTTGTGTTTCATGTTTATGTTGTAACCTTCTTCCACACTTTCTATAACTAGAACAATCCAGCTTTTCTATTTATAATATTGCTATACATGTATATGTCACTATATGTTTCTACAGATTTTGATATTCAAGAGAGTTCCAAAACCAATAGGCTTGTGCAGAAGTTGAGAGTTTTGTTTAGTTATCTCAAGTGCGGGCCTAAGCATTTCATTGGTAAACAACCTCATGTTTTCTTTACTTTTATTCTTCTTCTTCTTTCCCGTTTTCCATTTTTTTCTGGTTTAGTTTAGTTTTTATTTGTTTAAGTTTTGTTAACTCAGTATTGTAGCGGCAAAAACTACGAGTATAAGCCATTGAATTGACTTAACTCAAAAATTAACAAAAGAGTTACCACCGTGCTTTTATTTTATCCAAAGGACTAGGAAAAAGAGCGAATAAAATCCTAACAAAAATATCAGAGATCTGGGACCAGGGGTTAGTTATGCAAATGGAAGGTCTTAGGCACCCAAAGCATCTACGGTACTCCGCAAGAACCTTTTTGAAAATTTGTATATGTGTGCTAAAAAGAGTATGTACAAATTGGATGGTGGGGGGAGGAAAAAAGTATTTTTTTTTATAATTTTTGATTTGATATAACTTCCAATGAGTTCTAGGCCTACATACCAACAATGTGGAATGTTGAAATAAAAACCAAGTAGTTCGGCTAAAAAAGACCAAAGTTGTGTGTTGGTTGATTTTAAGAAAAGTTAATTAGAAAAACTACAAAGAGCTCAAAAAGGTTTGAATGAGGTTAGGTGTTTTTTAGTCTTATGAAAAATAAAGTCAAAGTATTATTAGATGAATTGAAATTTTGATTAAGAAAAACAAGTTTGAAAAATCATGGACCTAAGTCCAAGGTTTTTTTTTATGAAAGCGATTCGAGTTTTGAAAACAAGAATCCTTTGAAAAGAGGAAGATTTTGAAAATTAAAGAATGAGAAGGAGATGAAGAGGCTAATATAAGTGCATAAAGTAAAAGGTAAGGATAAATAAAGATCTAACCGGGTGAGTAATCTAGTACTTGACATCAAGAGCCAATACCATATACCATCCTTTGGATTACCACATAAACAATAAATAACTAGACAAAAACCAAGCTTGAGATAAGTCAATGCCTGGATGAATTCTCTTGTCTTAATAAAAGCGGAAATGTGACTATATTTTGAAATCCACTCTTAATAGAGTATGGAATAACATACAAAGATAATAACCGAGCAAGCGAGATAACACCAAGGGCACATAAATGTTCAAGGCGAGAGTAAGGTCATAATCCTAAGTCCAAAGATCAAGCTCCAAGCACAAGGATAATAACAAGTCCAATTATAAGTTTTTATGTCTAAGTTTAATTATTAAGTATTTTAGAAAAGAAAAATAAAGCTCAAGTGAGCAAATTCAAAATAACAAGAAAGTAAAATGCTCAAATAAGTAAAGGAAAAATGACATGAAATGTAAATGCTAAAAGATAAAGGTGCATAAAATAAAGAGCATAAGAGTAAATGCAAAGTAAAGGCGGAAAATAAAAAGACAATTAATTAAAGTTTAGCAAGATGACCATCTTGAAACTTGTCAAGTATATCATCGAATTGTTAGTAATTAGTCATCGCAAAGGTGACCATCTTGAAACTACATGAAGACTTGCGGAAGCTTGATAGAATCAACGCGATCACAGTTTCAATTGTTTTTGTCAATATATCATAGGTTTTGGAATTATCATATCACTTGATCAAAGATGATTGAGAATTTCAAATGAACAAATTAGTGGAAACTTGCTAGAAGCTTGATTAGAAATCAACGTGACCACACGACAAATACAGTGTTGAACCAAGATCAAAGCTCAAGTCATTTTTGGGGCTTATGTTAGAACATTAAAGCTCATGCCACCAATTGATCATTTTTCGAAGATGGACAAAGAAAAATAAGGCGAAGAAGAAGAAATGATTTTCAATTTTATTTTGCATCGATGAATTTATCTTGGTACTTCAAAATCAATCAACTTTCTTGGTGGATTTGGTCATTGATGAAATTTGTGAATCCAAATTAAATTCAAAAATCAGCAAAATAAAATGAAAATAAAGTCAAATAAATGTTGAAATTAGGTTCTTTAATTGGACTTTATTATTGAAATACATAAATAGTATTTTACATCAAAATAAAATTTCAAGAAAATTATCCAAAGTCAAACAGAGGTCAACAAGTGTTAAATTTTTTTTTGAGAATTTTCTAAAGTCAAGAACTATTTTTAAAAATATAAAGAAAATGATATAACAAACCAAAAATAGAAAAAAAAATAGTAAAATCAGAAATAAAAATAAAATGAGGTCACCAATATTAGTCAAATGACCATTGGATCCTTCCATAATTTTTTCAGAATTTTAAAATGTCAAAGTATTTTAAAACAATTAAAAACATCAAATAAAAGATAAAAATCATAAAAAATATCAAATCTGAACATAAAATTATGAAAAAGTAAAATTCAAAAAGATAATATTTCAAAACATTTTTGTGAATTGTTTCATAATTTTTGGTTAGAAATGAATTTTATATGATTTTTTGAAGTTTAAAACATTTAAAATATAAAATCAGAAAATAAAATAAAAAGCCAAAAAATATGGGCCATTAGATCACAGTCAAAACGCGTTAGTAAGCTAGTCCAATGGATCAGAGGCGTTGTGCATGATATGGACCTCTTGGAAATCAAACCGGATCACCAATTAATTAAATATTAATTAAATATTAAAAAAATAAAAGTAAGGATCCAAGGCTCCTATAACATGCGTATGGTAGAACCAAAACACCATATCCAATTCAAAATATTACATGTCAAGCCCTCATTGGTTGAAAGGCAGACACGTGGGTATCTTCAACCTCCAACCATCATCCATGGTCGTTTCTCAAAAAAAATCCAAGCAATGGTGGTATCATTGGATTCGTCTTCAAGACGATCTAAACCACATGCTTTCGCGAAAAATTTATTTAAACTCGGTGAAGAGAAGCTGGAAAATCTTAAATAATAGCGAATAGGATTTTGATGAAATTCTCAATCAATACTTGATGAAAATGCAAATGATGAAGATCAGATCGAGGAGATGAGGAGAGTGCAATGATGCTTTATTTTACAAGGTTTGATGGAATCTACAGAACAAAGTTCACTTCGGATCTCAAATTGGACTTGGATAGCACGATTCGGGAGGCCTTAAGGCGATTCTTATTAGCTTGATTGAGGCTCAAGGAAGAAGAATCAGGGTTAATTCAAGCGGAAGTGGTCTAAAAGTGAAAGCGAAATCTCATAAATGTGAGGTTTGGTGTGAGTTTGGCGAGATTTTCGGCTCTCAAAGCTTGAGGAAATGAGTGGAATGTGTCCCTTATTTATAGGAGAAGTGAATGGAATCAAAGGGAGGGTGAATGATGCAATTTGGGCGAAATCATGCTTTCCGTGTTCATGAAGAAAGTGTGACTTCATGTGCATCAAAACTTAATCATTCTTTGTTTGATATGCTAATTAATCACAGGAAGTTCTAATCACAATTATTCACGAAATCAAGGCTTAATTTGGCTTAAAATCAAGTTACACGTAAATGCACAAGCCGATGGTGAGTGTAAAAGCAGGTTTTGGCTCAAACTTTGAGCGAGGCCAAATCCAATTCCTCGCGTGTTTCTTGATTTTTCTTGATCCAAATGAATTATTCAAAGAGTAGAACACAATGCAAAAGAATTAAATCAAATGGATGCTTAAGTTGAGAGATTGAGCCTTTTGGATTCTTGCAAAATCATTGATTTTTACGGCGGGCCTTGGTCGAGCATGCCACATTCTAAAATGACCTATAATGTTTCTTTTCAAACTTACCCTTCCACTCAATTTGATCTTGATATTGAAATATGATATGAATTAGACCTCCCAGGAACATTTGGAAAAATAATCACTCAAAATTCTAAAAATTGAAAGTTATGATCTTGTGAATTTGATGAAAATTTGTGAAATGACCAGTCTTTTGACTTCTTCAAGAAACTTTCAAACACTTCCAATATTCAAGGATTATAAGGAGATAAGGTCCACATATTCAAGATTGTTGTGCAAAAATAATGACCTCAAAATGATAAATGATGATCAAGATATGTCCATTTGAAGTTGATTGACCAAAAGTTGAGGAATTCATCAAGGACTTGTGTTCTTTTCAAGCATTTTATTTTTCACCAATTGAACTAAGTTGTATTAGACATCCTTAGGTTCATTGTGAAAGAAAAATGAGCTCAAGGAGACAAGATATGACCAAGTTATTATCCTTTGGAGCCATACAAGATAGATGAAGCATCAATCTAGAGGGTGGGCAATCATAGACTTCTAAAAAAACCATTTCATCAATTAAACTTTTGGATCCAAGAATATTAATTGGAAGTCCTCTTAAGAATCAAATGGCTTTTAATTTATCCATAAAATTCACACAAAATCAAGATATGGTCCTCGAAGTCCAAAACCCTAGTTTTAAGAGATGGCCATATGATGGAAATTCTTTGAATTTGATGATCTCTTTCAAGCATAAAACACATTTAATATAAGAGATAATGGTTGATGATAATAGAAGTCTCAATGAGAGATAATACTTTCAAACTCTTGAGAGTTGATGAGAGAAGGCATGGAAATACACTCATGGACCTATCGACTTTTGAGGAACTTGTGCACCATTCACCTACAACATTTAGAGAAAAGTATACACATGGTTAGTCAAATATCAATCATCACATGCAAGCAATAATCACTTCCACAAGGTGTCGGTGATCTCCCAAAGGGCAAACTCTACGGATAGAGAGAGAGAGAACCAATTTATGATCTTTGTGCAATGCAATTGTATGAAGTATGAGAGAATCTTAAGGGAAAAATTGGGGTACAACAAGTATATAATTGGTTTACATATTTTTGATGGGGTTACTTTGATTGATAGTGAGATTCTTTAAAACTTTGCCTAAGTTTTAGATATTAAAGTTTCTATTTGTATAAATGGTAATACTCTAGTTATTAGGTTCTTTGTGTGGAAAAGTGTCGTCATCAATGAGGTAGTCATATCAATCAATTTTAGGAATAAATTGAAATTTGATAGAATTTAGAATGTTGAAATCTTGGGTTGCTTGCTAATATGTATGTGTTTGTTGTTTTTGTTTTGCATTGAAGTATCAATCTTATTTTTTGGTGAGGTGATAACTTTGTGATGAAATGTATTATTTGTATTAGTGAAAGCGAGATCCATAGTTCTCATTTAACGTAGCTACCTAGATCGTTGAGATGAACTCCTACCTTAGGCGGAGAAGAAACTACATGAAGAATGCTCCAGTGTTGTTGCTGAGGAAGATCACCGTGCAGAGGAGGATCAGAAAACTCTTTAGCAGGAAAGGGAGACCCAAGACTCTGAAGGCTCACTAGAATGAGATGGCCGCTCTGAAAAGATATTTCTACAACCCTTCAATGTACAATGTAGGATATGTATAGAGTCCTTGGTCAGTGGATCAAGTAAGGAATTATGTCTTGATGTTATTATTCAACATTCAGGCTCTTCGAGAGATTTTGGGCAAGTCATTCCTCCTCAAAGTACAACTACCTACCGGTCTCAGCGGGCGTGCTTGGGCTCCCACTGCCCGTACCACCTATCCTCACTCGACATCGGTCGAGCAGATCGACAACTGTCACATTGAGAATTGTGCCCGTATGTTGCCCATGATCGAGATAACGGCTAGTTATGAGCATTGTTGCTCGGTCTTGACCTAGTCAACTCGAGCGACTATATTTGCGAATCCGTATCCCACCCAAATATAGAAATCAATGAGAATCCTCTAACATCATTATATAAACCCTTATATCTTTGAGAGCAAGGTGAAACAACTCGATTTTCAAAATCATTTAAATTTTGAAACAGTGATATCACCACCTAATTTTATTTTTCAAAAGGAGCGGAAAATATAGATAAAACCCCACAGATGCGGATAAAGGCGGTCACGTAACCAAAAACATGGAATCGGGGTCGGTTATGTAAGGGAATGTATTAGTACCCTTACATCCATCGTACTCGATGGGACCCGTTTAGTTCTAAGTGTTTGTGTGTGTGTTAAATTGTTAATGCATAAGTTATGAATAAAAGGAGAAAAGGATTTGTTTATTATTATTTTGAGTTTGACACGGTTTGGAACCGTGTGCCTACGTATTCCTTTGTGCAATGGGAAAGTCAAAACTCCGTAGTTCCTCTCAAAAAGTTTTAAGTGTGTTGTTTTGATTTTATAAGAAAATCGTGCATTAGACATTTCAAATGTTTGAACTTGGACTTATTTAGTTTGTTTAAAAGCTTAAGTCCTCGTTAGGTGTTTGAAATGGCTATTACCTCTTTGTCGAAAGAGTTTGATTATCGCATATAGCGAGAAAAGGATTTTGAGTGAGTTGAATTGATTTTAGGTGGGTGAAAAGTAGAACAATAGGACTAGCATCCTACGATTCAAATACTAGAAACAAGATGAGCTCATATACAGCGAGTCGTCTATCATCCCAAAGTTTTCTTATGAAAGAGTGAAGTGAAACAAAGTTCATGTTATTAAGAATCTTTAAATAATTGGACTAGCAGCCAACGATTTAAAGATTCGAAGTTCATTTTTTTTACAAGTGTTTAAACAATTGGACTAGCATCCAGCGATTTAAATACTTGAGTTTTTATTATGAAAAAGAAATTTGAAAATGCACTCGACGTTGGATCGAGGTTTGTAATTTAATTATGAAAGCGTTTTAGAACTCGATGCGTGAGAAATGGAGTCAGGTTATGGTTAATTAATTATATGGACTTAATTAACCTCGTGAGGATAGGTGCTTCTATCCCCAACTATGAGACCCTGGTGCATGGAAAATTGGTATATAGACCAATGTTATTTTTGGGTTATGATTAACTAAAGCAACAAGGGCTTTAGTTAACCTCGTGATAGCCATGCCCATCCCCAACTATGAGACCCTTTAAGAAATCGACTTATGAGCCAATCAAAGGAAAGTCGGATTAATTTTAATGTTTGTTGTGTGCGAAGTGTGCGAGGGTGAATAAATCTTGAATGAGCGAATAAACAAACAATTATCATACTATTACAAGGAAATTTAAATAATTATTAGAAATGATTTTTTACGTTTGATGAAAAATCAACTAATAGTTTAATCGATAAATCATCAAATAAAAACTATCAAAACTAATTATTATCTAGTACATCGCACAATCATTTACATAAAATAAATTAATTTAAAAGATAAGAGTTTAGAAATGGGCACGATAGTGCGTGAATCAGGAGGTGCGAAAAGAAATCCATCTGATCTTGTATGATTGGTTAGCAAAAGTTCATCACGTGTTGGCAATCTGGATGCGTCGGATCTTATTCTCCAAAATACCCCAATGGCCAAGGTGGTGTATTATTTACCAAGTATTTTAAGAAAACAAAATAATTTAACTAATAAAAAGAAAAAAGAAAAAGAAAGACCAAGGTGGTGACACTTGTCACCATCAAACTAAAACATTAATATAACATAAAAAAAAGGAAAACTCTAATTAAAAATTAAAATAATTAAAATAAAAATTAAACTAAACCAAAATGGAACAAAGCAATCAGTCTCTCACTCTCACGATTCCTCTCTTCTCGCGACCCTTACGCAGAAACTCCCATCTTCTTCTCACGATCGCTTACCCAGAAAACTCATCCTTTTCTCTCTCAATCATTTCCTGATGGAAACCCTCATCTCTCTCTCGATCGTTTTTTTTTACGGAAACCCTCATCTCTCTCTCAATCGCTGATGTGCGATCGACCTAATGTGTCTAACGATATCTTAACTGTAAGTGCACAGTCTATCGCGGTAGTAATAAAAAGATGTCGAACCCACAGGGACTTCGTAATCACTCTAGTGGTAGGAAAGTATGCTAATTTAGCTAAGGCGGATGATGTCACGTTTGGTTTTTGGGAGGTAAGGGAAAGTAAAACTAATTGATTTAAAGGAATATTAATAAGGCGGTCGGTATGCAATAGAGTGGACCTAAGCGGATCTAATCGAACATAAGCGTATAAAGATGGTTAACTTAATTGTTCCGTAGAAATAATCAGTTTAAAAACCCTCAACTCACACGTTCGTGGTCTTATCTCGGATTATATTCCTCAAGCCCTATGCCTACTCTCGCTAGCCCATAAGTGTTTAGAAAATACTCTTTGAAAACTTAATTAAATCTAAGTCGTTTTAAAAGCGCTCGTATTTAAATCGAATGCCTAACTTTAGCTATCGGTTAAAACCTCACACTTTCGTGGTCTCGATCCTAACCTATTCTACTTTTCTTACTTTCGTAACAAAAGGTTTTATTCTTAATTACAAAGTTATAACTTGATTTTAAGTTGATTAAGGTTTTAGCTTAGGATTGATTACATGCCTAATGTCATTACTATTACATACCGACATCAAAAATCTAGCTAGCCATAGTCACTAAATCAAACTCACAGAAAACATAATTAAAGAATGGTAAAGCAAACATTATGAATAATTAATGAAAACTTGTAATAAATAATTAAATTGTGCCTAAAATTAAATGTAATAAAAACCTGAAATAAAGCAATAATCCTACGTCCTTCTTCCACAAATCGGAAACTCGGACCTTCGGAATCGGGAAAGTAAACAAGTTCTGTGGCTTAAATAAATCCTAACTAAAATAACAATTTCCTAATGTTGGAAATTGTTATTGGGCAGTAAAGAAAACAAAGGAATAAGAATGCAACAACGAAATGGAAAACTGGAAAGCAAGGTTTTAATTTGGTAGAGCTTCCATGAGCGGCAAGACTGAAAAATGCTCTGTGTCTTCTTCTTTGGAATTCGTGCTATTTATAGAGAAGAGTAGTACTAGCAGTTGAAATTCCATCGTGGGCTTCACTTGAAATCTTGAGGAAAAATAGGAAAGTGGGTTGAGTCGTGGCTTGAGAGAATTCAGGAGCAGCTTGAAGACTTTTCTCGTTGCTTACGTCTCCGTTAAGTATAACTTGAAATTCAGCGGCGTTACGGTCGTGGCAGAGGTGTTACGAGCACTACTTCATGAATTAGCGTGTGTGACGTGGCGGGAGTTGATGATGGGCGTAATCATCTTTGCAATGCCTTACGATCGTGGCGAGGGTGTGACGATCGTAACATCGACAAAATATGCGATTTTGGCGGTGATTCTTTTCCTTGATCTTTCTTGTTAACTTTGTTCATTTGATGTTCTCGCTAATTTGACACGAGATATGTGGTACTGCAAAGACATGAAAACTCGAATATTGAGTTAAATGGATCGGTGCGATATAAAAGCAGGTTAATTTCATAGCAAATATATGATACGATTTCTTGTTATCAAATTCCCCATACTTAAACCTTTGCTTGTCCTCGAAGCAAATAGACAATTAGAAAAATCGGACAAGTTTTTATCGACCGCATATGCCTAGTGTACCTTTTGTTTTAAAATAGTCACAAGAAATCAAATGTTAGTTCAGCCGATAATTAGGTAAAACACTAACGATCACGCAGCTTGAAGACTTTTCCGTTGCTTGCGTCTCCACGTTAAGTATAACTTGAAATTCAACGTTACGGTCGGTGGCGAGAGGTGTTACGAGCACTACTTCATGAATTAGCGTGTGGCGGTCGTGGCGGTTGATGATGGTATGTCTGTCTTTGCAATGCCTTACGATCGTGGCGGTGTGGCGATCGTAACATCGATATGATTTTAGCGGGGCGATTCTTTTCCTGATCTTTCTTGTTAACTTTGTTCATTTGATGTTCTCCTAATTTGACGAGATATGTGTACGCAAAAGACATGAAAACTCGAATATTCGGGAGTTAAATGGATCGGTCGATATATAAAAGCGGGTTAATTTCATAGCAAATATATGATCACGATTTCTTGTTATCAAATTCCCCATACTTAAACCTTTGCTTGTCCTCAAGCAAATAGACAATTAGAAAAATCGGACAAGTTTTTATCAGGCGCATATGCCTAGTGTACCTTTTTGTTTTAAAATAGTCACAAGAAATCAAATGTTAGTTCAGCCGATAATTAGGTAAAACACTAACGATACACTAATGACACAAGCAACAAGCTAATCGTGGACTTTCCGTTTAAACAAACCGTTTAATTTTTACATTATAATTCAACTTAAAGTTTCTTGTACCTATTTCACCAGTTTCATTCTCGCCAGATCACATTAAGCCCATTGCCTTAGCACACGTGAGTGGCCAGGTTAGTGACTTTGATCCTTTTAAGCGAAGTGCGGTACATGAATGTGGCAACCCTACGCATATTTTATCCGAATTGGAGGTTGTGGGGGATCGATCCGCCGCCTACCAAGTTCGAGAACCGAATACCTCTGAACCAACCAACAATGGATTTCCTTAACTCTTCATTCATTTCGTGTCGACAAAATTTTTCTTATGTGGCGAGATAAGAAGGATAGCTCATTGATAAGGCATCAAACACTTATATTCATCGGCTCTCCACGTGGTTTGTGTTTAGGCGGTGCCATTGCTAGTATAAACTACTAGGGGTTATTTTAGGACTAAAACTCAAGATATCGGTATTGATTATTGAAGCGGATCGCGTAAGTAAAGTCAAAGGTGTCATAACCGTATTGTTCTTGTTGAATCGTTCTCGGCTTCAACTAGGATTTCGTTAAGGTAGGTAATAAAGGCTATGCGAAAATAAAGCGAAAATTTTTATATTGAATAAAGCGGGGAGAAAATGAAACAATGAAAAATTACTAAACATGGGAAATGGAAATTACTCATTTTAATAGAAATGCGGTACTCCTCCCACTATATCGGACATTGTCTCAATGTTGTGATATAACGATGAGGAAAAATTCAAAATACATCAATAAAATAACAAAATGCAAAAGGAAAGAAGAAATAGAAACTACTAATGACCACGGCGCGACTTGGTGGGTCTTAGAAAGCGTAGCCTCGAATCGATCTCTGAGGTCCAGGATGTGACATCCACCGTAAGGCGTTCACTCACCAGGGGTCTCGTCCGACTTCTCGTTCATGCTCTGCGACCACTCAAAATTTGGCGTTTTGTGTGAACAAGTTGTCATACCGCTCGATGTCTCATTTCAAGCAACATTCATTTGATTTTTTGATGAATGGCTCGGAGAATATCCTCAAAAGTGAGAGAAGGTGGAGCGGAGAGGAGACTGGGATGTTAGGGATTGGTACAACTCGATCCAACTCTTCTTGCATCTCGTCATGGGAGCAACAGGCGGTTCGTCATGAGCAGGGCATGGCCCTCGGGGGCTGCAAGGTCAGCAGTTGGCTCGGTTTTTGCAGTGTCAACAGTCCTGCAAGGCAAAACAATGTTAGGATAAATAATGTTCCGTATCACGGAGGAATTTGCCGTTGTCACGCTCGTGGATGAGGTGAAGCGACTTGCACGATGGTCAAAGGTGAGCCAAGGGTACTACGGAAGGTAAATGAGTGAGGTGTCCCCATGGTTCAAAGCGAGCAAGAAGTTACAATCCCTGAAATAGAAAGGTTTTCCGCCTCTAGTGAGATGGAATGAATGTGGGCTAAGAGGAGCGGAGCGGCATTGATCTTTTGGCGGTGAATGCACAGTGCATGAAAAAGAGCTCTTTGGAGTTGAGCTTGTGGTTGCTGTCCCTTGCAAAGATAGTGTTGTGAACAATGCGATGGAAGTAGCGGATGGCGGGATTATGGATGTGGGTGGTATTGAGGTGATCGTAAGAGTTGGCGGTTGTTGGTTAAGCTACGCCACAAGTTGAAGGATTCCTGCCGAGTTGTACACGGCAAGGTGGGAACCTTCATAATCTGTCGGTAGTCGTCTGAATGCGGTTTGAGAAAACTTCGTACTCGATCGAAAATGCGAAACTTAGCCACACGGTGATTAGTTGGACCATTGGGATTGATGTAGCGAGAAGGAACTCAAGAACTCTAGAGTGAGATTTCCATAGATGGGTGAGGTTGGCTGCACAAGGTCCATAGGTTGACGTTTTGGAGAAGATGTTGGGCGCCTTGGCAATCCCAAATCATGGGCATTCAATGTCGACATACCTAGTGGGATGGAGACCTCGGCGTTGAAACAGGAACTTGGTCGTTGGGTTTCTCCTTGGTCACCTTCCACGGAGGTTGATGCAGGATTTCTTGGTTGTTGTTTGCCATTTGCATGCAAGAGTAAGAATGAGAATGGGTGTTGGTTTTGAATGAGAGAGATCGAAATGTGAGGAATATATAGTGAGGAAAATTGAGGAGGTTGGAAGATGGGGATTAATGGGGAGTTAATAGAAGTGAGTGAGGATTAATGGTGGTCTTGGGGCGGTTGAGCGTTCTTGGGAGAAGAAGAGGAAGGTTGGAGAAGAAGAAGCATGCGCTACGAGGAAAAGCGATATAACCAGCGTTACGGTCGTAGCAGCTTGGGTGAGGCGCGACACGTTGAATTGCGTGTTCTGGCGGGAGGTGTTCACGGTCGTAATGGCTACAAAATTTTCCGAATTCAGAGGAAAGACACTTGCTCAGAATGAAACAATTGAAAAACCACAACATATCAAGTATACCAACAATAGTACAATTTAAACGTGATATTAATCCATTTAGCACATACTCCAATAATCAAATCATCACATGATCCGAATAAAAGAAAGCAAAAATGCAGCATAATAAAGTACTGAATGTAACTTGCAATTGAAAACGAACAATGGAATTTATATTAAATGGAATACTTGTTATTTTGACAGGAAGTAAAACTTATGCAAAACCGAAAAATGGAATTAAGTATTCTAGCAGAATGGGAAACTACCTAGAAACAAAAATAGAATGGAAAAATACTAAAACTAGCTACTGCTACTTCATCCAATCTTTGCTTTCAAATCTTCTAAAGCCGTGGTGATGTTATAAAATTGCTCCATAGTAATGTCAGTCAAGCCAATGATATCCAGACGCATACTCTTTAATTCATCCTTGATTCCATCAATGTCAGTCTTATAAGTATCCAAAGTGGTTAAAATTGTGTTCAAGTGTGTAGTGTACTCTCCTTGGGTTATGTCCGGTGCTTCAGTTGCTTCAGCCATATTGTTAAAATCATGGTAACGGGAGGGTTTCGAGGATCCATTTAAATCGAGACATGATGTTACTCCGACGTAGTAGTAGGGCCGTGGTGTTTTCGGTGTTGAAGGATGGTCGGGAGGATTCAATTCATACAGTAGGTTATCTCGGTTGTGGACACTTACTTTAGAATGGTTGGGAAGGGTAAATGAGTGACAACTTCATTTCTTATCGGTATTCAAAGGTGCGGGACCTAGATTTCCTATTATCGGAGGTCAAAGCAGTCAATATTCATAGGCCGAATCGGCCGTAGGGGTGCACATTATTCAATTGGTATCTAAGTCAGAAATTTTCAATCATGGTAACTAGACCTCCCACAATGACAAGTTCATTAGGGTCCTCACTAATGCGAGAAAAGTTTTCATCAAGAATGGGACAACATTAATTGGTAACCTTGGTTCATCTGATGTAAAAATACCTCATCCTTGGATACGATGGTTTGGTTCTGTTCTTTTCCAAATATAGTGTGGGCTAGAATCTTATGGAAATAACGGATAGCGGGGTTGTGTATCTCATTGTTATCCATGCTATCCAGAGCTCAAGGTAATAGTTTAGGTTAAGGAACCCCAAAAGTAGTCGACTCAAAATCCATTAAATCCACGGTAGTGGTAAAAGCAAAAAGCGGGAATCCTAGTAAGTCATTAAATCCCTATGGTTGTAAGTGAACTCAATGCAGAAAATCTGAAGGCTATGATTCCTTTTGGGCTCCGACACCGTGTTGGGTATATACACTAGAACTCAAGAATTCAAGGATAAGCTCTAGGTATATGATAAACCTAGACTTAATGTGGGCTTTTCCCATCCTAATTGGTTAAACAGGATAAAGGACACTATCCCTTATACCTAAGGTGTCCATAGTTGGTTCATCATGATACAAAGTCAAATCGATGTCCCTTTGGGACAAAGCCTCAAATCTCCTTCTTTGGTTTCTACCTCTAAAGTGGTTTCCATAAAGTTTTGTGGAGGTTCCATAGCAAAGGTTAAATGGAAAGCAGATCGGAGGAGAAAGTAAGAGAGAAAAGACTATTTCGAAATCTGTGGCAAGTAAAATTGTTTTGAAATCGGCAGTTTATAAAGTTTGAGAAAGAAAATAAAGCTTGTAAAAGAAATAAAAGCTGAAACTAAAGAAAAATAGTAAGCGAAATAAAAACAAATAAATGGGTTGCCTCCCATGAGCTATTTGTTTTTAACGTCATAAGCTGACGAAGTTCCTAGTGAAAGATCATTCGGAGAAATAGTGGGCGGTTCTACAAGTTTTAGACTATTAGTATAATCCCTATTCTCAATATGATGATATTGTTTTAAACGTTGTCCGTTTACTATAAGCAGGGCACTATTCTATCCTTAATTTCTATTGCTCCTTTGGGGAACACTTTTGTAACCGAAAGGACGAGACCATCGGATTTTAGTTTTCGAGAAAGAGCCTAAGTCTAGAGTTGAATAGAATCGACATCTCCCACGAATTCTTTCCGGGATAAGCGCTTATCGTGCCATTTTTGGTTCTTTCCTTTTATATCTTAAGCGTTCTCATAAGCATCTAATCTCAATTCTTCAGTTCATGTAAGTCGAGGATTTGTTTCTCTCGGCGGGTGTAATTAATATTGAGCATTTTGATTGCCCGATCGCTTTATGCTCTAATTCTACCGGGAGATGCGAGTTTTCCATTACACAAGCTTGAAGGGTGTAGTTCCTATAGGAGTCTTGTAGGCTGTCTATAAGCCCACAAAGCTTCGTTAAGCTTAGATGACCAATCTTTCCTAAATATGGCGACAATTTTCTCTAAGATTTGTTTAATTTCTGTTGAAACTTGACACATCCACTAGTTTGTGGATGATATGGTGTTGCTACTGTGATTGACTCCATATTTGGATAGTAATTTGTCGAATATCTTGAAATGAAATGAGAGCCACCGTCACTAATAACAAGTCTAGGTACACCAAATCTTGGGAAGATTGTATTCTTAAAGAGCTTAATTACTACTCGTGTGTCATTTGTAGGAGAGTCTATAGCCTCGATCCATTTTGAAACATAATCGACATCTACGAGTATATACTTGTTTCCGAAAGAAGATGGGAAAGGTCCCATGAAGTCAATTCCCCAAACATCAAAGACTTGACTTCTAATATTCCTTTACGAGGTATTTCATCGCGTCTTGAGATATTAGGTGCGTTGGCGGCGATCATTTTGCCGATGTGGACATCCTTCCATAGATTAGGCCAGAATAGAGCGGCTTGTAGAATCTTGGCACAGGTTTTAGAAGTGCTAGCATGTCCGCCATAAGGAGATGAATGACAGTGAGAAATAACATCTTCTATCTCTTCTTCAGGTATACATCGGTGGAAAATTCCATCCGGTCCTCTTTTAAATAAAAGTGGTTCATCCCAATAGTAATATTTGAGATCGTGGAAGAATTTCTTTTTCTGTTGGTAAGTTAAGTCCGGTGGAAGCGCGCCTGCAGCTAAATAGTTGACTATGTCAGGATACCATAGCAGTCCCATGGTCATATTGATCGCTTCCACGACTTCCTCAGCTTATGGTTTGTTATAGTTCAATTGAGCGAGATCGCTTATCATTTGTGCTATCAGATGTTCATATGGAAAATCATCGTTAATTGGCAGTTGTTCGGGTTTTATACCTTCTAATCTTGATAAATGGTCTGCTACGACGTTTTGGGTTCCTTTCTTATCCTTGATCTCCAGATCGAACTCTTGCAAAAGTAAGATCCATCTGAGGAGTCTGGGTTTTGCATCCTTCTTGGTTAGTATATATCGATAGCGGTAGTGCATAAATGATGATTTTGCTCCTACGAGTAGGAGCGAAATTTGTCAAGTCGAAACCACGCTAATAGTTCTTTCTCGGTTGTGGCGTAGTTCATCGGTGAGTCTAGCGTTCTGCTGGCGTAGTAAATTGCGTGAAGTTTCTTGTCCTTTCTTTGTCCAAGAACTGCGCCTACGGCGTAATCACTTGCATCGCACATGATTTCGAAGGGTAACCTCCAATCGGTGGTTGCATGATTGGTGCGGAGATAAGTCTTGACTTAAGAGTTTCAAAGGCCTTAAGACAATCATCATCGAATATGAACTCGGCATCCTTCATTAATAGACCGGTAAGTGGTTTCGTAATTTTGAAATCTTTGATAAATCATCGGTGAAACGGTGTTCTAGAAAAAGTATTTCTCGAGCGGTCTTAGGTGGTTGGAGTTCTTTAATCACTTTATCTTAGCTTTATCGACTTCAATTCCCTTATTGGAAATGGCGTGTCCTATACGATTCCTTCTCGACCATGAAATGGCATTTTCCCGATTAAGCCGAGGTTCACTTTCACATCTTTCTAAAAATTTTCTAGATTAGATAAGCATCCTTCAAAACTTTGCACACGCAGAAGTCGTCCATAAACACTTCCATGATGTTATCGATGAAATCGTGAAGATCGACATCATACATCGTTGAAAGGTCGTTGGGGCATTGCACAATCAGGAAGGCATTCGATGCATGCGCAAATGTTCCATAGGGACACGTGAATGTAGTCTTCTCTTGATCATCAGGGTGAATTGGAATTTGGAAAAATCCGGAATAACTATCTAGATAGCAGAAATAAGAGTGTTTGGCTAATCGTTCCAACATTTGATCTATGAAGGGTAAAGGGAAATGATCTTTCCGAGTGGCTTTGTTTAGTTTTTAATCAATGCACACTCTGTCCATTAACCACTCTTTGTGTTATCGATTCGCCTTTTGCATTCTTCACAACAGTGACACCTCCTTTCTTCGGTATGACATGCACTGGGCTAACCCATTTACTGTCGGAGATTGGGTATATGATTCCAGCTTCCAATAGCTTTTTAATTTCATCTCTGACTACAGTGCTAAGGATTGGATTAATTCTTCTTTGAGGTTCTCGAGAAGTTTTGCAATCTTCTTCTAGCATAATATAGTGCATACAAATTGAAGGACATATTCCTTTTAAATCGGATATGTTATAACCTAATGTGGTAGGGTATTTCCTTAGGATGTCTAAAAGCTTACGAGTTTGAGCATTCCTAAAATAGAATTGACTATAACAAGGTCGAATGCGTTCGGTATCTAGGAATTCGTATCTTAGGTTGCTAGGTAAAGTTTTTAATTGTAAACCAGGTTTCTTCGAACATGACATATGATCAGGTGTGAGTGCCAGACTTTCGCTTAGACTATCATCTTGATATGGTTCGCGCCAATTGTCATCTTCAAATATCAGAGGGGTTTGGATTTTCATTATTTCAGAGTATGTGGTTTGTTCAGCTTCCATCTCTCTTACGCACTCGTCTATAACGTTGATTAGATAACATGTGTCATTCATGGCTGGTGCTTGTAAGAATTGAGTAAGGATGAATTCCACTTTTTCCTCTCCAACTTTGAATGTTAGTCTGCCCTTCTTTACATCAATTATAGCTCCAGCTGTTGCTAGGAAGGGTCTTCCTAATATGATAGGGGTAACCGAATCTTCGGTAATGTCCATGATTATGAAATCGGTCGGGATATAGAATTGACCTATTCTAACTGGAACATTTTCCAGTATACCTACAGGGTATTTAACTAATCGGTCAGCTAATTGAACGGACATTTTCGTGGGTCTAAGTTCTCTCATCTCCAGCTTTTTGAAAATAAATAAGGGCATGACACTGATACTTGCTCCTAAGTCGCACGAGCTTTGTCTATGGAACTTTCCAATGTTACAAGGTATAGAAAACTACGGATCTTTTAACTTAGGAGGCATGCTATTTTGAATAATAGCGCTACACTCAGTGATAATGTAATTCGTTATCTTATCTTTTCTTGTTAGATAGGATTTCCTTAAGAAATTTAGCGTCGAGGGCATTTGGGTGATGGCTTCTGTAAACGGTATTGTGATATTCAGTTGTTTTAGAAGTTCAACGAATTTCTTGAATTGGCCCATCATTTTGGAAGTGGTTAATCTAAAAGTGCGGAATTTGTGGTTTATAGGGTGGTGGAGGCACATAAGGTTTCTCTTTTTCACTTGCCTCTTGGTTCTCGTTCTCCTTTTCTTTTGGTTCCTCTCATTTTCACTGGCTTATTCTGCTTTTGGTACATTGTTGGGTTTTCTAGTCTCGAATCAACAGGTCCGTCAAGTTCTTTTCCACTTCTTAGTATCACAGCATTAACGTGTCCTTTTGGGTTAGGTTGTGGTTGACCAGGAAAAATTCCAGCTGGGACAGCAGTAGGTGCTTGTTGTTGGGCTACTTGTGAAATTTTAGTTTCAAGCATCTTGTTATGGGTAGATATGCGTCGACCTTACTAGATAATTGCTTAATCGCTCATTGGTATGTAAATTACGATTTAGAGCGTCCTTATTAGTATGAGATTGAGAAGCAATGAAGTGTTCTATCATGATTTCGAGATTATATTTCCTAGGAATGTTGGATGTATTAGGTCCATTATTAGGATGATTTGGGATAGCTTTCGGATAACCAGGTGGTGTGGCAGGAGCTTGTCGGTCGTACAACGTTGTTGCTTTATACGAGAAATTTGGATGATTCTTCCAACCGGGGTTATATATTCTTGTAGGGGTTTCCACATGTAGTTTGCTTGTTCAGCTGGAACTCCGGTTAAAAGTGGGCATTCTGGAGCAAGATGTGATTGGAGACCACATAAATCGCAAGTTTGAGCTCTGTGACTACGATGTAGCTGCGGGAGGCGGTGGTAGATTCTCTAGCTTTTGGGTGAGAGCTTCCACTTTAGCGTTGACTTGATCCAGGCTATTCACTTCGACCATGCCACCTTTTGTTTGAGATTTTTCTACATTAGCTCTCTCGCTTCCTCATTGATAATGGTTCTGAGCCATGCTTTCGATAAGTTGGTTTGCATCAGCATATGGTTTATCCATCGATGCGCCACCGGTGGCGTCTATAGTCAATCTTGTGTTGTACAAGAGACCACTATAAAACGTGTGAATGATCAACCATTCTTCTAAACCATGATGAGGATAGAGTCTAAGCATATCCTTATAGCGTTCCCAAGCTTTGAATAGAGATTCGTTATCTTTTGTAAACCATTGATGTTAGCTCGGGCATAGCGGTTTGCTTGGTGGAAAATATCTAGCGAAGACCTTCTTCAACTCATCCCATGTGGTGATTGAGTTTGAAGGAAGAGATTGGAGCCATCTTGTGAGCTCGTATCTTAAAGCGAGGAAATAGGCGCATCGTATCACCTCGGGGTTTACACCATTCACTTTACGGTGTCTGCGTCTTGCCTGAAACGATAGATGCGAGTTCGGTCGTCGATGGGAGATCCAGAAAATTGGTTACTGCTGAGCAGCGGAAAGAAGCGAAGTTTTAACTCGAAATCGTTTGACGATAACGAGAAGCAACAATCTTTGTTGTGAGGCTCGCTTGAGAAGGCTGCGTAATCCTTAAGAGGGCGAGGTGGAGGTGGATCACCATCTTCTTCGGATCGTCAATTAACTCGGAATATCAAGGAGTTTAGTCGGAGGAAGATTGTTGAGTTCACGGTACTCTTGAATTCGTCTTCTTGTTCTAAGATAGCTCGATATCGTTTATTTGGAAATGCAAGGCTCGCGGGAGGCGGTATTTGGCATACAACAGAGGGAAAAATAAAAAGTTGCCTTAGTCTAGACAGTGCTACTTTATGAGTACACTAGTGACTAGATCAAAGTCCCCGACAACGGCGCCAAAAACTTGATGTGCGATCGACCTAATGTGTCTAACGATATCTTAACTGCAAGTGCATAGTCTATCGCGGTAGTAATAAAAAGATGTCGAACCCACAGGGACTTCGTAATCACTCTAGTGCTAGGAAAGTATGCTAATTTAGCTAAGGCGGATGATGTCACGTTTGGTTTTTGGGAGGTAAGGAAAAGTAAAACTAATTGATTTAAAGGAATATTAATAAGGCGGTCGGTATGCAATAGAGTGGACCTAAGCGGATCTAATCGAACCTAAGCGTATAAAGATGGTTAACTTAATTGTTCTGTAGAAATAATCAGTTTAAAAACCCTCGACTCACACTTTCGTGGTCTTATCTCGGATTATATTCCTAAAGCCCTATGCACTCTTGCTAGCCCATAAGTGTTTAGAAAATACTCTTTGAAAACTTAATTAAATCTAATTAGTTTTAAAAGCGCTCTCGTTGTATTTAAATCGAATGCATAACTAACTATCAGGTTAAAACCTCACACTTTCGTGGTCTCGATCCTAACCTATTCTACTTTTCTTACTTTCGTAACAAAAGGTTTTATTCTTAAATACAAAAGTTATAACAGATTTTAAGTTGATTAAGGTTTTAGCTTAGGATTGATTACATGCCTAATGTCATTACTATTACATACCAACACAAGAAATCTAGCTAGCCATAGTCACTAAATCAAACTCACAGAAAACATAATTAAAGAATGGTAAAGCAAACATTATGAATAATTAATGAAAACTTGTAATAAATAATTAAATTGTGCCTAAAATTAAATGTAATAAAAACACGAAATAAAGCAATAATCTTCGTCCTTCTTCCACAATCGGAAACTGGACCTTGAATGCGGAAAGTAAACAAGTTACGTGGCTTAAATAAATCCTAACTAAAATAACAATTTCCTAATGTTGGAAATTGTTGTTGAGCGATAAAGAAAACAAAGGAATAAGAATGCGAACGAAATGGAAAAGCGGAAAGCAAGGTTTTAATTTGGCGAGCTTACGCAAAGCAAAAGCGAAAAATGCTACGTGTCTTCTTCTTTGGAATTCAGCTATTTATAGAGAAGAGTAGTACTAGCAGTTGAAATTCCATCGTGGGCTTCACTTGAAATCTTGAGGAAAAATAGGAAAGTGGATTGAGTCGTGGCTTGAGAGAATTCGAGGCGGCTTGAAGACTTTTCTCGTTGCTTGCCCGTCTCCCGTTAAGTATAACTTGAAATTCGGTAGCGTTACGGTCGTGGCGAGAGGTGTTCGGGCACTACTTCATGAATTAGCGTGGCGGTCGTGGTAGGTTGATGGCGGCGTAAGTTGTCTTTCAATGCCTTACGATCGTGGCGGGGTGTGGCGACGTAACATCGACAAAATATGCGATTTTGGCGGGCGATTCTTTTCCTCGATCTTTCTTGTTAACTTTGTTCATTTGATGTTCTCGCTATGACACGAGATATGTGTACTGCAAAAGACATGAAAACTTCGGAATATTCGGAGTTAAATGGATCGGTCACGATATAAAAGCAGGTTAATTTCATAGCAAATATAATACGATTTCTCATTATCAATTGCTCTCTGAGAACCCTAATCTCTCTCTCGATTACATTCGCTCATGGTTTTCGATATTCTCGATTTCCATTTTTTCGTGGTTTCTCGGGTTGCCTAGCTGGAAAAGGAAAGAATCGGAACCGTGCATGCTGATGAGGGAAACGGAAGAGGAAGAAGGACGGCGACCCAAATCGCAACCTCCTCCTCCTTCAAAGGAATCGGGTAATACCTTTCTTAAATGTTGTCTATTTTTCCCTTTTTTGACTTTTGAAGGGATAGGCTTAGAGATATGATGATTCGGTTAGGGTGTATGTTATGTTATGGCTTTTTTGTTTATGGGTTGTTGGCCTGCGAAATGATGATGATTACGGTGTTGGTTTTTACTTTTGGGCGGTTTGGTGGTTTTGATTTACATTTGGAACTCGGGTGGTTATGGTTTTGGCCGGTTTGTTGGTTTTGATTTACGGCTTCTTTAGAGCAGTCTTGCATTTGGTTTTGAATTGTTTTAAGGGTTAAATATGTTTTGGTCCCTCTAAATATACCAAACTTTGATTTTCGTCCTCCTAAATATTTTGTTTAAAGAATCGTCCCCAAAGTTTTCCGTCTAATTATCATCCTGCCGTTTGTTTCACTTGGCGGTACGCACATATGTACGATGAAATGGCATTTCTTTTAGTTTTCATTTATTTTCTATTATCCATGTGTATTAATAGTATACTGACACATCGGTGGGTGTATCAATTGGGATTGTTCCAACCTAATTTAGGGTTTCCAAATTTTTATTCCTCGTTCAGTTTTTCCAATCGTTCATCTTCAATTTCATCCCTTTCTTCGTTTGAGTTTTGTTATTGGAAGATGGCGTCTTCAAGATCGGTGCAACGAAACCTAGCGAGCATCTCTTCATGCTCGTGCGTAGCCTCAGAGGCGAAAATGTGGTTGTGATGCTCGTATGGTCTCGTGCGTTTGCAAGAATGGTCGTAATAAAGGTAGACTTTTACGGAGATGCCCATTTTGGCGAGTGAAGAAACTTGTGATTTATTCATTTGGGATGAAGATCTTGTCACGAAGACCTTCTTGTTGTTGAAGAGGTAGAAAATTACGGGATGGAGGAATTGGAGGCAGTTGAGTTGTTAAGGGAGCTATATGAAGGTTCCAAAAGAAGAATATGAAGATGCAAGACAAATTGAGGAAGCGAGGCATGGGCTGGAAAATAAAAAGCTTATCATTTTGTAGTTTCATTGATGATCAATGTTATCCTTTTAATGAAATGTAAATGTTGAAGTTAGTAGTTATCAATGTAATTGAATTGATGCCTTTGAACATTGTTTAGTTTGAACATTATGCATGATAACTTTGAATTAGTTTATCATTTCTTAGAGATAATGTAAAAGTACTTATTTAATAGAAGTTTATATTATCGGTTTGTCCAAACAGGGCCTAAATTAGTGAGATAAAGTTTATGATCGGTTTATTTCTCCCACTTGTAACTACCCAACAAGAATGGTTAGGGAGCAGGTTTGTATTCATTTTGTAAATGTTCAAATTGGAACTAACTCCAAACATATCATAATGAATCGGGCATTTTACTTGATTAAATTTTAACTTTAACCTATGGTGCAATTGTGCACAAATTAATTTCTCTGTCAAAAGTTACGCAAAGATCCAATAATCACGGTTTTTGACATACATAAAAACATCATCAAATAATATCCTGATTTACTCTAATGCCAATGCTCTAAACCAAGAACCTTAAGCGATTTAGGAAAAACCTAATTCCAATGAAGACAGAAGAACCAGACAGCACATGTCATGATTTTGGTTTGTAAACAAAAACCAGGAATAATAGTACAGTACATTACATTGCCAAAAGATAGACTTAGTTTGATCATTGTTTAGGATCTTTGCCAAATTTAAAATTACAAATGGCGATAAGGCGGTACATTGCCAAAATATATTGTTCAATTCTTCAAAATACTTATGGAGAATACATCATCTTCACTATGCTAGACTCGTGCCATCTTCTTGAGGTATTACCAACTTTGGATCATCGACCTTCTTTCGAGTCGGGATGTTCTTGACCTTCAAGTCTTTAGCCTATCGGATGTCTCTTTTCAAGCGAGCCTTGATTGAATCGAGTCTTATGCACCTTTCTGTTTTTGAAGGAGAATGATCCACTGCAAGTTGGACTTGATAGTACAGTCCTAATACCAGGTGGTTTGTAGGGTTTGTTAGTAGCTACTTGTGGCTTTTACCAAAAAAACCCTTGGACCGGTTGGTCTTGGTTTAACTGCCTTTGCCTTGAGAGGTGAAGTGTCAATATTCAATGGTTGAATGTCCGGACATCGGTATCCTTAACTTTGATGCCAAAGTTTCATCCAAACTTGTTGGCTCTGCATCATCCTAGCATGTATCTCTTCATTCATCATTTAGCTCGCATCATTCACAACAGTATCATTTGGCTCTGCATCATTCACACAGTATCCTTGGGCTCGCATCATGCAGCGGTGTCCTAGGCTCACCATCTTTCACAACGCTACTCTTGGCTTAACATCATTCACCTCCTTAGTTTTTGCCTTCTTTGATTCCTTGTTAGTAGACCCTTTAGGCCTACATCAAGTAATCAAAGCATTATTTTATGATAAAAAGCATGTTAGAAAATTATGATTATTTTCAATACCTTTTTGGGTGCCAAATTTGCTTGGCTTGTCGACTTGCTTGTGTAGGAATTTTGCACGGCTTGCTTGTGTAGGATGTTACTGACTTGGTTGTGCGGGGTTTGTGCTTTGCTTGTGTAGGTTACGCTTTGTTTTGTTTGTCTTTCTTGCGGGTTCTTTTGTTGTGCCGAGTTCAAAACATAACTTGGTTTGTATTGGTTCTTTTCCATCTTGTTTGGCTTCCTTCATCGAGTTCCCTCCTTCTAAGTTTCTTTGGCCTACACAGGCCTCTTTTGTACAAAGGAGGAAATATTATTGGATCATCGGTTTTGGCCACTTATTTTGGCCATTTAAGGGTGATACACCATAGCATTTGATATATGTAGACTTGTGGTAACATTTATGGACATAATTGATGGGATCATGTCTTTATGGATTCGAAGCGCATGTCTACATGGAATTCAATTAGATCCCAATAATTACATGAACATGTTTTCTTAGTCGGATCAACCACAAAACTATCGATAAACATGGCATGGGTTACTTGGAATGTTATCAACATAAGTAGCTATCCAACACTCTTTTCAATCTCTCTATCTAATCTCTTCATTGGCTTTGACATTACCCTACCCTTATAACCCTCAAACTTTTCCCTTAAAGTTGCAAACCTTCCCATTAAATAATTCCTAATCCATTCAAACATTGTAATTATAGGCTTGTCCCTCTGAAGCAGAATAGTGGCATTAAAGGATTCACTCGGTTATTCATCAATACATCACACTTAGAAAACAAAGGAAATGCGTACACCATTTAGTTTTGGAATAGCCTCTAACCATTCAAAAGCATCATTGCTTACATCCTTGATCTTCTTCATGTATTCTTCATGAGCTTCCGGTATGTTGCCTTTCTTTGCGACCATCATGAGATCCCTAAAAGGTTCCACCTCAAACTTCTTTTAAAGTTGGCATAAAGATGTCTCAAAGCAGAACCTATGGTCAAATCTTGGGTATTCTTCCTCAAAAACACGGACAAGTCCTGTATGCAATAATAAAACTTATGCTCAAGTGTTGGTTCAATAAGTCCTGTATGCAATAAATTCCTACAGTGTATACTAATGTTACGGACTATTCACATTTACGATACTTATTACGCAACACAAAAGGTACCCTAACTTGCGGTTCACATGTTTCGATACTTATTCTGTTTACGATACTTATTCTGTTTTGCATCCACATGAAGATATTAACAATTGGGACAGTGGGATGCAATTAAAATTTGGAATTGTTTATGAGCAGGATGAACCACACTAAGATGCCTATTACTTGCTATGATAAATGGTTCAACAAAGATGTCTCAAACATGTCAAACACACATATAAAGATGTCTCGAAGCAGGGAGTTATGCTCAAAAGTTGGTTCAATAAAATGATATACAAAGATGAAATAACATAAGTTTTACTTACCTTTTGTTGGTCGGATATGAAACACCATCTTTGTTTACCAATGTCTTCAAGTAGTTGCATGAACCGACTCAAGTGTCTTTGACTCGGTTTCTACAACTCAAATGCAAGTGGTAAGTCTGGTCATTAGGATCTCTTCCCACAATATCAATAGTATCCCACCATACTTGTGTTTTAGATGACAACCATCTAATCCAATAAATGGTGCAAAGCGGTTTTCGAGGGCCTTCTTTGTTCCATCATAGCACATGTAGCACCTTTCAAACCTTGGCAATAAACCATGACACGGAGAAATAGTATTCATTGAAAGTATTCCTAGAGCCCTCCTCAATTCAGCATATGACCATAACAAACTATATTGTTTGCTACAATCTCCTCCACTATCCTCTTAGCAATCTTTGTTGCCTTAAAAGCCCTACGAGGAATTTCGGTAGCATACCTAACCCTAACATCGGATCACATCATTCAACTTCATTTTGTTATTATTCTTCATCCTATCAACAATCACCTTTGCAACCCAATCAGCCTTTGCACTTTTGTTAAAAATTGTCTTCCACTTATGTTTATCATACAATGTCTTGATTACGAAGGTTGTTGATGTCAATACTCTTGCAATGCAGTATAGTTGCATTGAGATTTTCCTTACAAATCACCCTACATCTCACACCATCATTTTTCGAAATCTAACTTCCTCCCATTCAACACATTATGTTCCAAGATAGCA
The DNA here is from genome assembly GCA_021764765.1 of Vicia sativa. NCBI lineage: Eukaryota > Viridiplantae > Streptophyta > Magnoliopsida > Fabales > Fabaceae > Vicia > Vicia sativa. The sequence goes on along the minus strand of CM038794.1, from coordinate 72,110,606 downwards.
TCCTTGAATTGTCTTAGTGATGAAAACTCCATTCCACCTTGAACCTAAAGTCCTTTGTAATTCCATCTCCATCATTGAACCTTAAAATCTTGGCCTATCATCATCACTATCATCTTGACACCACTATCAAGCTCATCAGTCAAATACTCTTCTTCAATTACATGTTCCTTGCCCATCTCTGGTGTAATTAAATTTGGTCTTACTGCCTCATCATCACCAGGCACAGCATCACCAGGCACATCATCACCAGGCACATTATCAGGATGGTCATTAAAACCCTCATCAAAACCATCATCAAAAGGATTCATCCTTTCTTCTTCACTATCCTCGAATTTAACATCCTTAACTGACTCATCACTGGAACCATCATCACCACTACAGTTATCAATAACCTCTTCACATTGTTTTCCCTTCTTCCTTTTTCTTACATTCTCCATAAAAGTTGCAGCCCCATTACTTGGAAGTTGTTCAGAGTATATTTCAATCTCAGGCTTGCATTCATGAATAAAGGCTGCAATCTCAAATGCATCACCATCATCCTTAAATGGTTTTAGATCATTTTCTAAGGTACCTTCAACATGTTTCCACCACATCCTTACACTGCGTAATCAAACCGGGTTCCATTGATTTAATAAGGTCACAGGCATCGAAAAATGACCAACATTCGCTATCTTGACCATTAAATGCATATGCATCCCCACCCTCATATTTTAGCAAGCGGTTTTTAACAAAACAACCCTTTGTGTAAAAAATTACCTTAAAGAAAACCATCCCTACAAAATGAAGGTACATTGTGATCAAACATGGGCCCACGAAAACCCTTAATATCCTACCAATATACTACACTTCATGTCGAACTTTAATAAAATGGAATATAGTGAAGAACATGTGGACCTACCTCGAGTTCCTTGTCGGGGACCACGGAAAAGCTCCTTTGCAAAGTAGAAATGGGACCACTCACAATAAGCGCAAGGATTATCAACATGCAATAATTATTTACAAAATAGAACAAGCGAGAACAAGCAATAGAATGAAAAGGAGAATGAAAAGGAGAATGTCAAGCAATAATTATCTTACCTTGAAGGAGGCGGTGAAAAGGTTAAAAGAAGGAGTGAGCAGGATAAGAAGGAGGCAGTGAAAAGGAAGGAGTGAAGGAGGGTGAAGCGAGGAAGAAGGTGAAAAGGAGGGAGTGAAAGTGAAATTCTGAAATTAGGGTTTTCCAAACATATATCCTACGTGGATATGATTTGTCAATAGAAAAATAAATGAAAAACTAAAAGAAATGCCATTTCACGTGCCACATGTGCACCGTCGAGTGAAACAAGCAGCGGGGATGATAATTAGGGACGAAAAACTTTTGGGGGACGATTCTTTAAACAAAATATTTAGGGGCGAAAATCAAAGTTTGGTATATTTAGAGGGACCAAAAACATATTTAACCCTTGTTTTAATGGTTTTGATTTCTAGCTTCTTTAGAATAGAGTCATTTGGTTTTGAATTAAAGCTTCTTTAGAATAGATCTTGCATTTGGTTTTGAATTTTGGCTTCTTTAGACAGATCTGCATATGGTTTTGAATTGGTTTGTTGGTTTTGATTTCTTTCTTTGTGGTTTTGGCGGTTACGAATAATACTCTTTCTCGGTCTTGGCTTTTTGGTCTCTTTTTGAGCGAGCTCTCTCTCTTTTAATTAATGGTATGCATTATTTTACCCTTTTACTTTTGGTGAAAAACTATCATTGGAACCATCAATTTCCTTTTTTTCGATACTGCCTGTTGGTATGTTGCTTATCTTGATTGCCTTGCCTCTTTAGTTATAAACTTCTGCTTGTACTTGGCATTTTTGGCTTTGTTGAGTGCATTGACTCTGCTATGCTTCTGTGCCTTTGGGTAAAATGTTTTACTCTAAATGCTGATAACCATGGTACCTTTGGGTAGAAAATGTTCCCTTTTGCTTGCTTCCCTGTGTGTTGATAATCATGCTTCTTATGCTATGATGCTTGCTGCCCTGTGATACTGCTGCCTTATGATACTACTGCCTTGTGATACTACTGCCTTATGATACTGCTTGCTGCCTTGTAATACTTTCAGCCAATGATCTGGAACAAAGTGAGGCTGCTTTGTAAATTCTGCCATCCCATTTAACTATGATGAAAAATCTGAGTTATGTTCTCTTTGTGAACCAACCTAGGTTGTGATTTGTAGAGAGAACCCTAGGCCAATGATCAAAACAAAATTATAGTTGTATGAGGCTTAGAAATAATTGAACATAACTTGAGAACCCCTTGCATTCTGATTCTTGCTGCCATCCTTAATGATGAGTCATAAACCATTTACAATAATTTTGCTTTTCCTTTCAATTGAATTAACTTGCTAATCATACTTTTTTGTGTTTCATGTATGGATCATGGCTAGTTGGATGATAAGATGAAAGCTTGGATGAGAAGCAAGACTTGGAGAAAGCGAATGGCAAAGTACAAGTAACTTGGAAAGAAAATCGAGAACCAAGAGCTCCTCTTAAAATCCTAGGACCTTTTCTTAGCGTATTGTAATTAGTTATTAGGAATTAGATCAATCTTGTAACAAACTTAAAAAATGAAGTTCTCAACCAAATGGAGCGTATTTGTAACAATTGTAGAAACTCTAAGATAAATAAATACATTTCCTTTGCAGAAGAATTTGTGGTATTGTATCTTGTAATTTCCTTGTAAAAAATGAATTGAGAAATGGATAAACTTGCACCAATTAAGATCAACCAGTAGCCTCATTGAACTTGACATAGAACTTAAGTGTGCAAAGTTGTGGCATAGAACTTGGATGATATATCTCGTAATGTACAAAATTACAATGTATGAATTCATCCTAAATGCCATCCGACCTGAATGCCCGCATTGGCAAAGTCCAACGTTCTGGCGAATTTAATCATCTGGTGATGCAACAGACATATTAAGGTGTCCCGAAACACAAGAATTCCTTGTAACTTGAATGGATAGAAGAAACTATCATATTGGACCCTTCTTGCACAAACATCTTCCACAACCGGTAGAAGAACCAAAAGAATGCACCCTGATCCCATATTACTGAATTAATATCATGAAAGAAAAATGCATACTAGAAAAACAACGACCCAATTATTATCATGAAAGAAAAATGCATACTAGAAAAATGCATACTAGAAAAACAACCATCAATTGTTAAGATCCATACAAGTATACAACTTGTGCGGGAGAGAAGAGAAAAATTATAATAGCGAGAACTAATCCTTCATTTGATCCTTACGGGGATATTTCTGATTCGATTGAAAACCACCGCAAAAGAATAGCGAAGCTAATGCATGAGTATGATATGCATGATATGATTTTTTATGTTTTGATGCAAAGAGCATGTGATTTCAATCTTGTTGGAAAAACGTCCTTTGGGGATCAATTGAGCGATCTGATGACACAAGTTATTTGGGGATGATTAATCACTTCTACGGGAAGGTTTAACTTGAGTCGATGCCATTCTTTGATTTATTTCGAAGAAACATTCAAATTGCATTGGGGAGAAGAACTAAGTTGTCTTTTGAGAAACGGTCTTCGACACCCGCATTCAACTTCATTCTGAAAATATCCCAAGTTTGGCAGAGGTTTATGCATGAATATACTATGATATGACATGAATGAATAAATTGATGTGTGAATTCTTGGTTGATGTATTGGTTTACCAAGCGAACTCCGACACCACTAGAAATCTAACAAAGGAGCGACCATAATCCAAACCACGATTGTTACCACGAGTCTCTCAAAGGAAGATAACGTCTTATTCCTCATAAACACCAAGATGAGTACGAAGGTACTTCCATCCAAGGAAAAGGCGCAATACCTAAGTCAACCACCCAACATTCCGTAAATCAAGCGATTTTAAGTTTCAAAAACTTTATTGTTTCACCATTTTGCACGATTTTAATTTTTATCTAAAACAGCTGCGACATTAAGCTAATCATGCAGAAAAGATAAAAAATAGGAAAAGAGACAAAGTTCAACTGAACAATTCTTTTATTTAAAATATGAGAAAAATAACTCATAAGTAAGGAGTTTGTACATAAATATGCACATTCCTTTAGGAGGAACATACAGGAAAGAGTAAGTCTATACACATTTTCTTAAAACAACAACGAAATTGAGCGAACTTCATTGAATCATAAACATGCTATTTCCCCTTCTGACTCCTATTCTTTATCACTTCACTTCTAAAGATGGTGATTGGTGGTCCCTTCCATCGAGCTTCCGTCGTGGCATAAAACACATTGCGGCATTATGTCTTTACATTCCCAAACTTTTGTGTGAACCATCTTCTCTTTAGATTTGGTTCACGGGACATTACCCTTTTTGCTTAAGCCGCTTTCGGGTTTTCGACTTAGGGCTTAATTTTTTCTTATCTTTTTAGACATAATACTTCTTGACGGCGTCTGAGTTGCTAGCATGTGCCAAGTCTTCTCCATCCATGTTGGTGAGAATAAGAGCTCCTCGAGAAAACCTTCTTTACCACGTATGGTCCTTCATAGTTTGACACCCACTTCCCGGGTCTGCGTGTGGAGAGATTATCCTCTTTAGCACCAATTAGCCCACTTTGAACTCGAGGGCGTACCTTCTTGAAAGCCCTCTTGATTCTTTTCTAGTAAAGTTGACCATGAAAAATTGTTGTCAACCTCTTTTCTTCAATTAGATTGAGCTAGTCATATCTATTACGAACCCATTCCGCCTCTTCCAACCGTTTCCATCGAACTACGAGAGAAGGAATCTCAAATTTTATAGGAAGTAGCCTCCATACCATAAGCGAGAGGTAAGGTGTTGCTCACAGTCGAGTGCGAATAGGCGTCTGCAGCACCCATGCAAAGCGAAAACATCTCATGCCAATCCTTATCGTCTTCACCATCTTTTGGAGGATCTTCTTAATATTCTTATTAGCGCTTCAACAACACCGTTCATCTTTGATGCAGCAGGGAGGCGAGTTGTGATGCTCGATCTTGAATGTGTCGCACAACTCCTTCATCATCTTGTTGTTCATATTTGTCCCATTGTTGGTGATAATCTTGTTAGAGAGTACCGTAGCGGAAAATTATATTGTTCTTGATAAACCGAGTGATTACTTGTCGTGTTACATTCGCATATGAAGCGCCTCAACCCACTTGGTGAAATAGTCTATGGCAACCATTATGAGCGATGTCCATTGGAAGCTTTGGTTCGATCATTCCGATCATATCAATTCTCCACAGAGAATGGCCATGGAAGGTCAAGACATTCGAGAGGTGAGGCGGCACATGCATCTTATCGGCATCGTCGACATTTGTGGCATCTCATTGCATAGACAACGATCTGTTTCCATGGTCATCCGATGGTAACCAGCCGAGAATCTTTTTCGCCATTGCATGCCCATTTGCGTGAACACCAAAGAACCTTCATGAATTTCTTTGATGAGTTGATCTTCTTCGTTAATACATCCACGCATCGAGCAAGACCAAATCAAAATTTAACTTACAACACCCTACTCAAGAAAAGTTAGCGAGACAACTTCATCAAAGTCTTCTTATCGATGATAGATGCCCATACGGGTACTAAGCCCTTTTCTATGTATTGCTTGATATCGTAGAACCGGGGTTTACCATCGATTTCTTCATCGACCATCATACAATAGCCGAGTTCGTCTAGGCGCTCGATAATGATGAAAGGTGCTTCATTAGCCCACTTGAACTTGAACATAGAAGACAAAGTGGCTAAAGCATCATAAGCGATTTTCCTCTCTAGGAATATGATGGAAAGTGATTTCGTCAAAATACGGTATCAACTTCAAGACATGATCTACATGCGAATTAACTTTTCATTCACAGTTTCCCACTCTCCTTTGACACAGCGGATGACCAGTCTTGAATCTCCATAAACTTCAAGGATTTTGATCCTTAAATCAAAATTTGCCGATCCCAAAAATACAAGCTTCATATTACGCCATGTTATTAGTACGGTCGAAACAAATTACGGTGAAGGGAATATGAAATCTGTTGGAGAAGTAATGATTGCCCATACATGACCTATTGCATTGGATGCATCATCGAACCTGGCGTCCACGAGATCCGGTTCGAGGTCCTTCGGTCGGTCCGGGAATGTTGCAATCTCGATAAGCATGACATCTTAAATGCGGGAAGTCAAATATCATTGGTTGATAGTCCTCCATAGGTGGTGGCGAGATATTACGATACCACACTTCCCTTGATAGCTTTACGGGTTACATATTGAATATCGTATTGAGATAGTAACATGCCAGCGTCAATCCTTCCAACCAAAGTCGGCTTCTACGAATATACTTGATAAGGTCCATCTTAGATATCGACATTGTAGTGTGACACACCATATATTGTCTCAAATGACGGAAGCCCATGCCAGCGCAACAAGTTTTCTCTAACAAGTGCCGACTTTCACATTACATGAACTTCTTACTCGGGTAATAGTTGCATGCTCTTTTCTTCCCGTTTCGTCATGTTGTCCCAACACGTAGATCCTTCAAATGTGAGGTACATTATGAGAGGCTTTCAAGACGCGAGGCGGTATCAAGATTGGCGGTTCTTGCAAGTACTCCTTAATCTTATCAAATGCTCGTGACAATCATCATTCCATATAATGGCACGATCCTTCTTCAACAACTTGAATAAAGGTTATAAGTAATTTATCAAATGTGATATGAACCGGAAATGTAATTTAAGCGTCCCAGAAACCACAATTTCCTTCTCGTTCTTGGTGTCGGCATATCTTGAATAACTTTCACTTTGTCATGGTCCCTTCGATACCTCGTTGGCTCACTATGAATCAAGTAGCTTCCGGACGGACTCGAAGTGCACTTGTTAGGATTCAATCGAAGTTTGTACTTCCTCGATCTTTCAAACAACTTTACGAGATGAACAATGTGCTCCTCCTCGGTTTGAGACTTGCAATCATATCATCATAGACTTCAATTTATTTATGCATCATATCATGGAAAAGGGCTACCATGGCTCTTTGATAAGTTGCCCTTGCATTCTTCAATCGAGCGACATGACCTTGTAACGAAGGTTCCCAAAGAGTGGTGAACACCGTCTTCATCATGTCTGCGGGTCCATCTTGATCGATTATATTCGGAGAAACCATCCATGAAAGAGGAAGCGAAGGCGAGTTGTGCTATCGACCAAGACATCAATGTGAGGCAAAGGAAAATCGTCTTCGGTGGCTCGGTTCAAGTCTCGGTAGTCCACACATCGAACCTTTCCATCCTTCTTGGGGAAAGGCATGTGCAATCTAATTTGGATATCTGAGCACGACAAAGGAAACCACCTTGAGCTTCTTGACTTCATCTAAATCTTCTTAGCCATCTCGGGATCGTTCTCCTCGGTCTTTGCTTTACGGACATTTGGGCTTTAGCGGCGGCATGCATAACAATATATGTCGAGTCGGGCATATCTGATACGACCATGCAAACACATGTATAAACTCTTGCAACAAGCGGACCAACTCATCTTTATCTCTTTCCCAAGCGGTTCCAACTTTGACCTTTTCGATCCTCTTGGTCCCAGTTGAGTCACATCCTTGGTTCTTGATGAGGTTGGATTGTCTTCTCTTAGTGCTCAACCCAGACGCGTTAACTCTTGAGGGGTTCATAGTCTTCCTCACCATCGTCTTGACTTGGTTGATCGGAAAATCAAGTCAAAGGAGTTATAGCATGGATATGTTCAATAAGCTCAATTTCATTGGTGCATAAATGATTGATTTTATCTTTTAGATATGTATGTTTATTTTAACGAAATAACGATGAAAATGTTGTTGTTTTATTAAGATGCCTTTGGAAAGCAAGCAAAAACAATAAAAGGGATCTCAAAGCCGAATAAAAAATGTGATTTTCATTGAAGATAAAAATTCATTCATTAAGCGAATAAGCCACAAAGCAATCCTTTGTGCCTTGAGCACGAGTTTTGTTTTAAAACAAAGTGCTTTGACAATGAAATGAGAGGTAACATCCTTGCGATCCAATTCTTGGGGCCACACTGGGAGGAGTCACAGACACCATGCAGCTCCTTTGCGCTCATCATCGTGGTGATAGCCTTTTCGGGCGGAAACCCTTCGCAATAAAAGTATCCTCAAGGCAGGGGATCTTCCCTTTTCCTATCTGAACCTTCAGCAGATCTTGGAGGATGGTTGATGGCCAGTCCACTCTTGTCCTTCTTCTGCCACATTTATCACCATTCCTGACCTTGAGTTCCGGCATCGATAGGGCCTTAACATCACCTTACGGGCCGTATTACCCTTAGGCTTCTCAGCATGCTGACTTCTTTTGCACGTACCAACAATATCTAAAGCTTGAAAGAGAGTCA
>CM038794.1:71756174-72102136 GCA_021764765.1 Vicia sativa | reverse complement strand
GAAAGATTGTGACATACCCCAATTGTTGACCTAATATACCACCTTACATTTGCATCATTGCATCACTAACGATTCGAAACGAGAATTAATGGTGTAGCATTCATAGGTCAAAATTGGGTTTCATCAAATTTTCATCGATTCAAGAGGCAACCAATTAGGGTTTGAGTTTTACTCACCTCATTTGATCTATCTTGATCAAATCATCAACCTCGATCATCGGATATCCACTTTTCTCATTAATCAATCGAGGATGACCAATTAGGGTTTTGTCGAGCATGAGTATTCTCGATTTTTGAGCAATGAATGACTTTTGGTTAGAGATTGGTCATTATATCTTAGATACAACATCTTGACCTAATTTACGGATTCAAAACATCACAAAGTTCACAGACTTCATCGATCAATTTAAAACATCGATGAAATTTCATCTTTAGTCAAACTTTGACTTTTGGTCAATTTTCAAAACAAAACTTTTCCAACATCAAAATACTTCAAATGATCCATCATGATCATAAAAAATCAAGAATTTGGAAAAGTCAACAAAAGTCAAAATTTCTAACACTTAGAAAAATTTTCAAGTGTTAAAATTTTGTACTTTTCAAACTTCATGGCATTTTTCACATAGTTCCACTTTGATTGGAAAAACTCAAAACATGAAAGTTGTAGCTCTTGAAACAAGCTTTCCAAAATGTCCAAGAACTCTCAAATCCATGGGTCTAGCTATACTTTTGAAATTGAAACATAAGGCTCCATAACCATGGTTTCAAGTTCAAAACTTCAAATTATAGGTCATTTTGATTTCTTCTTCTAGAACACATGCCACCTTGCCAAATTGAGATAGGCTGATAAATATCAGTGAGAAGTAATTATGAAAGATTGGATCAAGTTGAACATTTTCACACATGGTTAAAAAGGAAGTTTCCTTTTAAGGCAAAAAGGACTTTCTTGCCCTCAAGGCAACTTTGATTTACCAATGCCAAACTTTGTGCCTAACATTTCGAGCTCATGGCCTATAAATAGAGGCATCTTTTCAAGTTCAAACACACCAAAGCCATGCAAGTACATGCTTTCCTTCCACTTTCTCCAATTTCATGAATTATAGTTCAAAGTGAGGATAACTTGCAATTTTGAAATCTAGTGAAAACCATGAAGAACTTTGGTGTCAAACATGTTCTAATATCCATTCAAAACTTGTTTGAAACTTAAAAACAACATAAGCAAGGCTAGAACTCAAATCACAAACCATGTTCATCATGCTTGCAAAGCGCCTTATCAATCGAATCCATGGCTTGGCTTAAATTGAGTTCGATCATCCAAACACCATCCACAAACATCATAGACATGATCACGGATCATCAACAACTAAATGTAACAACTCAACATAAATTCGAGCTTCCATTTTGAGCTTATGCGGTGGACTTGGATTGATCGGGGTGATTCAAGGTGAAGCGAGACCACTCATACACCTTCCCTAGACCATTGAAGCTCAAACAATCATTAGAACACATTGGAAACACTCCTTCGCCAATTCGATTCGACTAGCAGGTAAGAACACGAAACTCAATCTCATGATTCTTTGATTCATTTGAAAAAACTCTTGGCCGTTTGTTTACGCACCTTACACGATCATTAACCCTCGACAATTGAAAAATCATCCATCATACATCATTTCAATTAAGATTTTCGGTTCTAGGGTTCTTCATGTTTTCGAGAAATTTAATCATTTTAGCGAAAATAAATAAATTAACAACCACATCATGTTCCTTGTTAAAATCGAGCAAGTTTCATGTTTACTTCATCCAATTTCATCAAGAAATGAGGATTCCATGGTGATGAAGGATCGAGGGAGAAGATGAAGATGCTGGCGTTTTTAATTTAAAATTTCAATATAATATAAACACGTGGTTTGATTCAATACGAATGCATTCTTGCATTGATTTGCCGGCTCGCTCGTAAGTGTTTGTGCCACGTATGCCACCCACAGTCACGGTTCAAACCTCCCATGGACCATTTTTTTCAAACTTTGTCATTTTCTTCATATTTTTCACAAACTTTAACATTTTTTAACCAATCAAAACTCCTCATTTTGAGGTGATTTTTGTACACTTGTCAATAAATGTATCTATTTTATGATAGTGCAAAATTTTCAGAAAAACTTTCATCGATTATGTTTTAATCGAGGCGAAAATGACACTTTTGGCACTTTTCAAAACCACTTTAAAGGTGAATTTTTCAAACTTTCGAATTCGATTCTTTTCAAAACTTTCATAAATAAACTTCATTTCAAAAACACTTTCAAAACATTTTTCAAAACTTTTCATCAAACTTACATCTTTTACCATGATCGATCCGATTTAAGCGATAAAACCGATTTCGTTTCTCTCGATTTTCTTAGATCATGGGCCTCCCTCACAGTGTAAGTCCCAAACAAAACATTCTTTTATGTACATAATTATTTCTTTGTACATATCAAATTCTTTTCAGATACATACAAATTTTATTTGTACTGAGATACTCTTTATATACTCAAGTACGGACAAACTTGATCGTTTGTTTCACTTCACTGTGTATACATAAACCAACATTCTTTATGTACATACATATTTCCTTGTACATATCAAATTCTTTTATATTCATACAAATCTTTATGCATACATATCTGAGATACTTTTCACGAGATAAATTTGATCATTCGTTTCGTTTAAATGCATATACAGCTGAATACCATTGGTATTGAAAGGAGCATTATTCGGTGAAAGCGCTTTTAAACCAATGGGCCACCCTTATAGTGTAAGTCCCAACCCTCCTATGTACATCCACATCTCGTACATAAATACTCGTTAGTGTACATATTTACTTCCTTGTACACATTCAAACTTGTAAATAATCAAGTTGCGCTCGTTTTAAGCGTTCGTTTCACGAACACTTGTTTATATTTCCTTCATAAACTCTTGTAAATAAACATCATGCATTGTTTATATTTCCTTCATAAACTCCAGTGAATACATATCACACACACACTTGTTTATACAAGCTGTCTAGTTATAACATAACAACTAGTCTAACCAATAGGTTCCCAGTTGTAGCCTCCTCTTGGGCTTTATACAAGATAACTCTCCCCAAGTTAGCCTCCTCTTGGGCTTTGTACAAGGTAACTCATTCACTGAGTTTAGCCTCCGCTTAGCTTCATATAAGACAACACTCCCTGTTGAGTCGTCTCTCTTGGGCTTCGTTCAAAAGAACTCCTCATTGAGTTTAGCCTTCTCTTGGGCATCATACAATGAAAGGCGAAATCTCTTAACAGCCTCCTATTGGGCTTCAATACAAAGAATCACCCGTTAGGATAGAACCACGAGTATAATTTCGGTGAAATTGCTCTTAATTCAAAAGGATGGTTTCCGTGAAATCCTTTTAAAGCCAAAGCCGACCATACCCTATAGCTTCCTCTTGAGCTTCATACAAGGACCCTCGATGACCCTCGAATGCCTCCTCTTGGCTAACAATACAAGGACCCATGGGCTTCTTAAGCATCCCTTTAATCCAATCAATTTCTCCTCGAGATTTAGATCTATCATCTCTATGGAAGAAGTATCTCATCTATCACATCACATACAATCAAAACTTTTCAAACTCTTTTCAAACAAAAACATCTCTTAATTGTAAGTGGTAACGCTTGTACACTCAAGCAAAACACCCAATGCTTACGGTTAAAAGATTCAATCATTTTTCAAACATCTTTCTTAAACATGTAAGTGGTAGCGCTTGTACACTCAAGCAAAACACCTATAACTTCGATGAAAGATTTTAATCAATCAAACTTTTCAAAATGTATGTGATGAAATAGATTAGATACATTTTTCATTAAGATGACATTTATGCATCTCTTACTAACATCCCATTGCTTTCACTAGCATAAGTGGGAACTACGATTGCTCACTTTCTCAACATCCTTTTGAGAATCGTGAGCCTGAGGTCTCATCCTTGCAGCAAATTTCTTTCTCTCAGACCAAACAAACCATAGATCCACAGGATCCGAGCTACAAATGCTCGATTCCCACTAGGGATATGTATGCGAGAAGATCCAAAGATCTTTGCGAGCACAATAATAACAAACACTAGGATCCCATAATCTCCTTCTTAAAATCCCAAAGGAGAAACTTTCCCAATCATAGAAATAGCAATTAAAACACACAAACATATCAAACATATTCATATATAAAGCTATAGATAACTATATATATTTAGGGTGCTCCATCTATTCCCTTTATATAACAAACCCCTTACCGGAATCTCCCCAATCGTTATGTCTAGTTTGCTAGTCGTTCGCATATCAAAATCAATTGAGGGTATTATGACTTCCCCTTTTCATAATCATTAAATCATCTTTCTTGTGTTGAAAATAATAAAGCTTGATGCTCGCGGCATCTTTATAAACAAATCAAAAGTAAATCGTTTTGAGCGGATACGAATTCATATTCGATTCCCTAGTAGCGTCACTTTTTAACGAAACGGGAAAAATGGCACTCTGTTTGGGGAATACATTGAAACTTTGATTTTAAAAATATGACTACCTTCAAGAGCACCAAGCTTTTGTTTTAAAAAGAAAAAAAGGGTTAAGCTTTCATATGTGCATATTTGTTTTTTCTTTATTGTATGTTTTCGCGATTTCATCGATGGAAAGAAATCTAACAGTTTAAGAAACATTTTAAGATCTAGGTGGGGGTATAGTCTATTAACTTGTGAGAAGTCTCGATACTTAGTTAATTTGAGATCCCTCTCTCGATGGAGGTTGTCTTGGGGGTATTTGTGTTTAGCAAGTATTTGCGAAGACATTTTGCTTTCAAGGGAACTTGCGAGGCGAGTGGTATGAGAACACATAACCCATCCCGGCCATTTAGGATGTAGTCAGGAGATTATTCGGGCGTAAGCCTAGAATAGTGTCATGCGAGACTACGATCGAGGCGAGTTTCTCTTGAAAAATATTATTGGACCATCGGTATTCAACAAATCCGATAATATTTCAAAGAGGAGTGTTGAGCACATATTATCAGTGGAACCGTTTCACGGATGAATAAGCCCTTAGAACTTACCCACGTTTGATTCTTATCGTTGGCCTCATGCTCGTGACTTGAGCAGCTTGACCATGTGTATAACTACTAACCATGTTTGCAACATTCATTCGCATTCATTCATTCAAAAACTTCATTTCTCTTCCCATTTCCAAAGAATTTAGAGATTTTTCTTTGTAAATATTTTAGGTTAGAGTGATGGGCGTCGGAGGAAGATTCACCAAGAGATACGGTTTTAGAATTCACGATGTAGGAAAGTTGAAAGAGTTAGCATCCTTGGTAGAAGATCCTCGGTTCGAGCGCTATGGAACTCTTTTAACTATTACGAACACTGCGTTGATGAAGGACTTCTCAAAACTTTCGTTCATTTTCGATCCGATCTATCATTGTTCACTTTCACGACTATCGGTTGATGCCTACTTTGGAAAGTATCGCATCCTAGGTATCTCGATGTCGGACAAAGTTCCTTTCAATGGTTTGGAAGCCATTCCTAAGTCACCGATCATCATAGCGATGACTCACTTAAGAAATCGAGATAGACAAAACCTAACTACGGAGGAAAACTCTTAGGATTAACTTCAAAGTTCCTAATGGAAAGGCTCTTAAATTCTCTAAAGCGGTAGTATGGTAGCCTTTGAAGCTATTTTAGCTTCTCCTCTATGGATTGGTGTTGTTTCCCAACGTCCCAAATTTCGTTGATATCAGCGCCATAAGGATCTTCACGATGGAAATCCGTTCCCTCTGCTTGGTGACACGTACGTCTCTATTCATCATAGGAATCATCAAGGAGATGGAACTATCGTGTGTTAATACCTACATTTTCAAATGGATTGTCTCACACTTGCCTAAATCTCTATCTTAGTGAAAACAAAGATGAATGGCATTGGTCTCGAAGACTCATGTCTCTTACAAGCGCGATATCCATTGGTATACCTTAGCATGAGATGGAAATCATTGAGAGGCGTGGAGATTTTTAGCGTACCTCTCATCGGTACGAAAGGAGAATCAACTACAACCCATTCTTGGCTAGGCGTCAACTCGGATCGCAAATTCTAGTAAACCTCTTGGTTTGGTGAAAGCTACTTATCATGAGGAAGTTCCCAAGTTGAAGGCTAGGATGATTAGAAGCTTGGCATCACATCCGAAAGAAAAGAAAAGGAAAAGAATTGTGTATGCCATGAAACCTACACTTCTTGGGTAAAGAAAATTTGAATGCCTTCGCTTGAAGAACCCATGTTCTCGACCGCTTCCAATTAACAATTTTCTATCGAAACTATGGGAGAATACCAAGAAGCTTTGGCCAAGATGAGGTTTGAGAAAGAGGCTTTGGAAAACAAATTCCTTAACTGGTCTCGAAAATGAGAAACTCGAAGCAAGTCAAAGATCATGAAAAGGCGCTTTACTTCGGGATGAAGGGCTCATGGAAAAGATGAGAAGATTAGCGAGAAAGATAGCAGCGATCAAGATACATCAAAAAGGAAAAGCTTGAGGAAATGACAACAGTGATCACACTCTAACGAATGGAAGAAAGTCATTAGCAAGCTAAAAGCGAAAAATTGAGCCAGCTCACTATGGGAAGGAAATCCACGAAGTTGAAGCGCATCAAGCCTTTGGATCTTCATCCGAAGCGAAGACATTTAATTAGTTTAGTTTGTAATTTTATCATTTATGTGAGCAATGCTCAAAAAGCAATTTGTTGTAATCTTATTTCAATGATTAATAAATGTGTGTTTCCATCAAATATTTGCGAATTTCTCTTTTAGCGTAAATTCTTTGGAAATTCCTTTTACATTTATAATCATGCATCATACTTTGCATTCAGTCTATTGTCTAGAGTACGATCTTTCAGCAGTTTCAACGAGATAGGAAAAGATCGCCAAGCTGTCGCGTCTTAGAATTTCTCGACCGTGTCCACAGCCTACTCGAACATACGATACACGTTCGAGAAGAAGAAAAGTAATGGAAGGATTTGAGCAAGAGAATGTTGAGCTTCGTAGCACGATAACAACAACGCAAGAAGAGTGGAGAGACTCACATCTTTGGTCAACTCATTGTAGCATGGCAAAGTCAACAATGACATCGAGCATTCAAAACCAAGCGACAACTTGAGATACTACTACTCCGGTTTCAGCATCGCGACAAGTAGTTCACCTTTTAGTATGCGAAGGCTATCCATAGGAATGCCTTTCAACTTTGACATCGGATTCGCCAACCGACTTCTCAAGTACAAACAACCACGCTTGAAATACCTACTTGCGTGCGGCGAACTCTACATTTACTCCGAGCGTGGGTAACTCTTCCACAAGTAACAATGTCGGTTTCTCAACCGATCATGGCGAACTCAGACTTCAGTAGTGCACACTACCATAGACGAAGAAGTTCACCATACTCCGGCAATAACACGAATTCCGTGGCTCGATGGAGAATCTCCGGGAACAACTTCTCAAAATGAGCTTGAAATTAAAACAATTAGGGGAAAGTGTTGTTTGGGAAGCGCCCGCGATACGTGTAGTTCCTCTCGTAAGGATACTGAAAATTCAAAATCACGACTTTGAAAAGTACAAAAGAAATTCACATCACAAAAGTCATCTCATGATGTATGCCGGAAAATGTCCACATACAACGACGATCACAGTTGTTAATCCATTACTTCCAAGATAGTCTCAGGTGCCGCTTGAAGTGGTACATGGGGTACGAAATATCAAACATTCAATGACTTAGGTGAAGCCTTTGTACAACAATATAAGTTCAACTTGGATATGGCTCGATGAGAGTCAACTCCGCTCCATGTCTCAAAAGGAAGAGAGACATTCAAAGAATATGCATGCGATGGAGGAAATTGCCCAAGTCAACCCGGCGGAAGAGAGAAAGAGATGACTAAGGTATTCTTAAACACTCTTGGCTCATTCTACTCGAGCGAATGATTGCTAAGCGCTCACGGAGATTTCACCAAGATGGTAAGCATGGAATGCGATTAGAAGGGGGTTGAACGGACGCCTAACCAAGGGCGGGATCTTCTAGTGGAACTAGGAAGGTTGGGACTAGCTTTCCAAGAAAAGGAACATGACATAGGAATGGTATCCAGAAACAAGCGGAAGAATGTCGATCAACAACGACAGTGGCTGCCATAGCACCCGCTTAACACAAATCAAATACATGAGTTGCTCCTTGATTCCACAAACTCAACAAACTCAACAACCTCATCAGAGGCTCGGCGGTTTAACAATCAAACCGTGTGCCTCGGGTCTCGCAATTCGACCCAATTCGATGGCGTACAGAACTATACCCTACGCTAATAGAAAGAATACGTCTGAACAAAGGTTACCACCTCGGTTCGAAAAATTGCCGTGGTGGTACAAAGCGAGGCGTATCTTGCCCTTTTCACCAAGGGCACGAGGCCATGACCTTGAGCATTGCATAGCATTAAAAGGTCGAGATTAGTGAGATCTAATCTTCTCCTTGAAATGCAAATCGAGCGTGCAAGCCAATCCGCTTCCAGGTCTGATGGACATTCGGTGAGTTTGATGCGAGAAATAGAGGCGGAGTATCTCGTTAGGGCGTAAACTTGATTAGAAACTTAGTGTATCTCCATGATCGTATAGTACAATGGGTGCCTTCACTAATACGATTACTCGACTTGCAACATACGCGAGAATCTTCAAGGATGTCCCACCATAAGAGGACGTTCGTGATTATTAGATATCGGTGACACTGCGGATCTGAAAATAGAGATGACCATGGCGTAAATATAGTAGGGCATTTTCGCATGAGCTTTTAGTCTAAGATATCAACTCGAAAAATCCAAAGTAAGCGTTATCATCCCTGTTTCAATGTACCCAAGCATGTGGAGATTGATATGATGGTTCCAACGTTCCGGGGTCTCCTTTGGTGATTTGCCTACCGGTCTGTTTCATACAGTTCTACAAAGCAATTCCTTACCAATACAATGCAACTCGATAGAGGATGGGAAGGAGAAACCCATACCTCTTCATTAATGTCAATATAATGAGAATCGGAGTAACACGAGTGGCGGTACACATTGCCACCAAGACACTTTGTAGTTTACATTTGTTAGACAAAATCAGTTAACATATCTCCAGAATCTGCAACGATTCCATTGATCAAGCACAAATGTTGGTACTTTGATAGAACCAGCGATTTTGATGAGATCTTGAAATTAATCAAGAAAAGCGGTACAAAGTCGTAGATCGGGTTGATGCGAGTCCTCAAGATTTCAATCTTCCTCTACTCCTCGACTCCGAAGCTCATCGAGAAGCTTTAATGAAGGTATGACCTATGTAGACCATGATGTGACTACAGACCGGTTTGGAGGCCAATAGCCATAGCTTGCAATAATCTATTTTGGTGATGAGGAACTTCGAGAAGAAGGAAAGATCACAACTTGGCACATCTCGATGATTTGTCAATCGATTCCACATCCAATGTATTGGTAGATCTTGGTTCATCTTTGAGCGTAATGCCAAAGCGACACTATTCGCGGTTACTTACAAAGGACACCAATGAAGTTCAATGACATAATAGTAAGAGCCTTTGACGGATCAGAAAGTCGGTTATTGGAAATTGATCTCCAGGTGACAATTGGTCATGCTTTCCGATCACTTTCCAAGTCATGGGCGTGCCATTTGCTTGATTGTATTAGGAAGACCATGGGATCCCGAAGCGGGAGCGATGTACTCTCCCGGAATTCACGTTGCAGTGGAAAGCTAGTAGTCCTCGGTGAACAAGCTTTACTCATAAATTCCATCGATTTCTCTTTCATCACGGCTAATGATGTTGAAGGAACACATCTCCGGACATCCGTTGAGATGAATCTAAACAAAGATCATCTATCTCTTAGTATAAAGAAGCGGCACGAGATAGTAAAAGATGGCAATCTTGAAGGATGGGACAAGTAATCAAACACATAAAAACGAGATAAAAGCCGGACTCGGGTTCACACCTGTTCCCAAAACAAACAAAAGATGAAGCACTTCGTCCGATCAAGGAAGTATTCCACGGTGGGGTTTCTTAAACCACATTCTTCAAGGAGTTAACGTTGTTACCATTGAAGGCGATGAAGATGATCCTCTAGTTAGAAGAGTGGAGCACTTATTTAAGACCACGAATATGTGCCTCAAGAAGAATAAATGCTGCCGGACTATCCTCAGTGATCAATTCAAAGGTATATCTCTGCGGCGAATAAAAATCCACCTATCCTTAAAGTTTGGGACACCTTGGGAGAACCAAGAGGCAAATTTGATTACATGGTGAAATATACTCCATGGCTAGAATCGAGAATTGAAGATATCCATTGGATGGGGTGATTCTTTTAGTATCCTAGTCAAGCGGAGAAGCGTATCCATCTAATCGACAATCAAAGTTCCCAAAGACTTACGCTTTTGCGCCCGATAGAGTTTGTTAAATCGGATCGATTACCACTACATCAACGTTGTATCACTGAAGACCGAAGTACAATTAGGGATCTGAAGTGGAAAATGTCGCCGATAATGAGTCTCTTCACTCGAAGATTGGAGGGTACATCCCGAATTTAACATAGAAGTCGACGAGAAAACACATATGCGCATCCTATACTTCGATCATTAATCAAGCAAGAAGAAGCTTTAGCGATTACAAAAACAGAGTCCGTCGTCCGAATCTTCATTAGCACCTTCAACAAGCGACCAAAAGTCTACTCAAGGGTTAAACCAAGTGGAAAATTGCAGGTACCTCGACTTCAAGGAGTTCGCCACTACTGACACACTGAAGTCGGACTAAGCTCCCTAGTTCTAAGTAGTTTATCTTTGCTTTTGTTTTGAACTCTCACTTAGCCCAAGTGAAGAGATGTTTTATAGGGTTTAGCTTTAAATAATTTCTCTTTGTCTTGCCCAAGACAAATGAGTTTGTATTAAGACCTGTTTCATATTGTGAATCATAAATAAAATGCGTTGTTTGATTCCACACTTTGTGTTGTTTTTTCATTTTACCCTTTCTTGGAAATGATAATCTAAAAAAAACAAAAAAATCTTCAAAAAAAAACTTCATCTGCATACACTTTCACATTGACTTTTCAAAAAAAAAATGATGAAAAAAGAGGGTTAATTAATCAAACATAAATCAAACATGCAGATTAAGCAGATGGACAAATCCATTGAAAGCAATAACTCATGCTCTCTCCCAACTTTGAAATCCCTGTGAAGTCGCCAAGGAAGAGAAGAAGAGATCCTGGATTCTCGATTACTAAGCCGAGAGCAGAATCATTCGACCCACAAAGAACCATTGGAAGCAATCAACTTAGGTTACGAGGAAGACAAAAAGTAAATATCGGAGCTTAAGCTCGGCAGCCGTCAAGAAAGCGATAGATCTTCTCAAAGAATATGTTGATGTGTTAACTTGGTCCTACCAAGACATGCGAGGGTTAGATACCGGCATCGTGGATCACACGCCATTAAAGCAGTGTCCTTGATTAAACAAAGGCGAGGAGAGTTCACCCGAGATGGCCGACAAAATCAAGGAAGTTCAAGCATTTCGGCCTTGAGTTTCCTCGTCATACGAATATCCTCAATGGCTAGCCAACATAGTGCACTCTCCGAAGAGGCGGAAGGTCGGGAATGTGTGTTCAAAGAGACTTGAACAAGGCAAGTCCAAGGCGATTTCCACTTCCGCATATCGACATGCTAGTGGATAACCTGCCAAATTCAAGCGTCTTTTCCTTCATGGGCGGTTTCTCTGGTTATAATCGGATCGAATGGCTCCGAACATGGAGAGACATCCTTCATCACGCCATGGGGCACATTTTGCTACAAAATGCTGCCGTTTGGATTAAAGATTGCGGTATGACTTACCAAAGGCGATGACTACTCTTTCATGACATGATGCACAAAGAGATCGAAGTCTACGTGGGCGACATGATAGCAAAGTCGACCTTGAAGAAGAGCATATAGAATATCTCTTAAAGTTGTTTCAACGACTAAGGAAATTTAAACAAAGCTTGAACCTAACAAATGCACCTTTGGGTAAGATCTGGAAAACTCCTAGGTTTCATCGTCGGTCAAGAGGTATTGAAGTTGACCGACAAAGTCAAGGCTATTCAAGAAATACACCACACGGAAAAGTAAGAGGTTTCTCGGACGGTTGAATTACATCTCGGTTATCTCTCAAATGAGCGCTACACATGGGCGGTATTCAAACTTCTCCATAAAAATCAAGAGGTTGTGTGGACGGAAGATTGCCAAAAAGACGGTATCAAGGAATACATCCGAACCACCAATCTTGATTCCTCGATCGAAGGAAGACCGTTAATCATGTACCTTACGGTGCTAGAAGATTCCATGGGCTGCGTGCTTGGACAACAGATGAAACCGGTAAGAAGAGCATGCCATTTATTACTTGAGTAAAAGTTCACGGTTGTGAAACTCGTTACTCCATGCTCGAAAACATGTTGCGCTTTGGTGTGGGCTTCAAAGCGTCTCCGCCAATACATGATCAATCACGACTTGGTTAATCTCCAAAATGGATCCAATCAAGTCGTCTTTGAAACATACTTGAGGAGGAATTGCTCGACGGCTTTGTTTATCAAAATATGACATCGATGTCGTGCTCGAGCGGTCAAAGGAAGCATTCTCGCGACCACTTGGCTTATCGACGCTCAGCGAATACCAATCTCTCAAGTTTGACTTCCCGACGAGGATGTTATGTACTTAAATGAAAGATTGTGATGAACCGCTACCAGGAAGGCGGATCTAGAATCTAGATGGGGCTTAATTTTTGATGGAGCGAGTTAATGTCTTTGGCAATGGAATTGGGCATTCATCATTACTCCAGGGTTCTCATATCCCGTTTTCCGCTGATTGCTATTTGATTGCACCAACAACATCGCAGAATATGAAGCTTGCATCATGGGTATCGAAGAAGCCATCGACTTGAGGATCAAGATCCTTGACATATATGGAGATTCAGCCCTTGTAATCAACCAAATCAAAGACAAGTATGAAACTCATCATCTTGGTTCCCTATAGAGATTATGCAAGACGTTTGTTGACTTTCTTCAACAAAGTTGAACTGCATCATATCCCTCGAGATCAAAATCGAATGGCAGACGTCTTAGCTACTCTATCTTCCATGTTCAAAGTCAACGATTGGAATGATATGCCTAAGATCCGCATCAGACGCCTTGAAAGACCTGCGTATGTATTTGCAGCGGGCGGTCTTGATGATAAACCGTGGTTTCCACGACATCAACGTTTCCTTCAAACAGAGTATCCACTCGGGGCATCGTGCAGGGATAAGAAAACTCTAAGGAGGCTTTCTAGAAATTTCTTCCTCAATAAAGATGTGCCATACAAAAGAAACTTCGACATGGTTCTGCTCAAATGCGTCGACAGGCAAGGCGGAACACGATCATCCATGAAGTGCATGAAGGGTCCTTTGGAACCCATTCAAATGGGCATGCAATGTCCGGAAAGATCTTAAGAGCGAGGATACTATTGGATAACGATGGAATCGATTTTGTAAACATGTCAAGAGATGTCACAAGTGCGGATCTCGCGGATAAGATCCATGTGCCACCAACTACTCAACGTTCTCTCTTCTCGTGGCCTTTCTCCATGTGGGGCATTGACATGATTGGGATGATTGAACCAAAGCGTCCAGCAGACAACGCTTCATTCTAGTGGCTATTGATTACTTCACCAAATGGGTTGAGCGCATCTTCGCCAGCGTTACAAGACAAGTGGTTGTGAGGTTCATCAAGAACAACCTCATTTTGATATGGAGTTCAAGCAAGATCATGGACAATGGATCAAACTTAAACAACAAAATGATGAAAGGCGTGTGGGAATTCAAGATCGAGCATCATAACTCATCTCCTTACGGCCAAAGATGAGCGGCGCCGTTGAAGCTGCGCAACAAGAACATCAAAAGATTATCGAAGATGGTCATAACACAAGGCGGCCGCAATCTTGCCATTTGCTGCATGGGTATTGTACTTGATCGCACTATGAGGCTCCTTTTTCTCTAGTATACGGCATGGGCAGTGCTCCCGTAGAAGTTGAGATCCCATCAATGAGAGTTCTCATGGAAACTAAGCTATCCGAGGCCGAATGGTGTCAAAGCGAGATGACCGATTGAACTTAATCGAAGAAAAGCGCTGACCGCTACGTATGTTGGACAACTATATCAAAGAAGAATGAAAGCTTTCGACAAAAGGTCCGACCTCGTGAATTTCGGAAAAGCGACCTCGTGCTTAAAAAGATTATCTTTTCAACCGATTCTGGGGCAAATGGACTCCTAACTACGAAGGCCATACATCGTCAAAGAAGCTTTGGCGGTGCTATGACTATCACGACCATGGACGGTGATGAACTCCGCATCCTGTGATCTTGATGGGTGAAATCGTCTAAAAAAGGAAAATTCGAAAGCCGAAACCAGGGCGGCTTAGGCAAAAGCGTCTCGGTGGATTGAAAACTTGAAAAGGCGGTCCAGGCAAAAATTAGAGACAATAAACAAAAATTATCCTGATAGATTGAAAACCTGAAAAGGTAATCTAGGCAAAAATAAGGATACAAAAATGACAGAGTAACTGCCAATTAGTCCGTACTTCGTCAATCTGAAGAATCTTCCATCAACGGATCTTCAATCAATTCTTCTGAAGCAACAAGCACAATGGGAATTCAAAGTTGTTAGGGATAATAGCGGTTATTTGCTTTCAATGTAGCCTTTTCCCAATAAATTGTCATTTCCAACTTTTGTAAATAGCTCATGGAATCACGCCTTTGGCTGATTACCATTCTATCAATAAATTTGAGCCTTATGCCTTTTGTTTGCAATTCTTATTTTATTCTGTTTTGCAAAATAACACTTTTATTGTGAAAATCACTTTTTGAAACTAAAAGGTTTTTAAATGAATTTTTACTTCAAAATTTTGAAACAAAAAAAAAAAGCAAAAATTTTCCTTTGAACTATGAACACAGAAAGAACTTCAACAGTTTTCTCCATAAGTGTTTCAATCTCCGAAGGATAGAATAACTGCTACGGAAGTCTTCTTTTCCTCAGCAGAAATCATCAAAGGACGGTATTCTTATCCAAAAAGAATTCCCAACAAAGTTTCCAATGAAATGCTTTTCTCCGAAAGTCTAAAAGCATGCAACTCAGATCTTCCATTAGTGAACATCTACGTCATCGCTGCAGATTTTACTGAGTATTTGTTCGAACTGTGACGTGGTCCTTTTCCCAAATACCTCTTTATTGTTTTGTCAAATGTTGTCAGCATGCATATAACATTCATGACATTCATACATTATAGCATCATTCATGCATTTTTGCATTCCTCAAAATGTTTGCTTCCATATCACTAGTTTAAATCACGTTTACTCATGTAGGTATGATTATATTCCCAGTAGATTATCCCTAAGCAGAGAAATACATCTTTTCTCTACCACATTCCCCAGCTGAGATCATCCCTCATTTGGAACAATGTCTTGATTGACTTTTTCTTTTCAGTTCGTTCCTGGATAGAACCCTGTCTTTAATCAACAAAGTAATAAGCAATAGCCTCATCATTTGAGCCGCTTATTTTTTCTTTTCATTCCTAAAGCTGATCATGAAAGTTTGTTCTTCTCAACAAGGTCAAATCATGACTGTACGAGAAATTCCCCAGCAGTTGTCTTTCTGTCTAAAGAAAACATGTGTCCTTTAAATCAAATGCCCACATCTTCTTGAGAAAGAGATCTTTGGCAAGATTCTAGCTTTGAAAATAGAAACTCATTTGAGATCTATTTTCTCTCACTATCTGTTATTCACAAGGCTGAATACTCAGTAATATATCTCAAAGATTTACCTTGTTATAGTTAACACTTTGCTTATAATTGGTAATATCTTCAAACTCATTTGAGATCTGTTTCCCTCATTTATCTAATATTCACAAGGCAGAATACTCAACAAAACTTTTCAAAGATTTACCTTATTATAATTATCACTTCGCTGATAATTGGTAATACCTTCAGAACTCATTACCATAAACTATCACAAGGCTGATAATTGGTAATATTATTTTCGCTTACCTTAAACATTGTCACAAGGCTGACAGAAGGTAATCTCTTTGTTTCCCAAAGCGAGATAGATATTCACATATTTTGTGAATCACTTTTTCCCCAGCGAGGACATATTCGTATGATTCCCAACAAACAGGAGTCTCTTTTCTTAAACAGATCGAGTAATCCTCACAAATTTTTCCCCATCATGTCATTTCTTTGATATTTCTCTGGGTGAATCCTATTACGGTCATTTTACATCACTCGCATTTTGGTATCTTAGGTCCAAAATTTGCGTATTCTGATATTTAAGTCTCTTCACACCTATCAAAATGAAGATATTCATCTTCATATCTCAGGTTAAAGAAACTTAAATAGGGGCATCTGTCATACCCCAAATTTTGACCTAATATACCACCTTACATTTGCATCATTGCATCACTAACAGTTCAGAACAGAATTAATCGGGTGTAGCATTCACAGGTCAAAATTAGGGTTTCATCAAATTTTCATCTGATTCAAGAGGCAACCAATTAGGGTTTGAGTGTTACTCACCTCATTTGATCTATCTTGATCAAATCATCAACCTCTGATCATCAGATATCCAACTTTTCTCAATAATCAATCGAGGATCTACCAATTAGGGTTTTGGTCGAGCATGAGTATTCTCTGATTTTTTGAGCAATGAATGACTTTTTTGGTTAGATATTGGTCATTATATCTTAGATACAACATCTTGACCTAATTTCGAATTCAAAACATCACAAAAGTTCAGACTTCATCACCAATTTCTAAAACATCGATGAAATTTCATCTCGACCTTAAAAGTCAAACTTTGACTTTTGGTCAATTTTTCAAACAAAACATTTTCCAACATCAAAATACTTCAAATGATCCATCTTGATCATAAAAAATCAAAGAATTTGGAAAAGTTAACAAAAAGTCAAAATTTCTAACACTTAGAAAAATTTTCAAGTGTTAAAATTTTGTATTTTTTCCATACTTCATGGCATTTTTTCACATAGTTCCACTTTGAATTGGAAAAAACTCAAAACATGAAAGTTGTAGCTCTTGAAACAAGATTTCCAAAATGTCCAAGAACTCTCAAATCCATGGAGTCTAGCTATACTTTTGAAATTGAAACATAAGGCTCCATAACCATGGATTTCAAGTTCAAAACTTCACAATTATAGGTCATTTTTGGATTTCTTCTTCTAGAACACATGCCACCTTGCCAAATTGGGATAAGAACTGATAAAAATCAGTGAGAAGTAATTATGACAAGTTTGGATCAAGTTGAACATTTTCACACATGGTTAAAAAAGGCAAAAGGACTTTCTTGCCCTCTAAGGCAACTTTGATTTACCAATGCCAAAACTTTGTGCCTAACATTTCAGAGCTCATGGCCTATAAATAGAGGCATCCTTTTCAAGTTCAAACACACCAAAGCCATGCAAGTACATGCTTTCCTTCCACTTTCTCCAATTTCATGAATTATAGTTCAAAGTGAGGATAACTTGCAATTTTGAAATATAGTGAAAACCATGAAGAACTTTGGTGTCAAACATGTTCTAATATCCATTCAAAACTTGTTTGAAACTTAAAAACAACATAGGAAAGGCTAGAACTCAGAATCACAAACCATGTTCATCATGCTTGCAAAACTGCCTTATCAATCGAATCCATAGCTTGGCTTGATTAAATTGAGTTCTGATCATCCAAACACCATCCACAAACATCATAGACATGATGCAGATCATCAACAACTAACTGTAACAACTCTAACATAGAATTCGAGCTTCCATTTTCAGCTTATGCAGGTGGACTTGGTTGGATTGATCCAGGGTGATTCAAGATGAGCAGACCACTCATACACCTTCCCTAGCAGCCGTTGAAGCTCAAACAATCATTAGAACACGACTAGAAACACTCCTTCATCGAATTCGATTCCAGCTTCAACAGGTAAGAACATGGAACTCAATCTCATGATTCTTTGATTCATTTTGAAAAAACTCTTGGCCGTTTTGTTTCTGCACCTTACACGATCATTAACCCTCAACCAATTGACAAAATCATCCATCATACATCATTTCAATTAAGATTTTCAGTTCTAGGGTTCTTCATGTTTTCCAGAAATTTAATCATGTTTAACTGAAAATAAATGAAATTAACAACCACCATCATGTTCCTTGTTAAAAATCGTGCAAGTTTCATGTTTACTTCATCCAATTTCATCAAGAAATGAGGATTCCATGACTGATGAAGGATCGAGGGAGAAGATGAAGGTTTGCACGCGTTTTTTTGAATTTAAAATTTCCAATATAATATAAACACGTGGTTTGGATTCAATACACGAATGCATTCTTGCCCCAGCGGTTGCCAGCTCGCTCATAAGTGTTTGTGCCACGTATGCCACCCACAGGTCCTGGGTTCAAACCTCCCATGAACCATTTTTTTCAAACTTTGTGATTTTCTTCATATTTTTTCACAAACTTTAACATTTTTTTTTAACCAATCAAAACTCCTCATTTTGAGGTGATTTTTTGTACACTTGTCAATAAATGTATCTATTTTATGATAGTGCAAAAATTTTCAGAAAAAACTTTCATCTGATTATGTTTTAATCGAGCCGAAAACGACACTTTTGGCACTTTTCGAAACCACTTTAAAAGGTGAATTTTTCAAACTTTCGAATTCCGATTCTTTTCAAAACTTTTCATAAATGAACTTCACATTTCAAAAACACTTTCAAAACATTTTTCAAAACTTTTTCATCAAACTTACATCTTTTTACCATGATCGATCCGATTTAAACGATAAAACCGATTTCGTTTTCTCTCGTTTTTCTTAACCGATCATGGGCCTCCCTCATGGTGTAAGTCCCAAACAAAACATTCTTTTATGTACATAATTATTTCTTTGTACATATCAAATTCTTTTCAGATACATACAAATTTTTATCTGTACATAATACAGATACTCTTTATACTCAAGTACAGACAAACTTCGATCGTTTGTTTTCACTTCACTTGTGTATACATAAACCAACATTCTTTATGTACATACATATTTTCCTTGTACATATCAAATTCTTTTTATATTCATTCAAATCTTTGTCTGTACATAATACAGATACTTTTCACAGATAAATTTCGATCATTTGTTTCCGTTTAGTCTGTATACAACTGAATACCATTGGTATTGAAAGGAGCATTATTCTCGGTGAAACTGCTTTTAAACCAATGGGCCACCCTTATGGTGTAAGTCCCAACCCTCCTATGTACATCCACACATCTCTGTACATAAATACTGTTATGTACATATTTACTTCCTTGTACACAATTCAAACTTGTAAATAATCAAGTTACTGCTTTAAACGTTCGTTTCGCAGACTTGTTTATATTTCCTTCATAAACTCTTGTAAATAAACATCACGCATTATTTATATTTCCTTCATAAACTCCTGTGGATACATATCACAAACACACTTGTTTATACAACTGTCTAGTTATAACATAACAACTAGTCTAACCAATAGGTTCCCACAATTGTAGCCTCTTGGGCTTTATACAAGATAACTCTCCCCAGAGTTAGTTAGCCTCCTCGGCTTTGCAAGGTAACTCATTTCAACTGAGTTTAGCCTCCGCTTAGGCTTCATATAAGACAACACCCTGCTGAGTCAGCCTCCTCTGGGCTTCTGCTCAAAAGAACTCCTCATTGAGTTTAGTCTTCTTGGGCATCATACAATGAAAGACAGAAATCTCTTAACACCTCCTATTGGGCTTCCAATACAAAGAATCACCCGTTAGGATAGAACCCCGAGTATAATTTCCCGTGAAATTGCTCTTAATTCCAAAAGGATGGTTTCCCGGTGAAATCCCTTTTAAAGCCAAAGCCAGCCATACCCTATAGCTTCCTCTTGAGCTTCATACAAGGACCCTCGATGACCCTCGATGACCCTCTTCTTAAAAGCATCCCTTTAATCCAATCAATTTCTCCTCAAGATTTAGACATCTATCATCTCGATGGAAGAAGTATCTCATCTATCACATCACATACAGTCAAATTCTTTTCAAACTCTTTTCAAACAAAAACATCTCTTAATTGTAAGTGGTAACGCTTGTACACTCAAGCAAAACACCCAATGCTTACAGTTAAAAGATTCAATCATTTTTCAAAAACCTTTCTTAAACATGTAAGTGGTAACGCTTGTACACTCAAGCAAAACGCCTATAACTTACGATGAAAGATTTTTTAATCAATCAAACTTTTCAAAAATGTGTGTGATGAAATAGATTAGATACATTTTTCATTAAGATGACATTTGTCTGTCTCTTACTAACATCCCGTTGCTTCCACTAGCATAAGTGGGAACTACGATTGCTCTGACTTTCTCAACATCCTTTTGAGAATACGTAGGCACAAGGTCTCATCCTTGCTGAGCAAATTTCTTTCTCTCTTAGACCAAACAAACCATAGATCCCTGTAGATCCGAGCTACAAATGCTCTGATTCCCAATAGGGGATATGTATGCAGAAGATCCAAAGATCTTTGCGAGCACAATAATAACTAAACACTAGGATCCCACATAGTCTATCCTTCTTAAAATCCCAAAGGAGAACGCGAGATGGTAGAAATGTTTACCGGCACACTAGATGGACCTTACTATGCCTCTTGCAGTCTGACCAGTACCTTCGCTGACATGGTGATGTTTGGAGAAAGAGTTGAGATGGGGATCAAGTTGGGAAAGATTCAGGATGTTAGTATTGAGAAGAATCAAGTTGGTGGCGCCAAAAAGTCTTTTGGTGGTAACCAAAAGAAGAAAGAGGGCGAGTCAAGCGCACTGTATGAACGAAGATGGAAAGAGAAGCGCCAGGAATTTAACCACCAAGTCGCTGCTGTGACTATTCCTGCTAGTGTTCCAAAACAAGATGTTGCTCCTAGACAACAACAACCGAGACCCGTGAAGAAGTTTCATCCTTTGCCAATGTCTTATGCAGATGTATTTGCTCACTTGCAAAGTCTGGATATGATTGAATTGCGTAGTCTGAAGATTGACCCGG
The DNA here is from genome assembly GCA_021764765.1 of Vicia sativa. Classification (NCBI taxonomy): domain Eukaryota; kingdom Viridiplantae; phylum Streptophyta; class Magnoliopsida; order Fabales; family Fabaceae; genus Vicia; species Vicia sativa. The sequence goes on along the minus strand of CM038794.1, from coordinate 72,080,977 downwards.
ATAACCTGCCGAAATATTTTAATGCGAATGCTCGTTGTCTTTACCACTCTAATGCGCAGGGGCATTGTATTGAGAATTTTATTGCTTTCAAATACAAGGTTCAGAACTTACTTGACAGTGAGGCAATCAACTTTGGACCTCCCCCTACTGCTAATGTCATTCAGCATCCCTTACCTCCCCATGGTGGAAACGCTGTTAATGCAATTTGTGAAGAGGGAAGTTTGAATCTGATAACGGATATTAATGCTTTGACTACCCCGCTATGGTGGATAAAGAAGCAGTTGTTGTTGAAGGGATACTTCCCTAGATGTAATGATGGTTGTGAACAATGTTTGATCCAAGCTGAAGGTTGTGATGACCTGAGAAACGAGATTTAGCGTCTGATTACTGAAGGGACTCTTCAATTTATCCAGAAAGAGTTAGATGTTCAGAACAATGAAGATGAGGTTGATGTGGTTACCATCCCCGTCGCTTCTAGAAGGATTCCTGTTACAATCCCGGTACCGACCAAGAAACCTCTTGTGATCATCACTTTGCCCGGACCGGTACCTTACACTAGTGAAAAGGCCATTCCATGGAATTATGGATCTGAATACTACCATGACGAAAAGAAACTGAATATGGAGGTCTCTAAAGAAGGAAAGTCTGATGACGGGAAAATTGAAGGAAATGAGCCTGCGGTTCATGATATTGTGGGTGAAAGTTGGATTACCCGAAGTGGGCGAATCTTCCCCCACCTAATCTAGTTGAGAAAGTCCCTAAGCTTTGGCCAAGGCTAAAGCAAAAGGGAAAGGAATTATGATTGGAGATGAGTCGATACCAAAGACCTCAACACCCGTTCTGAGCCCTGAGATGACCAAATATGTTGAAGAACTGGTGAGGTATATAAGGAATAGAGATTACAAGATAATCGACCAGCTCAGCCAGACGCCCGCCAAGATTTCCATTCTAGCGTTGTTAAGGGATTCTGAACCTCACCGCAATGCTCTGATGCAGTTGTTAGGGACATCCTTCGTTCCCCAAGAGATCTCTGTTAACTAGTTTGGAGACATTGTGAACAGCATTTCAGCAAGTAATGGTATCGGTTTTACTGACTTTGATTTACCTCCCGAGGGGAGGAAGCATAACAAAGCTACCGCACGCTTCGTGGAGATAGCGAGAACTACTTTATCCTGCATGCTGGTTGACACGGGATCATCTCTCAATGTTCTTTCAAGTTTACTCTTGAAATTGGACTATGAAGGGCCGTGCCGAGACCCGTTGTTTTGGTAGTTAAGGCGCTGATGGGTCAAAGAGGTCTCGTGTTCGGCGAGGTGGATCTCGCTTATTAAGATAGGCCCGCAGTTTTGATGCAACTTTTTGTCATGGATATCAATCCTCCCATCGTTGTTTGCTTTGACGCTCTTGATTCATGGGGCTGGCCCTGTGACATCTACCTTGCACCAAAAGCTGAAGTTCTTGATTAATGGCAAGGTGGTCACCATTTATGGTGAAGAGGATTATATCGTCACCATCCGAGCAACTTTCGATATGTTGAATTCAAGGAGAGATCCATGAAACCCATGTCGCTTTTGAAATAGTATCAGTCGATAAGATTCCTTTGCAAAAGGGTGAGAAGTTGGAAGTCTCCATGGCATCCTATAAGCAAGCTCAGGCTATTGTTGAGTCAGGACATCCTGAAGGTTGGGGTAGAGTGTTAGAGATTCCTACTCAGACAGATAAGAGGGGTTTGGGTTTTGCTCCAAAAATGAAGGTCCCAGTTTCCGCATCAATGAGCAAGGGAGTGTCTCTCCACCAAGTTTGTTAAAGGTGGAGTCCAGATTGAAGATGTTGATGCAATTGATGGTGAAGCCGGCAGTGGCAATGATGTGGACAACTGGGTCTACCCAACTATTCCAGGACGCGAGCTCTCAAATTGGTTCGTTGAAGACATTGTTGTGGTCACCCGTTTTGAAGAGTAATTTTCTGTTTTTATGTCATGCCATAATTCCTACGTTATGCCAAGGACGTAGTGATCATGCTGTAGGGCCACAATATTTTTAAATTTCAAGTTTATCATTAATAAAGGACGTCCTTTTTGCATTCAAATATTTCGCTCTTTGTTTTTCTTCACTTTTTCTTTAAAAGGTGGCAATATGAAATTTTGTTTTATAATCATTTCTTTCTTTTATATATAAAACTTTTGTTTTTTTTTCCTTCTTTTTTTAATCTAAAAAATAAAAAATAATAAAAATAAAATTACCAACCACGCAGATGCGATCCTTTGTTGATCCTTGATTCGCCGATGACGATTCTGCCGTGGCTCGTTATGACTTTGACAAACCAATTTATCAAGCTGAAGAAGGAACCGAAGAGGACTTTGAGTTACCTGAAGAATTAGCCAGAATGTTGAGGAAGAAGAAAAGGTCATCAAGCCGCACCAAGAGACTCTAGAGTGATCAACTGGGAACCGAGGATGCTCGGAAGGAGGTCAAGATCGGGGCATTGAAGATGGATTTAAGCAAAAGCTAGTCGAAATGCTTCATGAATACTTGGACATCTTCGCTTGGTCTTATTAAGATATGCTTGGGTTAGATACTGACATCGTTATGCACGAATTGCCCCTCAAAGAAGGCTGCCCACCAGAAAATGAAGCTTCCGTAACACATCCGAAATGTCAAGGAAAATTAAAGAAGAGGTTCAGAAGCAGATGGAGGCTGGTTTCTTAAAAGTGGTTTCTTATCCCCCATGGGTTGCAAACATTGTGCCAGTGCCGAAGAAAGACGGCAAAGTAAGAATGTGTGTTGATTATAGGGAACTGAACAGAGCCAGCGCTAAAGATGATTTCCCTCTCCCACACATCGATATTTTGGTCGATAATACTGCTCAAGCTAAAGTGTTCTCCTTCATGGATGGTTTCTCTGGCTATAACCAGATTAAGATGGCACCAAATTATATGGAGAAAACTACTTTTATTACACCGTGGGAACATTTTGCTACAAAGTGATGCCTTTGGTTTAAAGAATGTCGTGGCAACGACAACAAGATTGTTACTTCTTTGATGATATGATGCATAAAGAGATTGAAGTCTATGTTGATGATATGATTGCCAAGTCCCATGTAAGAAGAGCACCCGGTTCACTTGTTAAAATTATTCGAAAGATTAAGAAAGTTCGTCCGAGGTTAAACCCAAATAAGTGCACCCGATAAAGTATATCTTTGAGAAGTCCGGCTCTTGTGAAGGGTAGCCTGCTGGAAAATGGTCCTGAGAATATGATATCCAATACACTACTCAAAAAGGCCATCAAAGGTAGTGTGGCAGACTATCTTGCTCAAGAAATCATAGAAGATGATTATCAGCCCATGAAGTTTGAGTTCCCTGATGACGACATTATGTATATCAGGGATTGTAATATTCCTGGCCCTGAAGAGGGGCCCGAACCAGGCTCGCGGTGGACAATGGCATTCGATGGAGCCTCAAATGCATTAGGAAATGGTGTTGGTGCCGTTATCACTTCTCCGACGGGTTTTCATATCCCATTCACTGTCAGGATTTGTTTTGATTGCACTAATAATATGGCCGAGTACGAAGCTTGTATTTGTGGGATTGAAGCAGCTATTGATCTGAGAATCAAAATCTTAGCAGTATACGGAGATTCCGCTTTGGTAATTAGTCAAATCAACGGAGATTGGGAGACTCGCCACCCAAATTTGATTCCATACCGAGAGCATGTCATGAAGTTGATCCCTTATTTCGACGAGATTACTTTTGACCACATCCCAAGGGAAGAGAACAACTTGGCAGACGCTTTGGCTACACTGTCATCCATCTTTAAAGTTAGGTGGGCGAATGATGCCCCGTCTATCACTGTCATGGGGTTGGAGGAGCCCGCGTTCTGCTATGAAGTAGAGGGTGAGGCGGATGAAAAACCCTGGTTCTACGACATCAAAAGGTTTCTCGAGACGAAAGAATACCCTAAAGATACTTCCATCGTTGATAAGAAGGCTCTGCGCAAGTACTCGGCTAAATTTTTCCTCAATAGAGGTGTTCTCAGATAAGAGGAACTATGACTGCTTTTGCCTGGATGCGGATAGACACAAAGCAAATAAGATCATAGAAGAAATTCATGAAGGATCCTTCGGGACGCATTCTAGTGGGCACACCATGGCTAAGAAAATCCTGAGAGCGGGTTATTATCGGTCTACCATGGAGAATGATTGCTACAACCATGCTAGAACCTGTTACAAGTGTCAAGTCTACGTTGATAAGATGCATGTGCCGCCTTCATCGTTGAATGTTTTGACTTCTCCGTGGCCTTTTGCAATGTGGGGCATTGATTTGATTGGAGAAGTCAAGCCTACCGCCTCCAATGGACATCGTTTCATCCTTGTTGCCATTGATTACTTCACCAAATGGGTTGAGCCAGCATCTTATGCTCTTGTTACTAGACAAGTGGTCACACGTTTTATCCAGCATAATATCATTTGTCGTTATGGGGTTCCTAAAAAGATCATCATTGATAATGGCTCGAATCTCAACAACAAAATGATGAAAGAGCTGTGTGATGCCTTCAAGATAAAACATCATAATCCTTCTCTCAGATCGTCCGAAATGAACATTGTCAGGAGGCGACAAATAAGAATATCAAAAGATTGTACGTAAGATGGTTGTCACTTACAAAGATTGGCACGAGATGTTGCCATATGCCTTGCACGGCTATCGTAACTGCAAGCGATCAAAGGGCAACCGCTTTGGTATATGGTATGGAAGCCCCGCCCGTAGAAGTTGAAATTCCTTCCTTAAGGATTTTGATGATGTGCAACTCGATGAAGCTGAATGGGTTCGAATAGACTTGATCGGTTGAATCTCATTGACGAGAAGAGATTGACAGCTATTTGTCATGGACAGCTATACCAGAAGCGAATGAAAAGGGCTTTCGACAAGAGAGTGTGTCCTCGGAGTTTTCAAGCTGGTGACCTTGTGCTGAAGAGAATTTTTCCTCCTAACAATATGGATGCTCGGGGAAAGTGGGCTCCAAATTATGACGGACCATATGTCGTGAAGAAAGTTTTCTCTGGAGGAGCTATGTTGCTCGCAAGTATGCACGGAGAGGATTTCCCTCACCCTATCAATGCAGACGTAATCAAAAAATACTTCACATGAAAGAGACCCGTTGGGTTGACTGGCCTAAGCAAAATAAGGGCATCCAGACGAATCAAAAAGGTTCGGGAAAAAGTTAGGGATAAATATAAAAGATAGTACACCCGGCAAGTCGAAAACCTGAAAGGGTGGCTTGGGCAAAAAAGGGTATCACGGTGGATCGAAAACTTGAAAGGGCGGTCCAGGAAAAAATTAGGGATTCAAAGCGAACGACTACGATCTGCACGGCAACCGTTTTGTCATCTTTTTACAACAACTTGATAATCCGGAGGATGGAGAATCACTAATCGAGCATTTTGGATAGCTCGATATTAAGGAATGTTGAAGTTGTGAAGGGCACGCTAATTCGGGTTCAATAAAAATCCATGATTTGGTTGACACCTTTGTTTTCTTTTAACTTTGATGTGTACGCAATTGCCTCTTTTCAGGAATTTCTTCTTGATGTAAATGCTCATTTACGGGCTAATCAATCAATAAAATTACTTTTATCCAAACTGTGTTTCTTTTTATTTTGTCTTATTTTCATGTTTTTTAACTATTTTGTTTGTAAAAATAACGTCCGATATTTTTAATAAACTTCGCATATAAAACATCAGAGCCTTACAGCACGTGACATAATTTTTAAAGTTACTCGGAATTTCAGGTACACGCATTAATAACTGAAACTTTTGATCTCTATAGCAGAAATATTGTTATGTTTCGCATTTTTGCAGATTTTTGTCATCCAAAGATTTTAGGATGAAAGGGCATGATACACCTAAGCTTTGGTCACTAACAAAGCTTATCTTTTCTCTCCAACAAGAGTTATCCATGGCATATGTGTGCCCTTGGATGTTATCACTCCTTCCCCGACGCGAAGAATCGCAAAGAGCGGTTTGCACCAGCAGGATCGTCTTCAAAAGGTCACTTGTGCCGGAAGATGTTGTCAACCCGTCTTATGCAAGAGCTCGTAATCCGGAGTTATTGAAGTTAGGAACTCTACGCAACATGGGTATCATCCAAGATAAATGTTGATCTCTAGGAGTTACTTCCCCAATGATGTTGATCATTGAAAGTTGTACTTCTATTCTGCAATCCCCCTGTCAGGGTCCAGACTATCATCTCTTTGATAAAGACCAGATGATTATATTCAATTCATGGAGGGTTGATGTTTCCTCGGCAGCTCACAATTGCCTTTAGTCCTAGACGAAATATCAAAACATGCATCATTGCATTGCATAGCATCCTCAAAAATGCGTAGCACTTCCATTGATATGGAGCATTACGCTAAAAATAATCTCAAACATGCATCTAAGCATAAGCCAGATTAAAGTCTTTCTCGAGTACCTTTTGCGTCTCTGAGTAGAAGTTTAACCATAAAAAATCCCCAAGTGGTATTTCATTGTAAGATTTTCCTCAAGTAACATCTTCTTGTTGTTGCTATCTGCATTTTTGACCCTGTGTCGGTCTTTTACACCATTCAAATTCAATTCATTTACAAAGTGTCTTATTTTGGTATTCTTACCCGTGTTTGCCTATGTCGTTAGAGTGCGAGTAAGAGTTGGTGTCTAACCTTTTTTTCTTCTCAATTGTTTGAGTATCCATACTTGGTGTGTGGTAATTCATATAATTTCCACTTTAAAGAATTACACCCGCCTTTGGCCCGAGGGATATTGTATTTTGCACATATGCAACCTTTAAAGTTCAACATAGTCACGACCCTGCTAGGATGCCCTTTGTTTGGCCTTTTTCCCATGAATTCTTCGATCGATGATTCTACCATTCCATATCTTTTCCCAAAGGAGTCTGCTCCAGCTTGGTCTCATTCTGTGTATGTCTAATATCCTTACCGATATATGCTCCTTATATGTGTTCAATATCCTTACCGAACATGTATTCGATCTTTATGTGTCCAATATCCTTACCGGCATGTATATTTCAAACCTTGTTAGCGCTTCTTCGGTCGGTCTCTTCCTGTATGTCTAATATCCTTACCGACATATGCTTCTTATATGTGTTCAATATCCTTACCGAACATGTATATTCGATCTTATGTGTCCAATATCCTTACCGGCATGTATATTTCAAACCTTTGTTGAGTCGTTCGGCCGGTCTCTTTCCTGTATGTCTAATTTCCTTACCGACATATGCTTCCTATACGTGTTCAATATCCTTACCGAACATGTATATTCGATCTTCATATGTCCAATATCCTTACCGGCATGTATATATCGAAACCTTCATAGAGTCGCCTTGGTCGGTCTCTTTCCTGTATGTCTAATATCTTTACCGACATAACTGAATTTTTGTTCCCGCCCACTGCCTAAAAAAAAAGGAACAACGATGATTGAAGGTCTTCTCTTCAGAGCGTAAATTTTAGGTTCTCTTAGTATTTAATCTTCTACCTTGAAAGTTTAAAAGGCTATCGCCAATTTCACTTTCAAGTTTAAGATTTATTAAATAGGGGCACTGTTGCACCCCAAAATTGCCTCCTATATCAATTTTACCGGTTTAGGCGTTGCATTCATTTGCATACATTTGTCCTCCTATATAAATTTTCATAGCAAGATTAATGTTTGATTGTACAAATAATATGACATAATATGAAGCTTGTATCATGGGTCTTGAAGAAGCCATTGATCTCGTAATCAAAATTTTGATGTACGGTGATTCATCTTAGTAATAAATCAGATTAAAGGAGATTGGAAGACTCGTCACCCTGGCTTACTCCCTTACGAAGATTATGCAAGGAGACCGTTGACTTTCTTCAATAAAGTAGAACTTCATCATATTCCTCGGGATGAAAATCAGATGGAGGACGCCTTAGCTACTTTGGCTTCCATGTATAAGGTGAACCGATGGAATGATGTACGTCATATCACCATTGGGTGCCTTGAGAGGCCAACTTATATATTCTCCATGGAGGTGGAAAAGGATGATAAACCCTAGTATCATGACATCAAGTGTTTCTTGATGACTCGAGAGTGCAGTTGATGCGACAAGCAAAGATTGAAAGACCTTGAGAAGATTACATGGTAGTTTCTTTCTCAATGAAGGTGTGTTATACAAAAGAAATTATGACATATTCTTGCTCAAATATGTGAATAGACACGAAGCAGAAATGTTGATGCATGAGATGTGTGAGGGTTCTTTTGGTACCCATGCCAATGGACACTCTATGGTTTAGAATATGCTAAGAGCATGATACTATTGGCTAACAATGGAATCTGATTGTTACAAATTTTCAAAGAAGTGCCATAAGTGTCAGATTTATGCTAATAAGATTCATGTGCCTCCTACTTTGCCCAATGTTATTTCTTCCTATGGCCTTTTTCTATGTGGGGTATTGATATGATTGGGATGATTGAACCCAAGGCTTCTAATGGACATCAATTCATCGTGGTGGCAATTGACTACTTCACCAAATAGGTTGAAGCGGATTCCTATACCAATGTTACCATGCAAGTGGTGGTCCGATTCATCAAGAACAATCTCATTTGTCGGTATGGTGTGCCTAGCAGGATTATTACTAGCAATAACTCGAATTTGAATAATAAAATAATGGCGGAACTTTGTGAAGAATTCCAGATTGTTTATCACAATTATTCTCCTCACAGAACAAAGATGAATGGGGCAGTTGAAGTTGCAAACAAGAATATCAAGAAGATCATCCAGAAGATGGTCGTCACCTACAAGGGTTGACATGAAATGCTACCTTTTTCTTTTCATGGGTATCGGACTTCCGTTCGTACTTTAATAGGGGCCACCCCCGTCTCTCTTGCTTTGCATGGGTTCAAAATCGGTTTGACCAGTTAAATTTGATTGAAGAGAAGAGAATGATTGCTTTATGTCATGGTCATTTATACAAGAAAATAATGAAGAAAGCATTTTACAAGAAGGTCAATCCTCGTGTATTCAAAGAAGGCGACCTCGTGCTCAGAAAGATCATTTCTTTAAACTCTGATTCCAGAGGCAAGTGAACTCCCAATTATGAAAGCCCATATGTTGTCAAGAAAGCCTTCTCTGGAGGTGCATTGATTCTTGAAACTATAGATGCAGAGTGTTGCACCACAAAATTTGCCCTCCTATATCAATTTTACCTGGTTTACGCGTTGCATTCATATGCATACGTTTCCATTGGGCCACTCGCTTTAGACAATCATTCGCTCTTCACATCTGCATTGTTACTTGCATTTGAGGTGATCGGAATTCAAACTCGCATCATTTTGTGTTTGGAAAGTACCCACTGTTGCACATGCATGCATTGATGTCTTTGATTCTAGGGTTTTAGGCTTGGACTGGCTTGAGGTAATTATTTTACAAGATTTGGAAGATGTTTGTTGTTTTCAATCAACCCGGGAAAATTGAGAATGACAAGGTTTTAGCAATAAATCTTATTTTCTCCTATCCATCAGATCTTATGTGTGGGTTTCTGTCTTAGAGGTCACGTTGAATTTTATCTCCTTCCACAAGTGGTTTTTGCTCATCAAAAGGGTTAGAAGTTGAAGTCGAAGAATTTTGCTCACGTGGGTTACAATTTTCTTGAAGGACTGAGTTTTAATTCGAGATGGCGTTTCTCATTCAAACGAGATTTTTCTGATTACAATGCAGTTTGGATGTTTGACTTTTTTAGATCACAAGTTCAAAGCTATTCTAATGTATATTCGATGCATTGTTGAGTTTGAAAGAGGATTTAAAAGTTGAATATGTTCAAAAGGTCATTATTTTCAGATATTCAAATTTCACTCGTGGTTTTCTCAAGGCCTTTTTTCTTTTAGAATACAGGTCAAGAACATACATGACAATCTTGTATAGCAGCCATGTTATTGCTCGTTTGTTTCAAGGTTGTGTTTTGGAATTACAGTTTGGTTTGAAATTGGAATTGAATATGTATTCTGGTTGATACTTCACCATGATGTGTCTTAACTATTAATTTTAGTCACGGTAAAATTGGTTTCCAACCAACGTTTACAAGTTTTATGGCAAAGAAGGTTGCATTGGTAATATGTCAAGATTCAGAACCAAGAACTCAAATTGGTTATTTTTGTTCAAGATCATTCATGCACATGGTGCAAGTTATTATGCAATTCACTTCGAAGAAGCTTTCAAGTTTCAAACTTTGTGTTCAAAATTACAAACACAAACATTGTTACATATGCCATAGCCCAAAGATAAGACACTTCATAATTTGAGTGATTCATCTCCTAAATACTAAATTTGTTTGCCATTTCTTTCAACTCAACAAGTTTGTACAAATGCCACAAGGGTCATCAAAATTTACAATGTTAATTTGAATATGTGATATTACAAAATTCAAACCTTTGATACAAGACTTTCAAGATTACAAACATACAAGCTATGACTTTGAGTTCAAGCATACAAGCGAATTTTTTCTATGTCCTAATCCTATTGTCTTCTAATGGAAATATTTGTTGCTTTCCTTTCCTCCAAACCTTCTTGCTCCATCTTCAAGCCTTGCCTTCTCGACCAAAGTTTCTCCTCTACCATCCATCCGTACCATTGTTGCAATTCATGAAACAAGAAAAGAAATTGGTTAGCAAGTAAAGGGCAGCAGTAATAACACAAGGCCTTACACAATTTCAAATCATCATTAGGGAACTCTAGCGGGAATCAGGGAATCAAGGTTGGGTTTGGACCACATTCACCAACAAGCCTCATAACAAATCATCGGCTATGAACTTGCTACTACAAATCCTCAAGAAGTTTAATTCTTGGTTCACAGTAGGAGGTGTAAAAAAGGGAAAAAAAACAAATATAACTCAGCATAACATCATAGTACAGGACATTAATGCAGGGCAGCAAGGACACGCACTTTTTGGCTTTTTGCCACAAACAACATCAACAGCCTAACATAACAGAAATATATAGCAGCCTAATACATCAACAGCATAACAGAAATCCATAGCAGCCCAATAGGTCACAATATTGCTAAATCCAGTACAAGGACAAGGCTGGCATACTGATTCTGACCCAACAGTCAAAAACAAAATACCAAAAGCCCATCTTTCGTTTTCCCCAAGCAGCCCTTGTTTTCAAAACTTTACATCAGAGCAGAAACCCTAAATCAGACAATATAAAAGCATCAAATGCACAAGAACCAAGGCAGCCACTAAGAGAAACCCAAAAAAACAGAGCAATACTCAAGAAACGCAGAAAACAAAAGCTGAGCTGCTAATCCCTAAACCCAAACAACAGAAAAGCATCATTTTCCCATTAGAGTCACTTCAGAAATCGAAAAAGAAGAAGAGTTTTGTAAGGTATTACCTGTTTTTGAAGAGAGAGGTGGAGATTGTGAACTTTGTGTCGCCATCCTTCTCCTACTCTCCCTGTTCCTTTCATTTTTCGCATAAGCATCACCACTACCGTCACGATTAGGGCCTAGGGTTCCCCTTTTTTCCCCTTCCATTTTCGTTTTCTTGTAAAAATCAAACAGATTTTGAAATCAAATAACAGTAACAGAGCAACAGAGCAACAAAGTGAGAGAGAATCGATTTCTGCACGAAATCGTTGTGAAATCGCGAGCCACAGTGAGAGAGCGGCGATGAGAGTTCGAGAGATGAGAGAGTAACAGTGAGAATCGCGAGCAGAAAGGGACAAGTTTCTGGGAATCGAGAGGGTCACCGACTTTCTGGGTCGCGAGAGATGAGAGAGGGACAATGAGGGTTCGTCGCGATCGTGAGAGAAGTGAGGATGAGAGATCGTGAGAGATTGTAAGGATGAGAAACCATGAGAGGTTGTGAGGATGAGAGTTTTTTTATAAAAACTGATTATGTTTTTTTTATTATGTTAATTTGTTTTATAAAATAGATTTAAGTTAGTTTTAGTTTAGATTAATTAGGATTAGTTTTTTTTATATATTATTTAATTTATAATAAAATGAGTTAGATTAGTATTAGTTTAAATATAATTAGGAATGGTGTTGTTTAAGCCAGGCGGTGACACTTGTCACCGTCTGTGTGGTCTGTTCGAAATCTGATGCAGGTACATATATGGTAGCAATCTTGCACCCTCCTTCGTAGCCATCAGATCTGTTAAGATCCGGATCCAGTGTCCCAGAATGGTGGACCACACTATGCCTCATGGAACCTCCCATACAAGATCCAGCAAGCTATTGGGCTTGGCCTCAGCTTTGCTATCCACACCTTCAAGTCAAGCTTCAAATCAGGCCCATTTCTGAATTCCCTCTTTAATCTATTTATTATGAAAGTATTTTATTTTATTTGATGTATTAAATAATAATTAGTATAAGATATTTTTTATTTGCTAAATTATCGATTAAATTATTAGTTGATTTTTTATCAAGTAGAAAAAATCCATCCTAATAATTATTTAAATTCCGATTGTATTGTGTGTTAATTTTCTTTTATTATCCATTTTATTATGTTATCCGCTTATATGCTTTATTACACGATTGTACACTCCACTCACGAATTAATATAAAAGAAACGACGCCTCCGATCTCTCATTTTTGGTTACCCACACCAAATTCTCTAAGGGTCTCATGGTTGGGGATGGGCATGGCCATCCTCACGAGGTTAATCAAAGCCCTCGTTGCTTTGATTAATCATAACCCGAAAAAATTTAGCCCACATACCAATATCCATGCACCAGGGTCTCATGGTTGGGGATAGGAGCACCTATCCTCACGAGGTTAATCAAGTCCACATACTTGGTTAATCATAACCCGAAACATTGCTTCTCTACGTCCAATATCGAAACTCTTAAAACACTTTCTAATTAATAATAATCAATTGAATCTGTTTTCTAAATTGATTTTCATAAAAAATACTTGGATGGGATTTATTTTAATTGTTAGATGTTAGCCTAATGATTTAAACAAATCGAAGTTTCTAGTTTGTTAGATGATAGCCTAATAAACTAAAAACTTCTATCCATGTTCTAAAACAAAAAATATAGTGTTATGGCGTTTAATTAAATTGTTGGATGATAGCCCGACGATTTAATTAAATTTAAAGTATTTGGGCCATTAGATGATAGCCTAATGACTTATATACTTTTATTTCATACACTTAATAAATGTGAACTTTATTTCACCTCACCCTTTTCATAGTAAAGATTTTGGATGAGAGATGATTGGTCGAGCTCACTCACCAATTTCGAGTACTCGAGTCGTTAGATGATAGCCTAACATTTTGGTACTTTTCATCTACAATTAAAATCAATTCAACCCATTCAAATCCTTTTTCGCTCATATGCGATCATCAAAAATATTTATTCTAAAATCAATACAACCAATTCAAACATTTTCAACAAGAACTACGGAGTTTTGACTTTCCCATTGCACGAGGGAATACGTAGGCGCACGGTTTTGAAACCGTGTCAAACTCAAAATAATAATAAACAAATCTCTTTTCTTCTTTCTTATTCATAATTTAGAAAATAGTGAATACACACACAAACACGCGCGAGCTAAATGGGTCCCATCGAGTATGATGGAAGTAAGAGGTGCTAATACCTTCCTCTTGCGTAACCGACCTCCGAATCCATCCTTTTTTGGTCTTGTAGACCGCCTTATCCGACGTCGTGGGTTTTATCTATATTTTCCCGTTCTTTTTTAGAACAAATAAAATTATGTGGCGATTTCATTGTTTTGAAAATTTAAATGATTTTTGAAAATCGAGTTGCTTCACAGAGGAGTTCCCACGTCCTCTGAATATTGATGTAGTCAAGAAATACTTCGGCTAAATAAATAAAAGAACAACTCGCTAAGTTGAAAACCCGAAATGGCGACTTAGGTAAAAAAGAGTGTCTCGGTAGACTGAAAATCTGAAAGGGCGGTCTAGGCAAAAATTAGAGACATAAACAGAATAAATCTCCCGGTAGGCTAAAACCTTGCAAGGGCAGTTTAGGAAAAAGTTAGGGACTTACATGGCAAGTAACTACATCAAACAAGACTTGATCACAAAAGCAACAATCTGCATGGATTATCTTCATACCTCAACTGAAGACTACAATATAGGAGTTCAAAGTTGTTAGGGAGAATAATGTTCATTGTTCTTCGATGTACCCTTTTCCATGTATATACCATTTTTCATAACTTTGTAGTCATCTATGGAGTCATGTTATTGGCAGACTACCATTCTATCAATAAAATTTGAGCCTTTATCCAATTCCTTTGCAATCTTATGTTTACCCAGTTTATAAAAATATTCTTTTATTATTGAAAATGCATTTCAAAACAAACAGATTTGTTAGAACATACTTCTGAAATATTTTACAATTTTAAGTGTGTTTACTTCAGACGTGAATCAAAGGGAAAAGATGGCCCTGTCCTAATGACAAACAAGACTGATAATGTTGAAGTTGGTTCCATCAGGACCTCTATAACATTCTTCATCCGAATATGAGGTGTAAATGCAAAGCGGATTATTCCCAATGAATGCCTCATTTTCCCATAGATGAGTTGGTAAGAATAACGCTCTTATGAGACATGGTGACATCCTATGGGATGCTTCCATCAGAAGATCCTGTGAATCTTTGCAATATTCCTGCAGCTTATTTTAAAATTTGACGCAATAAAGGGCTACCCTTCGGTTGATAGTTTGTGAAGACTTCATTTTGGTCGAGTGTTGTCCATGCATCAGTCAACCTTCCATGTTGATCCTCAATAAAATTTCCATGTACATTGCACGTACATTCATTCATCCATACATAGTTAACCATCAATTCATTGCTCATTCACATATGTTGATAATCAGAGTATGTATCCTCTCTCCAATAAAGTGCCATCTTTAAGCAAGAAAAGTTCAGATTTCCACTTTCTCCACTGAATTACTCCTCGTGGAAGAATAGAGTCTCGACCCTCTTTGTAAGCCTCTGTGATTATTCAAATCACCCTTTCTCAGCTTGATCATGGTTCAAACTCTAGTCTCCAAACGACATTATTACCTTGTTCTTCTTAAACCATGAGTTCTAATTGGAAAGCAGAATTATGTCAGAAAGATCTCATTCTCCGGCAGTGTTATTACAATCTTTTCCTAACGGCAGGTGATAGTCTCTTCCCGCAAGCGGTTGATTTTTCCCAGCAAGTCGGTTAATGCCAATTTGGCCTTCTTTAGACAACCGAATGAGGAATCTCTCTCTATGGATTTACCATATCTCTCCATCAAGTTGAAGACTTGTTATGGAAATCTCTTATGGGTAATTTACAAACTCATCGTGTTGGAAGTTCCTGTGAGCGATTTACAAGCTCAATGTTGAATGTTTCTTCTCGGTACCCCTTTGAGTGATTTACAACCTCATGGCGGATTAGCCATTTATCTCCGATGGGTGATTTACAAACTCATCGTGTTGGAAGTCTCGTTGGGCGATTTACAAGCTCAATAATAAATGGTTCTTTGAGATGTCTCTTTGGGTGATTTACAAGCTCATTAATGAATGTCTCTTTACGGTTTTCCAATGGGTGAATTACAAGCTTGTTATTTAATTGTCATTTACCTCCGATGAGTGATTTACAAGCTCATTGTTGGAAGTTCCTTTGGGTGATTTACAAACTCGCTGTTGAGCATCTCTTTATGGTACTCCTTCGGGTGATTTAAAAGGTTATTGATTATTAACCGTTTATTTCTGATGGGTGATTTATAAGCTCATTGTTGAACATCTCTTTGGGTGATTTACAAGCTCATTGATGATTGATCTTTTCGGTCTTCCTTTGAGTGATTTACAAACTCATTGCTGATTAATGCCGATAGCTATTTACAACAAAATTTGTTTTTCTAATGAATGATAGCCTCGTCGTTATGGGAGGTAGTTTGTCAAATATCTATTATTCTGATGAATGGTAGCCTTTTCTTTATGGAAGTTAGTTTGTCAAAGATTTGTTTTTCTGATGAATGGTAGCCTCGTCATTATGGGAGGTAGTTTGTCGAAGATTTTTTATTCTGATGAATGGTAGCCTTGTCTTTATGGAAGGTAGTTTGTCAAAGATATGTTATACCGATGAATGGTAGCCTCGTTGTTATGGGAGGTAGTTTGCCGAAGATCTGTTATACCGATGAATGGAAGCCTCGTCATTATGGGAGGTAGTTTATCGAAGATCTGTTATACCAATGATTGGTAGCCTCGTCGTTATGGGAGGTAGTTTGTCAAAGATGAAGTATCCTAGTTAAAGAAGGACTTTCATCCTGTCTTTGGTGAAGCGCCAGAGCTTTTTGGAGACTCAGTCTATTATTTTTGTTGTCTTCTTACCACTTTTTCATCATAAACAATTCTTAATGTTTCTTCGGGGCTGATGGTTTACTATCTTTAGAAAGTTGGTGTCACTCCCTTGTTTTTGCTAACTCCTCTGTGAGGAGATAGTTCACCGTCTATCTAAATATTGTTGATATTCTTCCTATTCCCTAGTGGATTCATGTTTTTTATGTCTTCCATAAGATTGAGCTTCTTTTCCCTGTATTTCGCCTTCTTGGATGGGTCGTCTTTCTTAGCGTGTCTTTATTATCTTTACTTCCCCAGCGGTGTTCTGTTTCCCCTGTGAAGATCATCCTATTGCATTGCATAACCATTAAGCATTGCTTGGCATCTTAGGGCAAAAAATAAGGCTAGTGTTATATTTAAGTATCTTTTATCCCTTCGAGGTGATGGTTCCCTTCTTATCTCCAAATAGAAGACACTTAAATAAGGGTAGCTGTTGTTCCCTAATTTTTCACCCTAAGATCCATCATTATCTCATCATCATAATGCATTAAGATCACAAACAAGGTTGGGCTCTTATGGTTTTCTTATTCCTAAGTTTTCTCTTAAGGAAACACCAAGCACCATGACTGTGTTTTGCATGCATGATTGATCTGCATTTATTTAATCTGCTAACCTCTGATTAAAATATAAAAAATATTTTCTTTTGTCTTTGTATATTTGTGTTTTGTAGGTATCAAGCCAAGACATTAGGCGAGTGTAAGATTTTTTGATATTTTTTCCCAAACTTGATTTAAAACCAAAATTTCAACAAACATAGGGTGCAATCGATTTTCAAAAAATGACTTAGTGCAATCGATTTGCACTAGAGTGCAACCAATTGCACTTCGCAGAATGTTGAAAAATGGACAATTTTCAAGTTTATGGGATTGGGCTCTAATTTCCTTTTTTTTTATTTTCTTTTAATTTCGAAATAATTACTAATTGATTCAATTTTGGCTCCAAAATCAATTTCCAAGCCTAATTCTAATTTCCAAACCACCACTCATTCCCAAACCAAAACCTTATAAATAGAGGCCTCCTCTCATTCAAATCTCAATATTTTGATAGCCAAATACACCTTGTCCAAATTTCTCCTCATTCTCTCATTTTCCCAAATTCTCCCAATTCACTCAAAGCTCTTTCTGCTTCATAAAGATTAGTGAATTCTTCATTGGAATTCTCTAATTCTTTGAGCTAAACCTTCATCCACTTTCTTTTTCTTCTTCAATTCTTTATATCTAGACTTGTGATTCTGATTTTTGAAGTTGAAGTTGTAACACCCCTTCTAAAATACCCCGCGAATTAATATTTAGATCAGAGTTAACATAAATGAAAGGGCGTCACAATTATTTAAAAACAGAAAATCTCATTCATCATGTCATGCTTTTACTGAAGAACTTATTAAATATAATTCAAAACCAATAATAATGTTTTACACAGCGGAAATAGCATAAAAATTCAGAATAAATTCAATTCATGATTATTCCAAACATAAACCAAAAAGGAAACAAGTTCAATTCGATGATCCCAAAACAATCGTTCCCCAGTGTTACAACTACCAGAGCATGACACTGACACGCAGTTAATCTAAATAGCACAGCTCAAGGCTATCCTCACCAGCTCCTAAGCAGCTAACACTTCAATCTGAAATCATCGAAGTAAGGGTGAGATTTCATCAACAATTAAAATGCATTATACGTTTCTTTAAAGCAATAAAACAATCAATACATTAGTCCACCCTCATTAGTATATTCAGATTCCAGTTCACAAATACAAGTCACACAGATCAATATGCATATAACAACAACCAATGAAATTATAACACTGGTAACCATCCTAACATGTTATAATTCCATATGTAATGGAGACTCAATGCATGTGGTACCAAACATGAACTCAATTCACACCCTGTTCCGTTTACACCACGGAAACAGTGTTAATCAAGGATTCACCCATACAACACTGGGACATGAATCTAGCCTCACCACCACTAAACCACTGGGTACGGGTATTGGCTCTGCAGGTCCAATTCCACACAATGGGAATTAACCACCACATGAATGTATATGCATGCGCAACATAAAGCATGCAACATTCAAATAAGGAACATGATATCACAACATCCCTCCATGCATGGTTAACACCATCAACAGCACAACATAAATCATGCATATACAACGTTAATCACAACACATGGTATTAACATCTGTCAAACATACACAATGTCAATGACACACAATCACGAATTACACGAATTCTTCATACGGAAAGCCATATCAATTCATCAAGATTCAATTATTAAGTTTTAATAATGTTCTTATAAGAAAGTACATGCTCCCAGCTTTCCAAGGGATCCAACTACGCCTAATTCGGAGTTACGGTCGCAAAGATGTGACCAAAACAGTTTTTCAAAAGTATATGTTAAATTCTGTCCAACTTGGGTCGATGCATAAGCTCATGCATCAATGCAAAACTAGCTTGCGTCGACACAATCATCGTATGCGTCGATGTATATGTTCTGTAAAATCTCATTTTTTCTATTTTTCTTCAGTATGTGTCGATGCATACATGTTTTGTATCGATACAAAACTGACTTGTATTGATACATAACCACATGTATTGATGCATAACCATTTGTATTGATGCATAGACCACTTGTATTGATGCATAACCATTTGAATTGATGCAAAACCACTTGTATTGATGCATAACCATTTGTATTGATGCATGGACCACTTGCATTGATGCATAACCATTTGTATTGATGCATAGACCACTTGAATTGATGCATAACCATTTGTATTGATACAAAGATCGTATGAGTCGACTCATACATTATTCCAAAACCTGTTTTCTCAATTTTCTTCACTATGAGTCGATCCATGCATCTCTTGTGTCGATACAAAACCATTTTGAGTCGACACATAACTCTCTTGTGTCGATATAAGAGTCCCAAAAATGCCACATGAGTCGATGCATGGTTGTATGTGTCGAGACAAGCAGTTTTCTGGCTTCTGTTTTCTTAAACCAACGCAGCTTGTGCCGATGCATAACCCTATGTGTCGACTCATGCTGCGTATTTTTCACCAAAAACCTGTTTTTCTCACTGTTATGCAATCCCCATTGATTCACTCATCACCAATAGCCATAGTACAACAGAAACAATAATTATTATGTATTTTCACATCCAATTAACAACAAAACTACACTCCCTAATTAATCCACCATCAGTCTACACATATTAACCATTCTTATAATTCCAATTGAGGTTTTTATGTCGAATTATATCATTAGGGCATAACCTAGAAATTCTAATTCGAGATTCCTAACGTATCAAATCATCCTATTGATCATCAAAACCTATTGATTCTTTGAATTCCGACGTTTAACTTTTTCCCTCTTTCTCTTCTCTTCTCCAATATACGTAGAGTGCAACTTCTCAAATCCTTCTCTTATTTCCTATATTCCTTTATTTATTCCTTTTTATTATTCCAAATAATAGAAATAAGTTAATTAGAATAAGTAGAGCCTTTTACTCCATACACCCTCCAATTCAACTTCACACCCCCAACACTCCCTCTTATTTAATTAATTAATTAATTAAATCTATTAATTCAAAAATACCAATAATTAAACTTCTAATTAAATTAATAATTAAAATTCTAATTATTTAATAATTGAATTATATGAGGTGTCACAGAAGTGAAGCAATTTGAAGTGTTACTCTTGCATATTTTTCTCAAGATCTACAAGTGGTGAGTGTTGATCTTCATCTTTGACTTTGTGATCTCTTGATAATTGTTGTTGTTTGATCCATTGAGCAAACTTGTTTTTAGTTCCATTGTTGTTAAATTCTAAGAAGTTAGTGTGCAGTCGATTGAAAAAAACATAGTGTGCAATTGATTTGCATCACGCTACAATCGATTGCATAGAGGAAAAATTTTGATTTTCACTTGTTTTTTGACTTGCTTTTTACATTTACTCTTCTTCTACTCCATTATTTTGATTATTGCCTTGGATTTTAGTATTGAACACCTATTTCCTCTTTAATATCAATGGACTTTCGGTGTTGATGAGGTTAGATTAATGTATTGGTGATTCAAATCTACCAAAGGATTAATTATACAAGTAATTCTTGGTGCTTTAAGTCAACAATATATTTTGTGCCTTAATCCAACAAGATGAGTGGTTGAACTTAAAGATGGAAGAAATTTGAGAAGATAATCCAAGTTGATCTATCATTTCCCATCCCTCTTCATCTTATCCCTTTCTTTTTGTTTACATGTGTTGACAAACATTAGAAGATGATCTACATATCATTCTTCTCGATTTCTTTTTCAATACATACATCACCATTGACCGACCTCGTTGTAGGGTGGCTTCTACATAAGTCACTTGGTGATTTCTTAACATAGCGCTACATTGCTTCTTCTTCATCTTATTTTTTCTTTTGTCCCAACTCGTAAAAAGTGATCAATTGGTGGCATGAACTTTAATGTTAAAAAAATCCCCAAAAGATGACTTGAGCTTTGATCTTGGTTCAACACTTGTGGCGCTTGTCGTGTGGTCACGTTGATTTTTAATCAAGCTTCTGGCAAGTTTCCACTAACCTTGTCCATTTGTAATTCTCAATCATCTTTGATCAAGTGAAGTGATAATTCCAAAATTGGTGATATACTTGACAAAAAACTATTGAAACTTGTCGTGTGGTCGCGTTGATTCTATCCAGCTTCTAGAAAGTCTTCATGCGTAAGTTTCTAGATGGTCACCTTGATGACGACTAACAATTAACAATTCGATGATATACTTGACAATTTTCAAGATGGTCATCTTGCTAACCTTTATTAATTGCCTTTTATTTTCTTGTCATTTTTCCTTTGCTAACTTGAGCATTTTATTTTCTTGTTGTTTTGAATTTGTTACTATCCTTGTGCTTGAATTCCTTAAACATAAAAAACTCTTAATTGGACTTTGTTACTATCCTTGTGCTTGGAGCTTGATCTTTGGACTTAGGATTAGGACCTCTACCTCAGCTTGGAGATCTCAGTGCCCTTGGTGTTATTATGTCTTGTCTGGTTATTATCTTTGTATGTAGGTTATTCCGTTATACTCGATTAAGAAAGGATTTCCTCAAAATACAGTCGTTACTCTGCCCGTTTTTCTTACGACAAGAGAGTTCATATGAGGCATTGGCTTATCCGAAGCTTGGTTTTTTTTGTCTGGTTATTTGTTGTTTATGTGGTAATCTAAAGGATGGGATATGGTATTGGCTCTTGATGTCAAGTACTAGTCTTCTCACCCAGTTAGATCTTTCTTTACCCTTACCTTTTACTTTATGCACTTAGGTTGGCCTGTTCATCTCCTCCACATTCTTTAATTTTCAAAATCTCCCCTCTTTTTCAAAGGATGCTTGTTTTCAAAACTCGAACCGCTTTTATAAAATACTTGGAGTTAGGCCCATGAATTTTTCAAACATGTTTTCTTAATAAACTTTCAATTCATTTAATAATACTTTGACTTCTTTTGTCATAAGACTAAAAAACACCTAACCTCATTCAAACTTTTTGAACTCTTTGTAGCTTTTCTAAACTAGCATTTTTCTTAAAATCAACCAACACACAAATTTGGTCTTTTTAGCCGAACTACTTGGTTTTGATTTCAATATTGCACATTGTTGGTATGTAGGCCTGGAACTCATTGGAAGTTCTATCCAACCAAAAATTATAAAAAATACCTCTTTTCTACTCCCTTTGAATAACTAACCCATGGTCCCAAATCTCTGATTTTTTTAAGGATTTTATTCGCTCTCTTTCCTACTCCTTTGGATAAAATAAAAGCGCGGTGGCGACTCTTTTGTTATTTTTTGAGTTAAGTAAATTCAATGGCTTATACTTGCAATTTTTGCCGCTACACACATACCAAATTTCCCATGCAATAGGGTCTCATAGGAGAGGATAGGCACGTCCCTACACTCTTGAGGTTAATCATATAAGTAACGTGGCTTGTAATTGATTAACCATAACCTGATTCAATTTCTCATCTTCTCTAAGCCAAACATTAAACACTTTCATAATCAAAGTTCCAAACCTCGATCCAATGTCGAGTTTATTTTCAAAATAATTTTCTTAATTAAATAAGGTTTCTTCACCCGATTAAATTAATTGTAAATATAGAGTTTAATTCTAACTCAAATGACAATAAATATAGAAACTTGTCTCATCTATCTCGTAGACGGTTGAAACACAAGGAACTTCCCTTGATATTCATTGTCTACCTATTGTTAAAGGGTTAGATTTAAAATCGCCTAACTTCTTTTATAATAAATCAAAGACTAAATGGGAGGTAAGGGACTTCCCTTATCATGCCCTAAGGGTTTGACACAAGGAACTTCTCTTGATACTTCAAACGCCTGTGTCTTATAAAATCAACTCATCCTCATTCAAATATTTTGTGCCATTGATTCACTCTCTTTTTTAAAATCAATCAACCAACAGTCTTTTCTCTTTTCAATAAGAACTACAGAGTTCTGACTTTTGCATTGCACGAGAGATTACGTAGGCACAAGGTTTTGAAACCGCGACAAACTCAAATTAATCTAAAAATAAACCCATTTCTTCTTCCTCTAGTATAAGATCACAATTATCACTTTAAGCACTTAAACACACACGCACATGAGCTAAATGGTTCCCATCGAGTACGATGGATTTGAAGGGTGCTAATACGTTTCATCTTATCTTTCGTTCGCGGGTTTTATCTATATTTCCTGTTCTTTTAGAATAAATAAAATTAAGTCGCGACTTCATTGTTTTAAATAAAAACCGATTTTAAATAAGTAATTACACAAGCCATAGACAAGAGTAGCGAGATACTCCTACCAACCAAGCTATTGCACTGTGGGAAAATATGGTGCTCTAACCATGGTATCAATCACAAGGCAGGATGTGAAAAGTACTGGGGGAAATAATAAATGGTGCGTGCATACACCAAGCATCAACATTTTTCAACGTGAGCTGGAAAAAGCATGGGTCATCGACTGCAAAACTCTTTTCCATTTGGACTCATTGGGATCTTGGGCACATGTTCAGAGCTTGAAACTTGTAAAAAGTGAGCATAGAAACAACACAGACGAGGGACTGAATGGGTTTATTGTTAAGCCACCACTTTCCTTAATCATGAGTAATTAGGAATGGTTGTCATAAATGGCCCTAAAACCATCATCCCGCTATGCAAGCACAAATAGTAAACAAACAAATAAATGGCCTCTTAGTGAGGACTTCCAGCATATAATTCTAGTCCTAAGTAAGAAGTAAAAAAGGTGGAAAAGCGTAAATTAGATAAGAAAATATCAAACAGATAAAGATCCCTAATAAAGAAACTAAATAACTACGAAATCCAGAGATCCTCGAACAACCAGCATCATCAGATAAAACATGTCATAAAGCGCGCCCTCATACGTAAACATCAAGGCCTCGGTGAAAATAAATTACAAATGGTATGTAGTGGACACAACCACATGAACATCCTGTAGGACAATACTAACAGAGACAGACACGCAATAATGCAAATATAATAGTCATGTCCCACAAATAAAGTGGATTACGATGCATTCAAGTTAATATTGACAGCTCTCGGGGTGCCTTGCACACTTAACAGAAGAGTTAGCAATAACAGGGCAAAGTGATAAAACACTAAGGTACAGATGACAATTGTTGTACCCCAAACTTTACCCTCTTCATTTTGAAGTTTCTGGATTATAATGGAATTATCATAAATATACATGAATATACATGCAAAGCATTGATCATCAGGTTACCTTGTTCAAAGTGTTTCAAATTATGGAAGAAACTGTACGTTTCGGCTATCTCATATCATTTTTAGGCCAAAAGTCGATAGTTTTTGGTTCGTATGGTTATCGCAAGATTTTATGGTCAGAAAGATATTTTGGTTTGATTCCATGAGCATTGGGATCATATCAATTTATTCTCTACTTAATTTGTTCGGATCGGAGGCCGTTCGTTAATAAAAAGAATTAATTTGCTTATTTCTCAATAAAGTGGATTCTGTATTTTCTGTGCGTTTCGCGTATTTTCTGATGATTTTTGATACGCAATTCT
Source organism: Vicia sativa (assembly GCA_021764765.1). Taxonomy (NCBI): domain Eukaryota; kingdom Viridiplantae; phylum Streptophyta; class Magnoliopsida; order Fabales; family Fabaceae; genus Vicia; species Vicia sativa. The sequence goes on along the minus strand of CM038794.1, from coordinate 72,056,527 downwards.
CTCACATTATTATTTCAACTATAGTTTGAAAGTCGGGAACAAATTACGTGAAGATCGTCTCCAAAGAATTTGATTGCTTAAGTGAATTAGACTGAATTTTTGTGTTGTACCGTGCGCCTAGTGCATTGAAATCTTCGTAATCTCTATCTGGAAAATTGAAACTGAGCAAGGACAGTGTCTAAAATTCCATATCTTAATCCTTTACAACTCTCATTTTCAATTCTAGAGCCAATTCCTCACCAATCAACACCAGAATTTTATTCTTCGAAGTTAATTTTTGGCTAAACCGAGTCATTTTTATCTGATATGCGAAGTCTGGAAAATCATATCTCGCTCGATTTTTATCGAATAGAGGTGGGACTAGGGCCAAAAGTTTAAAAAATTTATTGAATTCTTTTGTCTCAGAGATACTCAAGTTCAAATTTTGATCTGAACGCCCTCGTTCGAGGCAATCTCTCCGAAGAGCGCATTGAAAATTCTGCATGTGTCAGACGCCTGAAAACTGTGCTGAAACTTCAAAATTTCATATCGCATAGACCATACGCCTGCAAGCAAAATCTCATTCCGAATTTTTTTCGTTTAGAGTCCGACTTTAAATTCTCGGCGGATCAGGCTGTTTTGAATTAATTACGAAAATTATCCAAATAATCGCGATTTGGGCTTAATTGTGGATCCAAGGCACTTTAAGGCCCAAATTTTTGCATTATAAATATATTTCTGCCTTCACGAATTGGGGGGAGGACAATCATTTCTCAAATTACATATAAAATCCCTCTTAACTCTCTAATTCTCTCTCAATTGACAGGTACAAAAATCAAAAGGAAAACAACCTTCCCTCGAAGCAACCACCACAAGCCACCACATTGCTCCTCCCTAAGCATTGGTCATCACCGTACACCGCGCTAAGCGCGCCCTCGCCACTAAGCGCCGCCTACAACTTCGCTTGAACTTCATCTTCTCATCAAAGCAGTTTCTTCGCCGGATTCTTCTCCTTTCCTTTTCCTTTTTATCGAATTCAACCTAGAGGAAGCTCTTCCTCTAGATTTCTCTTAAATTTCCAAGAATTAAGCAATTCCTCTTCATCTTCTTCTTCAATTCTCCATTGAAGCTTCAATATCTTCAAGGATTCAAGCTTGATTTCAAGTATTATCAAGAATTCAATGTTGATTTGGTATTTTCTTTGAAGACCACAAGGAATTCCTCTCCAATTTGATTCAAACTTCAAGTTCAAGTAAGTGTTAGTTCAATTAAGCACTTATTTTAAGCTATTTTTTACTTTTAGGTTTTCTTGAAATTGAATATATAATTTTCTTACACTTTCCATATGGATTTCGATTCTTGAATTTTCATTCTTGAATTCTTTGTTTTGAATTGAATTTTGTGATGTTATTCGTGTCGGTGTGAAGATTTTTTGTACATAGCACACAAACACTTATGTATTTGTATTTTTCTTTGCATCTAGGTCACAAACTTGTGCATTTTGCATCATCTATCACATGTTTATGCATTGGAGAGCATATAGGTCGATTAACATGCCTTGAATTGAAGAATCAAGTTTGTTTTGTTTGAAAAAGCATGTCAAAATGTAGATTTTAAGTGCATTTTGACTACTAGGTGCATTTTGCATTGTATATGATTCCTACATATGCATTTAAAATTGTGATTTTAAGGCTTAGTTTGCATTCCTCACATGTTCACGCATTGGTTTGCACATCTATGAGCATTGGAATTGTTACTTTAACTTGCATTCCTCACATGTTCATGCATTGGTTTGCACATCTATAATCATTGGAATTGTTTCTTTAGCTTGCATTTCTCACGTATTCATGCATACCTTTATGTCTTGTGGATAATTCATGCTTTGCCTTGACATGCATTCTTCATATTGTAATGTATGCTCTTGAATCACGTTGACATGTTTGCCTTTGCATGCTTGACATTGAATGATTGCTTTGCCATGATTTCACTCTTTTGCAATTTACTTACAAATAATGACTTTTGAGTTTAACTAATTTTAATAAGCATTTTTCCTTGTTATTTGACTGTTTGGATTGACTTTTGGCATGAAAACATCACGGAAAGAAGATTTGGTTCGCAGCAGAAAAATTCTGCAGGTCGCAAACCAGAGGCCCGTGTCATACCCCAAAATTTGCCCTCTTACTTCTCAAGACATTTCACATATCCATACTCAAGGATTTCACAAGGGTTGAGCAGACAAACCCTCTCCAAAGCAATCAATCCAAACTAGGGTTTGGCCATCCTCAAATCAAGGTGGGTCTCCAAAATTTCTAGTGGTCATCATGCCTCATCATATGCTTCAAATAATCTCCATGTCAAGTTTCAAGCCTTACAAGTCAAGTTTCCTCAAACAATTGCTCAAATGGTTGAAAATCAGTTGTATTGGACAAAAAGTCAACTGTGGTCAACATGTAGTCAAACTTCATAATTTTTGGTCAACATCAATATTTTGAAGTTATATTCATCATTTAATCAAGAGTTGATCATGATTCATCAAGAAAAGTCATGAATTGATCAAAAGTCAAAGTTTCTAAATTGGGCTTTCATAGACAAAAGTCAACAGAACTTTGACCAGGCATCACTTTCACATACTTTATCAGAAATTTTTCCACCAAAGATCATTTTGAAGAGAATTCAATTCTCTACAACTTCATGTCTCACAAGCTTAGGCAGAAAATGCTTCATTTGGAGGTTATGGATCAAAACATTACAGGTCCTTTTCAAAGTCAACAAAAAGTCAAGTTTTTGTAAAGAAGTGTTCATGATCATGGAAACTTCAATGAAGATGAAACAAAAGAGGTTGTTTAGAGGACATCTTGAGCTTTCTAAAAAGTGAAAGAACACCCAAAAATGTGAAAAATTGAGCAAGATACAGCTTGCACAAGTTGAGCATTCTTTAGGAGGTGCACAAAGAGAAATACTTGACAAAAAAAAAATTTCAAATGGGCCTAACTTTTCTTGGTTCAAACATGTTCCTTAGCTGATTTGGAACGTCCAAGCCCAAGGCCAGAAATTTATCTTTTATTTTCTATTTTATTTTGGATTTTTAATCATTTAAAAGCCAATTTAATTAAAATAAAAGGTAGAAAATCAAAATTAATTGCAAGGTGAATTTTTCTCTCATTCTTGAGATCCAAGCAAGCCATACAAGCTGTCAATTTCGAAATTGCATTAATTGGAAAAGGAATCGAATGAGATTTGATAAAAAAGGCAATATTTGGTTTCATAACAAATTAAATATTTTCTCATTGATTGACATATAATTTCTTCATGATTCTTGACCTAATTCACTCTACTATAAGTACACAATGCATCCACAAGTACAGGGGACGAAATCCGTGGCATTTAAGCAATTGGCAGCCTTAGTTTTGCTTCAATTCAGATGATTCCAAGCCTTGCAATCGATTCCTGGAGGTCCTCTGATCCATTCTAGATACTCACAAGCCAGCAATACCTCTAGAATCACGAAAACACGATTTCGGTTTGAACACTTTAACTCAAATTCGATTTTTGATTTTCATGCATATTTAACATGTTTTGATTGTTTGTTTGTGTTTAGAATGGAGTTTCGAAACTTTTTGCATAGGTTAATCGGAGTTTAGACACATGAATGGTGACTTTCCATTGTTAGGGTTCATAAGCTCCAATTAGGGTTTTCTGGAATAGGAAAAATTGGACGAAACCAATGACACCAGCATGTTCAGGGGACCAAACCAAATCGATCCATGTCCCCATAACAAATTTATATTGCATATTTTTGGATTTTGATTTTTGCAGGTGCTATAGCACGGGCAATCCGTGGGTAAAAGCTTTTGCTACGGACCAGAACCGTAGCTAAAAGTTTAAATATTTGAACAACGAAGATGAAGTTCTTCGCGCGTGTTTTCGATTTGGTTTTCAGAAAAATCACTTCGCCTATATTGTTTTTGTTCCATAATGCTAATACCAAACCCAGGTTGGTCCAGTGGCAAGAAGCGCGCGCGTGTGAGAGGAATGTCCTTGGTTCGATCCCTGGCATTGTCACCTATTTTTTACACTTTTGAAAAACAAACTCTTTTTCTTATTTCTTTTCATATTTACCTTCTTAATTTAATTTCTCTTCAAACAATTTTCTAACACATCAAAAATCACAAAAAAAATAATTTCTTTTTGCATTTAGGACAGAAAAATGTTTATTTAATTTTTGGCATAAAAATTAATATTTTTGCATGCATAGTTTAATTATTGTTAATTAACCATAAAATTGACTTTTAATTGCTTTTCCTTGTTAAAATCAACCCAGAAAATTCCCAAAAAATTGTTCTATCATCTAATTAGGACTACTAACGTAAAAACCTTTTCTTAACTCAAAAATCTTTTTTTCACTAACACATTTTCTCTTATGCGAGTTTCTTTTCTTTTCCGATTATTATGTATCTGCTTCCAGGTTGTAATAGTTAGGATTAATTTTCTCGCATTATTTTTTCCAATATTATGTAACTGCTCATGGGATTTAATATTTTAATTAGGATTTACTTTCCGCACTCCTATATTATGTAACTGCCCCAAAGCCATGTAATAGCGTAGGATTTACTTTCCGCACTTTACTTTCCGCAATTTACTTTCCGCACCATATAAACTGCTAGTAACTAGGCGTGTATGGCAAGATAAAAACGAATGTAGATCAATTCTAATTGCAAGATAAAATATCTGAATTTGACACACTCTCTTCACACATGCACCCCCTTAGAGTATTCTCTCTCGTTGCCTTTCGAACAAATGGTCAAGTCCCTCGAACGTAGAGGTATCCTAGCACCGTTGCCTACAAATATATCATCATAATCCCTTCGATACAAAGATCATAGTCCCTCGACGTGGCCTATGAATACATGATCTCGTCCCTCGATTGTTGCCTACGAAAAGTGATGATCGTCCCTACGAATATGCTAGGATACTCCTACAAGTTTCCTTCTATGACCATCTGATGTCCCTTTGAACGTCCTTTTACATCCAACGAATAGGGTTACCTACCAACTAATGGTATGGATAGCACTATTCTAAAGGAAAGTAAAACAACATAAAAACGACCGTTCTGAGTAGGTAATAAGACTTTTAGTTGCTTGCTCTATCAAAATACTTTTCACACCTCACACTTTTGTCAAAGGTTAAAACACGTTTCAAAATGAAACATTTCCAAACACTTCGTATGCATTCCAGCGTGAATCATTACGAAGTCAAAGTGAAATGCCTTTGCGAAAACATTTTTCAAATACACACACAGAAAGCAAATTTTAAAGATGATCGAAAGCAACTAAGAGCCCGTAGATAACTACGGATGGAAAGGGGTTCTAATACCTTCCCTTTCCATAACCTTCTCCCTTACTCAGAATCTAAGGGGTTCTTTTTCACCTTCCCTTAATTGGATAAAAGAAAAGTCGGTGGCGACACTATCTATCCGCAACATTTGCAATCAAAAGCAAAAAAAATTACAAAGTCAATTCTCCCACCGTATTACAGAACTGGCGACTCTGTTGGGGAGACACCCTGAAGAGAGAATACCTTAGGGATTTTAGATCATCTTTATTGCTTTCTGTTTGACTTGTATGCTTTATCTTAAGGGTTGCTTGGGTATTATACTTGTGGGGGATCCTACACCCGGATCCAGGTTTCCTTAGGTAAGTAGCAATAAATCGTCACGACCGTTAGGCGTATACCGAAACAGTCAACATGATGGCTATGTTAGTGCGACACTTTGGATGTCCTGATGCTCCTCATGCTCAAGTTGAGGAAAGTATTTGGCGTCTGCGTGGTGTCATCAACACTAACTCAACTTCTAGAACCCTAATTAACCCATATTGGCCATTAGAAGGTAGTGAGATGGTCGGATTTTGTGCAGACTAAGGTTGGTTGATACTCGATGCTACGCTCATTAAGATCCGACTTTCGGGATGTTTCGGTCGACCACTTGGTAGTCGTATTGAAATAAAGCCTAGGAGAAAGATCAATGATATGAGATTCCTAGAACCCGAATACTATTATAAGACAGGATGAACCCACTCAAACTTTGGTAGGGTAGACACCTATACCTCATCCAAGCCTCAAAATTAGGGCTATTGTGTGAATTGTTTGTGCTTGTTAAACATGACATCATAACATTGCATATCATTTCTAACCATTTCAAGGACCTAGGGATTTATCTTTGCTTTGTTTTGTAGGAGTTATGGCTTCCAGAAAGACTATCTGAATCAACTTCATGGGAGTACCTTCTCAGCTCAAAGAGTTGGTTTCAAAAATTCCCGATCATGCTCAATTCATCAAAAGACATGGTTATCTGCTTGACTTGGTTATCTCCTGTTTTGAAAAAGATATGATGCACGTCTTATTCCAGTTCTTCGATCCGAAACACCATTGCTTTACATTCCCAGATTATTAGTTGGTTCCTACCTTGGAAGAGTTCTCTAAACTACTTGGGATACCTGTTCTTGATCAGACATTGAAGCCAATTGGGAAACAAGAAGCGGAGTAAAGGGTTTACTTGCCAAATTTCTGATAAAGAAAGCTCAAGAATTCCTTAAAGCTATGAGTTTCCATGCATTCGAAGACATTTTGGCCTTGCTAATCTATGGCTTGGTGCTATTTCCTAATCCAGATCAGTTCATAGACGTGGATTGATTGATTCTTGAACGAAAACTTGCTCCAATTAAGAGAGCTTCATCATTATGAAGTAACTGCTTCAGATCAACAACAAGTGAGCGACTATCTTGGTGGAACAAGAGCTTTTGAAGGCTTCCACGCGTCGAAGTAATTATCTCAGATTGATTGGAACCGAACGATTAGTTCGAAATGTCCCTATGTAAACAGCCTTAGAGAGACTCCCATGTCTCAGGGTGATTGCTTCAAGTTGACTGAAACATGGAACGACAGTTGTCCCAGGTGAACTGCTCTTTTGAGAGGGACTAACTCAATTGATGATTGCTCTTTAAGGATTTGCCCCTGGATTGGCAGAAATTCGAGGAGCTGAATTTCGATTTGATTGCCCCCAAATTAACAGAATCTTGAGAAGACAACTTGTGATATGCTCAAAGGAGTCCTTAGACGTCCTACCCCTTGTTATAAATAACTGCTAACTCAGCAGAAAAATCAAGTTTCTCTTCTTTGGACAAAGTTAAACTCTTCACTGACGTTCATTATGGGAACTTCTTCAATGTCAAACAATTATTTTACATGTAGAAGAATGTTTATTGTGACAATTATAATGCAACATTTATGCGTCTTGAAGTTTTGTATGAAAAAACATGACTTTTTGTGAGTGAAACACTTTTGGAGTGCAACACTGAAAATTTTCTTTTTGAAAGATAAGACGAGCATATGATACCAACACAAATACTTAGCACACACTGTAGGAGTCAGGTAAACGCGATCTCTTCGTTGTATGCTTTTGAATTAACCCATGCTTCAATTAGGACTTTTAAAGGTTGTAACGTGGCCTGGTTCACGGGTTTTTAGAAAAAAGATTTTCAGGCTCAAAATATTTGGTGCCCGCCCATTCTCCATGATGTTCTTCAGTCCTAAGTTCAACTATCTTGATACGAGCCCTCATCTCTCGAGAGGAGTTTATGATGGTTGAGGAACCAATATGAGGTTTCTTGGACACGACAGTCACTCACTTTGTCTTTGGTGTCTAACCACACGACTTGTTCTTTGTTGAAAAATCTTTTTGTGATAATGCATTTCAAGATTTTCTTCTCTTTTTCTTTTCCTGACTTTTGCCTAAGCGACTTATTACTAAGTTTTGACTTAGCGGGCTCTTCGTCTCTTTTGTATTCATTTTTTTTTGAACAAGTCGTGGATCTTTACACAATCATTGATTTGTTAAAAGTGATGGTGACTGTCTGAGTCCTTGGTACATGAAGGGTAACCGTTATGGTGTCGTCATCTGTTGACCTTTTTGATGTGCTAGAGATACCCAACATGGTATCATTCTCCTTTGATGCACACTATTGATAGATGGAGGCCGACTACTGTGGTTTTGACCTTTCTCAACCTTTTGAAGGATAGCCATTGTTGTATCCTTAAATGCACACTCTCTTGATGAGTTCTGAACGCTCGATCAGATTAACTGAACACTACCCGCCCCTGGGTGGAAAAAATGGGGTTTTCCTGAACAGAAAAGAAACTCCTACTTCAAGGCTCAAAGGGGCTAACGAGGGTCTATCTCCCTTATAACTCCGGTGTTTAGGGATTTGAAACAAGGCCTGTACATCATCAGCAAGGTTTTTACTCGAAAGCATACGACTAGAGACCTGGCGTTTTTCAATTATCGTCATCCTCCCTCCAAATCTTTGCCTAAGCGAAAGAAATGGTAACATTGGTATCAAAATGCTCGCAAATCATTTAAAGAGTCATAACGAATGGATTGAGTGATAACGAATGGATTACTTCAAGATAAACATACTCATTGCATTAAGATAAAAACAAATAAGTTTCTACATGCAAACAAAGTTTAAATAATTAAACAAGGTACACATGAAAATGCAGTAAAGAAATAAAAGATCACGTTGTTGAGGGACTTGAGCTCTGTCTTGACTTGTTGATTCAGGTGAAACTGGTAGGCTTGACGTTTACTTGAGTACGGAGTTTCCATTCACAAATAGATTCCCTCCTTGAAGAGTCAAGTACTTCTGGTCAATCAGTTGTTGAACTTTGGCTTTGTAAGGATTGCAATCCTCTGTTGAGTGTCCTACCGTACCAGCGTGATATCCACATCGTGCATTATGATCATAACCAAACGGGAATAACTTTGGTGGTTTAAGAAACTTAGGAACCACCAAAGAACTTTGAACCAGATATGGCAGAAGTTGACTGTAGGTAACTGGAATTGGATCAAGAGGAGCGTTCCTTCTTTCCAAATTATTCCGAGGCACAATTTGATTTTGAGCGTTCTGACTCTGAAGTTGAGGAAGATTAGACAAAAGTTGTTGATGCAAAGACTCGAAAGATGGTAATGGAGGATAATGAGTTGGTGTTGCAACCGACTTCCCTTTGCTAGAACTTGAGATATCTTTGCTAAAGGTTTCCACCTTTTCTGAAGTGAACATCTGGTCTACTTTAACACTACTCTTCAAAGTCTCAATTTCCTCTTGGTAAGTAATTGTCCCGATGAGTTTTGGAAGTTCCTCAAACTTGCTATGATTAGACCTTGCAAGCAAAATGTCTAAGATCGATCCATTATGTTTGAAAAACAGAATCTTATCATCAATTAGCTCTTGAACTGTGCATTTGAAGGCGAAACAAAACTCAGTTTCATGTCCTACAGAGTTAGCATAAAAAGCACATCTGACACTCTCATCAAACCAAGCTTTAGCAACCCCTGGTACTGGCTTCAACTCCCTCGGTATCACAATACCACTCTGAATCAAGCAAGGCAAAAGTCGAGAATATGATATCGGAATTGGCTGAATATCCTGTTGAGCATATCAGCGATAATGTTGATTAATATGCTGATTTGGATCCTTCTTCTTCGATCGGGGAGTGAGCAATTGCTGTTGTCGAGGAATCTTCGAAGGTGAGGGCCGAGGATGATGTTCAGTAGGATGATTTTGACCTGGAAAGTTCGTTATGTGCGGATGTCCTTGACCCATGGAGACATCAGATGATAGAGCAGCAACCAAACTTGCGGAGATTGGTGTGGTGTTGCATTCTCTGTTCAACACAACTTGCAAGAGATCCAGACCGCACTCATCCGACTCTTCAGTGCTTAACTTCAATAGTTCCCCACCACGCTGAAGCTCGCCTATAGCCCTCCGAGACATCCTTAGAGTTCTGAACGTACGTCGAGTAGACAGTTTGATATTTCTGGACAGAAGGAATGAAATGAGTTTCTCTGACGAAGATGAAATGCATGATAATGCATTAACGAATGCAAATGTAATATAATGGTAACGCATGTCGAATGCGATGTAAGGTAATGGTAACACATGTAAGAATGCTATGTAATGGTAATGCATGTAAGAATGCAACATGATGGTAATGCATGTAAGAATGCAATGTGATGCGATACATATTGATGTTATGCGCAAAATCACATGTAAAGTTAAACGCATAAGGGTTTAAAAGGACGGCCGGACATGGTTTCGACGCCTACCCAACAATTCCTGTGATGGCTCTTAGGGTTTTTGATACAACAAACACAAATTCTCGCATCGCAAAAGATACTTGCAACGCCACAATAATTTGGTTTGAGGAGAGTTACGACAACCGAATAGACAAAGGTGTCTAACGATCCGACAAACGAACCCTCAATAATGGATTCGAACGGGTGCTCAAAATCATTGATCCCAACTTGGTGTATCATTTTCACCGCAAATAAATTTGTGATTAGATGATATATCCAAGAACGCCTCATTTGAGCATTCTTAAAGCCTCACAAAGTTAGGTTTTCCTTAAAGGTCAAAACTAGGGAAAATCCCTTCTAACAACACCATCACAATGCAAAATTAACTTGCAATCGAGAATGTCTTCGAAGAACCTCCCTAGGTGTGGTCTTCGCACCAACTTACAAGACATTTCCGCCTAGCAAATCAATACTACGCAACCACTCTAATTTATGTGTTCTATAGCCTTGGTAGTGGGCTTTTCCTATAGTCCCATCCATTATTCCCACACAACAATAATATATCAACAAGGTAATAATTAAAGTGATAGGAAATAAACGACTGAAATAAAAAACACAAATAGAGTGATAAAAGAAAGCGAAAATAAACACACATACGAAGAACCAAACTAGGGTTGACACGCTTAGTCAATATTTCCCCAGTGAAGTCGCCAACTGAAGCAACTCGATTTTCAAAAATCTTTTCAATTCTCGAAAATAGTGAAATCGCCACCTAATTTTATTCGTTCTAAAAAGAACGGGGAAATATAGATAAAACCCCAAAGAAACGGATAAGGCGGTCTACGAGACCAAAAAAAAAGTGGAATCGGGAGTCGGTTATGTAAGGGGAAGGTGTTAGCACCCCTTACATCCATCGTACTCGATGGGACCCGTTTACTTCTAAGTGTGTGTGTGTATTCGCTAATCTCTAAGTTATAAGGAAATGAGATTTGATTATTATTATTTTAAGTTTGGCACGGTTTTTGAACCGTGTGCCTACATATTCCCTTGTGCAATGGGAAAGTCAAAACTCTGTAGTTCCTCTTAAAAAGGTTTTAATTGTTTGTATTGATTTTATAAGAAAATCGTATGCTTAGACGTTTAAATGCTTTGAACTAGGACTTGTTTGTTTGTTTGAAAAGCTTAAGTCCTCGTTCGTATTTGAAATGACTATTGCACACTCTTTGTCGGAAAAGAGTTTGATGATCGCGTATGAGCGATAAAAAGAGTTTGAATGAGTTAAGTTGTTTTTATGTGGGAGACAAGTATTGGACCATAAGCGCTCAATAGCTAACGCCCATTACTCGGATGAGTGGACAAACATCCAATCATCTTTTTCTACCCAAAGCTTTTGTTAAGAAAAGGTGAAGTGAAGCATGGTTCACGCTGATTAATTCAATTAAGACACCAAACATACGGTCGAGGGTCGATAACCGGACGACTACATATGTTTGGGAGGAGGAGAAGTAAAGTATTTATGAAATTATTTTGAAAAGAAACTCACGCTGGATCGAGGTTTAGAACTTTAAATTATGAAAGCATTCGACGCGCTGCGGTCGAGAGAAATGGAAGCGGGTTATGATTAATCAAGTATATGGACTTAATTAACCTCGTGAGGATAGGTGCTCCTATCCCCAACCACGAGACCCTGGTGCATGGTGATTGGTATATAGACCAATATTGTTTCGGGTTATGATCGATTAAAGCAACAAGGGCTTTAACCGATCTCGTGAGGATGGCCATGCCCATCCCCAACTATGAGACCCTCTAGGAAATTGACGTATGAGTCAATCGAAGCATAATCGAATTGATTTTAATTTTGAATTGTGTAGAGTGTACGATGGTGAATAATTGCGGAATGAATAAGTAAACAGACAAAACCATCATACAATACAATCAGAAATTTAAATAATTATTGGAGGTGATTTTTTCTGTTTGATGAAAAATCGACTAATAGTTTAATCGATAAATCATCAAACAAAAACTATCAGATCAAATAATTATTTAGTACATCGCAACGAAATGTTATTTGCACAAAATAAATTAATTGAAATAGAATAAGTTCAGAAATAGCCTGGGTGACGTGGAGTAAGAAGAAGAAATCCATCTGAACTTGATTATCCCGCAAAATTCGTCATATTGCTGGCGATTTGAGTACCACGGCGGCTTCCGATCCAAAATACCCCGACGGTTTCAAAACGGCAATATTACACCACATATTTTTATTTAATACTAACATTTTTTATAAATTAACAAAAAATAATAAAATAAAGAAAAAGGATTTTTTTAGAAAAAAAACAAGGTGGTGACACTTGTCACCACCAGACACATTTATATAAAATAAATAAATAATAAAAACAAGTAAATTAAAATGTTTTTAATTGTGTTTTGAAAAAGAAAAGAAAAAGGGAAAATAGAAAAACAAGACAGATGAAATCTGTCTCCTCTCTCGATCGTGTTTCCTCTTCTCTTACTCTCAAACCCTCGTCGTCCCAATCATCTCCGGAACTCATCGGCGCTCTCTGCATCTCTAACGCCATGGTCGCGATCTCTCCCTGTCTCTCTTTGCCGTCGCACTATCCATCTCTCTCTCACTGTCGCGATCGGCCTCTCTCTCTCACCGTCGCGTTCTCACCATCGTGACTCTCTCATCTCCCTCTCGATCGCTGTTGCATGTTGGCTTCTGATTATGTTTTGATTTTGATTGTTACAGATGATTTACCGATGAACTTGGGCGAAAACAGAAAAGGGTTTTGAAACCCTACCCTCCACACGCGATTCCGGCTTGTGACTACAAAGTCTTGACCTTGGAGACGCGTCGACGGCGAAAGCTTGCTTCCTGAACTCGTTCCGGGTGAGACAGTTCCGATTTTCCTCTCTTCTTTCTCAATTACAGAATTAATTTCTGAGAAAATATATAGTCTGAAGGTAGTTGGTTAGGGAAGATGATGATTGCTATGTTTTTCTTGTGTTTGTCCTGCTTTCGGGCTTGGCGGTGTTATGTTTGATGTTTGTTTACATTTTTTTTGGGATTTTGGTGTTTTTGGTTTGTGTCGATGGATGCTGGTCTTGGTCTTTTTGCTGGGTTTTTCTGGTTAGGAACAGATACTACATGATTTGGCTTGGGTTGTTGTGGTTAGGAACAGATACTACACTCTGGTTTTGAAAACAAAGTTTTTTCTTCTTTTTGTTGGTGTTCAACTCCCTTGAGAATTTTTGGTAGTGTTCTTTATCTCTCGAATGTATATATCACTTGGTTCTTTTTGAACCGCCGCCTCCTTCCCCGCTTGCTTGATGATGGTTGCCTATCACCATGTTGTATCTTCCGCTCCCGAGTTTGTTGCTTGCATTAGTTGTTATAACATGTGCCGCCGCTTATAGTGCCGATAACTGTATATCTCTTGTCTTTTGTTTTTTGTCTCTGCTGTGTGTTAATTTGACCATTCTAATATTAATTTACAAGTCAAATCTGCTGCCTTTGTTGTCTTGATTTGCCTGCTGCCTTATGCACTAAACTGTGATGGATATACATGATGCCTTGGATTTGTTGCTTCGATTTGCTTGCTGCCTTGTATGCTTATTGCCTTTTGGGAATCGAGCTGTGACCCGATTTATGCTTGTTGTCCGGGATTTTAAACTGTCGCTTCGTATACTTGCTCGTTGTATGCTTGTGGGAATCGAATCTGTTGCCTCTTTTCGTGCAGCCCGTTATGCTTGTTTGTGAACCGGGAAAGCCCGCGATTTGCAAGCAAGCCGTTCGCCGATGATTAATCTTTAAGATTCTGAGGCTTTAGCAACTATCCTGATTCCCGCCAACGCCTAATGATGATCCTTGACAAACAAATTTACAATTTCGCATTTTGTTTCAATTTTGTGCTTACTAACTTGTGCTCTTTTGTTTCTTGTTGCGAATTAGTATGCTTGGAGCGGAAATAGAGAAGGAAGAGGCTTGCAAAAGGGAGGCCATAGGGAGCTTGAAGATGGAGCGCCCTAAGCAATTTTCTTATAGTTAGGCATTAATCTTTCTTTAGGAAATTTGACTTGTAAATTAATATTAGAATGGAAAATGTAAGAAACTTCAACATTTAGTGAACTTGTAAACTTCCAAATTTGCAATACTCTTGTACCAAAAGTTTAGTAAATTGAATGAAAACAAACTTGGTTTGAACGCTTTTTTTCTTGAATCGCATAACATAATCGCTCCATACTTGTAATAGCCTTGAAATGTTGATGAAATTGTCCTCGTAATGAACTTTGAATGAAACAAATCTTGGCAAAATTTTCCAAAACTTGTAAGAAACCTTGAATGAACTTGTAACGCGTTTAGAACACTTGAATAAAATCCGTATTTGAATGGTGTTCAAAATTCAATTTGCCAACGTTGGTACAAACTTAGGACTTAGAATCAATTTAAAATTTGAACATTTGAGTTGCCAAAAAATCCAATAATTTATCTTGCCTTGTTCCTTAAGTAGAATTCAAAATTTCCTTTGAACTCCAACTCGTGATCAACTTGCTAAATCATAAACCAACATTTTAATTGGCTCGAGAACTTTGAACTTCCTTTTGGGCTTGAGAAATTTGCAATTTTTTGTGAATCGGAGTTTGGATGGATTTGCATCAACCACAATCCTTATACCTTGTAATTGATATAAAACTTGGGATGTACAAGATTGGTCTAAGAAACTCAAATACTTGCATAGACCATAAAATCTTCAAACAAACTTAAAAGAAATCCAAAGAAAAATGGAATAATTGAAACCGTGAATCATGAATTTCAAGAAACTCAGAACCACGAATCTTGACAAGTTATTCGTTTCAAGTCGTTTGAAACAAACTCGAACCGATATTTCAAATAATTTTGGTGGATACAAGAAAAAGCATGAACGAATGTTCCAATAAAATTATGGTAAGGGGGGTAAATTTTGGGGTGCGACAACAGGAGAATGTATCGAAGCTGGAATCAAGAGCGGAAAGATTCAGGGAGAGTCATCTTCAAATGCTGCAAAGAGATCTTTTGGTAAGAAAGAAGCCAATGCTGTGTATGGTCAGAAGAGCCGTGTCAAAGCTGATCGTACTCAATCTGTGGGGGCAGTTGCGATCTTCGATCCTGCACCAGCACAACCTCAGCGAAACAACGCGCGTAACCAGAACGCTCCACGAAGACAATTTACGAAGATCAACATGCCATTGTCGCAAGCATTGCAACACATGTTAAAAGCAGAGCTGATTACCTTGAGGGATCCTCCTCAACACATCAACACTTCCTCTCCGAGATACAATCCTAATGCCAAGTGTGCATATCACTCCAACAGCCCAGGGCATGACACCGACGACTGTTGGGCTCTGAAGAACAAGATTCAAGACATGATTGAAGCTAAGGAAATTGAGTTTGATCCTCCTATCGAGACTCCGAATGTGATCAATGCACCAATGCCTAACCACGGAAAAAGTTCCAATGCTATTGACAAGAACTCTTATGTGTTTGATGTGAACAACTTGACTATTCCTTTGATGACTGTTAAGAAGAATCTGCTGCAAGCCGGTGTCAATCCAGGATGCCCAGAGAATTGTCGTTGGTGCCCATTAGCACCTGACGGATGTGCTTGGTTGAGAAGGCATATTCAGTGCATGATGGATAACCGAGAAGTGTTATTTCTGAAACCTTCACCTGTGGAGAATCTGTGTGAAGACATGTCTAAGAATCTAAAGATCGAAGATGTGAGCGAAGCCGTACCAGAAGTCTGGGATACCTTGGGGCAGCCAAGTTGAAAGTTTGATTACATAGTGAAGTATACCGTTCCTGAAAGCTCCAAAGTTTCCTATTGAAGATGTTAAGGCGACCGGATGGGGAGACGACTTCCCAGAAGATTATGCTTATGTGAACACAATAAGGATCTCCTGTGCTGATCGTATCCCAGACCAGTTCCATACTCCTCTGATAAAGCTATACCGTGGAACCATGGAGCTGAAGTTTTACTATTATGGCGTCAAGCAAGACCCTTTCTCCAAAGATCTCTCCTCCAAAAGACACTGCGACTCCAGCTCGCATTCCAGCTATCGAACCAATTCCCGAAGCTAGAGGGAAAGAACTAGTAACTCATCCTGCTTAGACAGAAGTACCAAAGGAAGTTGCTGAAGAAACCTCCTAGCAAGAGATGGAGGAAATTCTGAAGATAATCAAGAAGAGTGACTACAATGTTGTGGAATAGTTGGGACAAACTCTGTCCAAGATATAAATGTTAGCTCTGCTATTGTGCTCTAAGGCTCATGCTAAGGCCTTGGTGAAGTTTCTGAAGAATGCTCACATACCGCAAGACACTACTACTGATCAGTCTGAAGTTTGTATTGCTAGCCTGGCTGCCAACAACGGTCTAGGTTTCTCTAATGCTGATTTGACTTATGCTGGAAGGAAACACAACAAAGCCTTGCACATCTCTGTTGAATACAAGGGCGTTACATTGTCTCATGTTTTGGTAGATACCGATTCGCCTGAATATCCCGTCAAGAGTGCTTTCAATCGACTTGATGTTGAAGGATTGGTCTTGAAGCCCAAAGGACATAATTGTGAGAGCTTTTGATGGTTCTAAATCGAATAAAGGCTTGGAGAGCTCATTCTCGCCGCTAAAGTTGGTTCCTGCATTGACTCCACTTTCTTTGTCATGGATATCCGTCCAGCTTACTCTTGCGTACTTTGACGCCTTTGGATACATAGGGCACGCGCTGTTACCTCTACCTTGCATCAGAAGCTGAAGTACCCAGTGAAGGGGAATCTTGTTATAGTATGTGGTGAGGAGGAATATATGGTAAGCCATCTCCAGTCATTCTGATACCTCGAAATGGAAGGTGAATTCTTCAAACTCCCTCTAAGCTTTTGAGATAGCCCAAGAGTCATGCCTTGACTCTCCCTGCCGCCCCGGTTACACAAGTTCCGCCTAGGATGGCCTCACTGAAAGATGCTCAAGCTGCAGTTGAAGAAGGAGGCAATACTGTTTCGGGTCAGCTCCCCGATCTTCCTTTCAAATCTGACAAGATTGGTTTAGGCTTCACCACCAAAGGTCAGACGATGATACGCCGCGAACGTGCCGGCCAACTTCCCTTCCGCCTCAGCAAAAATGGAGTCCATGCTATAGAAGACGACGACAGCAACTTCGACATCAGTGATTGGATCTTCCCAACTCCCGACAACGGACTCAACAATTGGAAGACCGAGGACGTCATACCAATCTCCTTTAGACAGGAGTAATTGCTTTTGTTTCTGTTATGCTTTTCATTTTCTACGCTTTGGACAATAAACTTAAAAGCCTAATGCCTTGCCCGGGGCATCACGGCTCTTTTGTGAGGGTTATTATCTGTCATTTGCATATTTTCATTCAATAAAATCATTGGACTTTTGCTTTTAAGTGTTGTCTTCGTTCCTCTCTTTTACTTTATCACCCTTCAAAAAGCTATATGTTCTTACACACACCCACGTGATACACTACAGATTCACTCTGAATCTCGTTGATAACAACTTTTCTATTGCTAAATATGACTTCGATAATCCGATCTACCAAGCCGAAGACAAAGGTAAGGAAGATTGTGAAACGCTAGCAGAACTTGTCAGACTGCTACAGCAACAAGAACAGGTCATACAGCCACACGAAGAGCCAGTCGAGGTTGTGAAGCTAGGTACTGACGAAGATAGAAAAGAGATCAAGATAGGAGCAGGTCTTGAGAACAGTGTCAAAGAAAGATTGGTCCATATGCTACGAGACTATATCGAGGTTTTTGCTTGGTCATACAAAGACATGCCAGGTCTAGACATTGGTATTGTGGTACACCGGTTACCGACGAAAGAATTTTCTCCTGGAAGTAGAAGGTCTGCCGTGCATGGCCCCGAGATGTCCGAGAAGATCAAAGCCAAGTTATGAAGCGCTTTAATGCCGGTTTCTAGCCGTTACTTATCCATGTGGTTGCGAATGTGGTACCCGTACCTAAGAAGGATGGTAAAGTACGAATGTGCGTGGATTACAGAGATTTGAACAGAGCGAGTCCGAAAGACGATTTTCCACTTCCTTATATTGATGTTCTAATCGACAACACCGCTCAACATAAGGTTTTCTCCTTCATGGATGGTTTCTCCGGTTACAATCAGATCAAAATGGCTCCTGAAGACATGGAGAAGGCTACTTTCGTTACACAGTGGGGCACATTGTGCTACAAGGTCATGCCGTTCGGATTGAAGAACGTTGGCGCCACGTATCAATGTGCCATGGTGGCATTATTTCATGACATGATTCATCACGAGATAGAGGTCTACGCGAAGACATGATAGCTCGATCACAGACTGAAGAAGAACATCTCGATCATTTGCGGAAACTGTTTGATAGACTGAAGAAGTACAGACTAAGACTCAATCCCAATAAGTGCACCTTTGGAGTCATATCCGGTAAACTCCTAGGGTTTGTTGTCAGTGGTAAAGGTATCGAAGTTGACCCCGCCAAGGTCAAAGCTATCCAAGAAATGCCAGCGCCCCGCACCGAGAAAGAAGTCAGAGGTTTCTTGGGACGATTGAACTACATTGCTAGATTCATTGCACATCTAACTACTACTTGTGAGCCAATCTTCAAATTACTGAAGAAAGATCAAGTAGTGGAATGGAACGACGATTGCCATATCGCTTTTGACAAAATCAAGAAGTATCTGCAGAATCCTTCTATCCTGATGCCACCTGCCAAAGGAAGACCTCTTATAATGTACTTGACAGTATTAGAGAATTCAATGGGGTGTGTGTTGGGACAACATGACGAGTCTGGTCGAAAAGAGTATGCAATATACTACCTTAGCAAAAAGTTTACCGACAGTGAAACAAGATACTCACAGCTCGAGAAAACTTGCAGCGTTTTGGCTTGGGCTGCTCGACGACTAAGACAGTATATGTTGACTCACACTACCTTGTTGATCTCCAAGATGGATCCGATAAAATACATATTTGAGAAACCTTCTCTCTCCGGAAGAATAGCAAGATGGAAAATGATCTTGACCGAATACGACATCCAGTATACTTCCCAGAAAGCGATCAAAGGAAGTGTAGCAGCCGATCATTTGGCTCATCAAGCCGTAGACGACTATCAGTCCATACAATTCGAGTTTCCAGACGAAGATGTTTTGTTAGTTACTGATTGTGAAGAACCAGGTCTAGACGAAGGACCTGAACAAGGATCCCGATGGACCATGGTCTTTGATGGAGCCTCAAACGCACTTGGCAATGGTATTGGCGCCATCATTACATCTCCTACAGGCGGACATACGCCTTTCACCGCCAGACTTTGTTTCAGTTGCACTAACAAGATGGCCGAATACGAAGCGTGCATCATCGGTATCAAAGCTACCATTGATCAGTCAGATAAAAGGCGATTGGGATACGAAGCATCCGAATCTCATTCCATATCGGGAGTATGTTTTAAGTCTGATCCCTTACTTCGAAGAGATTACTTTCGATCACATTCCAAGAGAAGAGAATTAGTTGGCAGACGTGTTAGCTACTATGTCATCTATGTTCAAGGTCAGATGGGACAATGAAGCTCCCCAAATCATCATCGAAAAGTTTGACAAACCAGCATACTGTTATGAACTTGATACAGAAGGGAAGCCTTGGTTCTACGAAGTGAAGAGGTACCTTGAGACTCAGGAATATCTCGCAGGGGCATCTGTCAATGACAAGAAGTTCTTGAGAAGATTCGCATCCAAATTCTTTCTTAGCAACGACATCTTATACAAGCGCAACCACGACTTGTGCTTACGCCGCTGTGTAGATCAGAAAACAGCGGAACAGATCATGGAAGAATGTTGTGGCTCGATTCATCAAGCATAATCTTATCTGTCGGTACGGCACTCCCGAAAGGGTTATCACAGATAACGGTACCAACCTCAACAACAAGATGATCACCAAACTCTGCACGTAGTTCAAGATCAAGCATCACAACTCTTCTCCATATCGACCTAAGATGAATGGCGCAGTAAAAGCCGCCAACAAGAATATGAAGAAGATTATACAGAAGATGACAGGGACTTACAAGGATTGGCATGAGATGTTGCCATTTTCTCTCCATGGTTATCGCACTACAGTACGAACATCCACAGGGGCAACCCCCTTGTCTCTCGTATACGGTATGTAAGCAGTCCTACCAATCGAGGTTCAGATACCCTCAACCAGAGTCCTCCAGGACACAGAGCTAGGCGAAGACGAATGGATTCAGACTCGCCTCGACCAGATCAACTTGATCGACGAGAAACGACTCGCATCCATCTGCCATGGACAGATCTATCAGAAACGAATGATTCGAGCATTCAACAAGAAGGTCAAACACAGAGTCTACCAAGTCGGTGATCTAGTAGTCAAGCGTATCATCCTTCCACAAGGTGATCCCATGGGAAAATGGACTCTCACCTATGAGGGACCATTTGTAGTCAAAATAGTATTTTCTAGCGGAGCTATAATACTTAGCACCATGGATGGCGAAGACTTCCCACACCCTGTGAACGCAGACATAGTCAAAAAATACTACGCATGAACGAGACCCGCTAGGTCGATCGGCCTAGGCAAAAATAAGGGCATCCTGGCAAACCAAAAGGGTTCGGGCAAAAGTTAAGGATATATACGAAATATGTACACCCAGCAAGTCGAAATCCTGCAAAGGCAGCTTGGGCAAAAAAGGGTATCCCGGTAGACTGAAAACCCAAAAGGGTGGTCTAGGCAAAAGTTAGGGATTTAAGCGTACAACTATGTTTCGTCTAGATCACTTACCTACAGACTACTACCAGCATTCAAGATTCAAATGCCGAAAATCAATTCACTCACTTTCTACTGACTGCAAGGAGATGAGATAGTCGAAATATATGAGCACTAGCATAGTTGAAACTTGACGAGATTATTTCCGCATAGCTTTTTACTTTCGTTGTATACAAACTGCTTGGCCATACGCCACCTTTCAAAATTAATGCAAACTCTCTCTTTTACAGTGTTCACTATTGTTGTTTTTTTTCATAAAGTCCAATGATTGCTTTGAATGATTATATGCATTTGACAATAAACATCTGTTCACAAACATACGAAAAGTGAACGAACAAAAATAATTACTTCAGGTTATAGGAATTGAGATGACGACTAAAGTCACCAATGCAATCCTCGTGAGATAGTTCCACAGAGGTATTCATCCCCAGCAGAATATCTCCCAATGATTATCATTCCCCAACAGTAGCAGTATCCAGACTTGAAACTTGGTCAGATAGTGCATCGAAGGAAACTTACATCTCTCTTATTCCCCAACAAGATCTATGCACGAGATCCCCAGCGGGGTATCTCCCAGCTTTTATTCTTTCCAACAACATAAATATGTAGGCTCGAAACTTGGTCAGGTAGTGCATTGGAGGAAACCTACGTCTCTTTATTTCCCCATTCAGAAGATTCTTTGAGCCTTATCGGCTTTATACCCCTTCAGTGCTGCCACAATACATCAGTCTCCAAGCGTTATTCAGATACTCTCCAACAAGAATAACGCACAAGACATCCAGTAGAGTATCTCCCAGCTTCTATTATTTCCAACAACATTAATATCTAGGCTCGAAACTTGGTCAGATAGTGCATCGGAGGAATCAAGGACATCTCTTTCTCCTCTAGGCCAGGTTTTTCGGCAACTTCATCCCCAAGCAGAAATCAAAAATCCTCAGCAGGACGCGCTCATCTTCTTCAAGATGGATATGTTTTGAAATACCACAACATCTACATTCATACATTATTCATAAACAATCATGACATACGCATATATCATTCACGTACATTGTCATATGCTTGCATGCATCATAATCTGCATAAGACTAACTATATCCTGTCAAAGTTCTTATTTTCTCCAGCAGGTAAAGGATATGTTCCAAATGCAAGGTCAAGGATTAATACCCGAAGCAAGACGGGGAACCCTATCTGAAAGACCGTACAAATATTTTCCAAATGGAAGGTCAAAGATTAATACCCGAAGCAAGACGAGGAACCCTATCTGAAAGACCGTACAAATCTTTTCCAAATGGAAGGTCCAGGATTAATACCCGAAACAAGACGGGGAACCCAATCTGAACGACCATACAAGTTGTCTTCCGGCAACAGGCATTGGATCAACACCCGAAGCAAGACGGGAAGGCTATCTACATTTTGCCAAATATCTACCTCAGAATAGCCAGGACGAAGGTTTATTCTGACTCTCTCTTATTATCAACAGCAACTATAGAGTCTAGCATACGACTCAGTTGGCCCGGATGGCATCTTAAGCCCATCTTCGACTATTTGTCGACATCTCTCTACCTTCAGAATGCTGCATATTTGGTTAAAAATCAATACATACCATTAGCTTTATTCAAAGGAGAGCGTGAAGTCTAAGGTACGACTCAACATCAATCTCTCCGGATGGCATCTTAAGCCCATCTCCGTGCTTTCTTCTTATTTTCAAGAATACCTACAGAGTCTAACGAACGGCTCATTCCCTAGCAGCATTCCCTCCTGATGGCATACTTAAGCCCATCTCCGACGTTTCTCCTATTCAAACGACATTCGCAAGTCTAGCGTACGACTCACTCTCCAGCACAGCTTTTCCAAATGGCATCTATAAGCCCATTCCAGCACATCATCAACCAATAACGAGTGCAAATTGTCAGGTGTACTCGAGTGTTCAATCATCTTCTACTTCAAGGTCATGAAAGGTAAGCATACCAATCTAACTCTTCCAGTACAAGAAGATTGAACAGGGGAAACTGTCATACCCCAAAATTTACCCTCTTACTTCTCAAGACATTTCACATATCCATACTCAAGGATTTCACAAGGGTTGACCAAACAAACCCTCTCCTAAGAAATCAATCTAAACTAGGGTTTGGCCATCCTCAAATCAAGGTGAGTCTCCAACATTTCCAGTGGTCATCATGCCTCATCATATGCTTCAAATAATCTCCATGTCAAGTTTCAAGCTTTACAAGTCAAGTTTCCTCAAACAATTGTTTAGATGCTTGAAAATCAGTTGTATTGGACAAAAAGTCAAATGTGGTCAACATGTAGTCAAACTTCATAATTTTTGGTCAACATCAATATTTTGAAGTGATATTCATCATTTGATCAAGGTTTGATCATGATTCATCAAGAAAATTCAAGAATTGATCAAAAGTCAAAGTTTCTAAATTGGGTTTCTCAGACAATAGTCAACAGAACTTTGACCAGGCATAACTTTCACATACTTTATCAAAATTTTTTCCACCACAGCTCATTTTGAAGAGAATTCAATTCTCCACAACTTCATGTCTCACAAGCTTGGGCAGAAAATGCTTCATTTGGAAGTTATGGATCAAAACATTATAGGTCCTTTTCAAAGTCAACTAAAAGTCAACTTTTTGTAAAGAAGTGTTCATGAGCATGGCAACTTCAATGAAGATGAAACCAAAGAGGTTGTTTAGAGGACATCTTGAGCTTTGTAAAAAGTCCAAGAACACCCAAAATTGTTAAAAATTGAGCAAGATACGCCTTGCACAAGTTGAGCATTTTTGAGAAGGTGCACAAAGAGAAATACTTGACAAAATCAAAAAAAATTGCAAATGGGCCTAATTTTTCTTGGTTCAAACATGTTCCTTAGCTGATTTGAATGTGTTTTGATCAAAAAAGGCAATATTTGGTTTCATACCAAATCAAATATTTTCTCATTGATTGGCATATAATTTCTTCATGATTCTTGACCTAATTCACTCTACTATAAGTACACAATGCATCCATAAGTACAGGGGATGAAATCCTTGCTTCCAAGAACCCTACCAAACTTCAAAAAAATCCGTGGCATTCAAGCAATTGGCAGCCTTAGTTTTGCTTCAATTCTGTCGATTCCAAGCCTTGCAATCGATTCCTGGAGGTCCTCTGATCCATTCCAGATACTCACAAGCCAACAATACCTCCAGAATCACAAAAACACGATTTCGGTTTGAACACTTTAACTCAAATTCGATTTTTGATTTTCATGCATATTTAACTCGATTTTTGATTTTCATGCATATTTAACTCGATTTTTGATTTTCATGCATATTTTACTCGATTTTTGATTGTTTGTTTGTGTTTAGAATGGAGTTTCGAAACTGTCTGCATAGGTTAATTGGAATTTAGACTCAGGAATCGTGACTTGCCATTGTTAGGGTTCATAAGCTCCAATTAGGTTTTTCTGGAATAGGAAAAATTGGACGAAACCAATGACACCAGCATGTTCAGAGGACCAAACCGAATCGATCCATGTCCCCATAACAAATTTATATTGCATATTTTTGGATTTTGATTTTTGCAGGTGCTATAGCTACGGGCAATCCGTGGGTAAAAGATTTTGCTACGGACCAGAACCGTAGCTAAAAGTTTAAATATTTGAACGAAGTAGATGAAGTTCTTCGCGCGTGATTTCAATTTGGTTTTCAGAAAAATCACTTCGCTTATATTGTTTTTGTTCCATAATGCTTACACCAAACACAGGTTGGTCTAGTGGCTAGCAGCGCGCGCGAGAGAGAGGAATGTCCTTGGTTTGATCCCTGGCGTTGTCACCTATTTTTTACACTTTTGCAAAACTAACTCTTTTTCTTATTTCTTTTCATATTTTCCTTCTTATTCTAAAGGAAAGTAAAACAATACGAAAACGACCGTTCTGAGTAGGTAATAAGACTTTTAGTTGCTTGCTCTATCAAAATACTTTTCACACCTCACACTTTTGTCAAAGGTTAAAACACTTTTCAAAACGAAACATTTCCAAACACTTCGTATACATTCCAGCGTGAATCATTACGAAGTCAAAGGGAAATGCCTTTTCAAAAACATTTTTCAAATACACACACAGAAAGCAAATTTTAAAGATGATCGAAAGCAACTAAGATCTCGTAGATAACTACGGATGGAAAGGAGTGCTAATACCTTCCCTTTTCATAACCTTCTCCCTTACTCAGAATCTAACGAAGGTCTTTTTCTGTTCTTTTCACCTTTCCTTAATTGGATAAAAGAAAATTCGGTGGCGACTCTTGCTATCCGCAACATTTGCGATCAGTAAAAATTCCAAAATCGCTTCTCCCAATCAGACATGCCTCGCTAAGCGCCAAATTCTCTTACTTTTGGGTTTGTTTGTGCAAGAGGCCGCGCTTAGCGCCATATACCAGGCTAAGCGTGACCTGAAGTTGAAAACTTTATTTTTCTGACTTTTAAACACGAAATCTCACATGATGTTACAATTTTGAACCTTGTTTGAGATGTATTTGATGCAGGTGCTTGTATTGTAGATGCATATGACACGACCTTTCGATTTTTACACTTGTACACATCCATGTACATTCTATTGTCCGCTTGTGTGGTTTTACTCCTTTCTTGCAGATACTTTTGTTACAATGCATACCAATGCGCATTCCTTCACATGTATACATGCGTGTACATTCTATTATCTGCTTGTGTGGTTTTACTCCATTCTTGCAGGTAATCTTATCTGAATGCGTAAGAACGCGCATTCTGTCGCTTGTACACATGCGCGTACATTCTATTATCTGGTTATTGTGGGTTTCTTAAAGGTACTTTGTTCGAATGTGTACGAACGCGCATTCTGATCCTTATTTACGTACGAACGGGCATGCTATCATCTGTTTGTTTGGTTTTTCCCATTTCATGCAGGTACTTGTGTATCATTTGTGTACGAACGCACATATTGATATTTTTTTTGTGTACGAACACGCAATGCTTTGGTTGTTTTGTCTGGATTGTTATCTCTTACAGGTCTATTGTTTCGGATGCATATGAACGCACACTTTGCATATGCTTTGATGCCTTCGTGCATTTCTCACCGGTTTACTCTTATTGCTTGGATGCAGTACTTGAAGTTTTCTGGAGTAGTTTTAGCTCGCAGTGCTCTTCGGATTGGTTATCTGTTTGGTACTAGCTATCCCTTGTTTATCGCAGTCTTTTTCAGCTTTCCTAGATATCATGAGAAGTAGGGGTTTATTTCTTTCTTTGCCATGATTAGGATAGAAGTGTTGGGCTCAAAGTCGCTGTCTAAAGACCTGTAGCTTGGCATTCTATAAATTGTGTTTCGTTTGTTTAAAATCCTCCACCGTGCATAGGGAGGTAATTCTTAGTAAGTGTTTACATTTGCGCTTGCATAGGTAAAGCGTGGTTAGGCAACCTAAAGGAAAATTTCGTTATAAAATGTAGCGGAAAACAATTTTCCTTTAGTGATCCTTACGAATAATCATGGTCAGTGATAGATAATTTTACCTCTTGTGGCGATTTCGATTTCTGATGATGTGATCACGAACGTTGAAAAAATGACAACGTCTCTACTCAGTCCACACGAACAGGTCACTCCCAATCATAGTGCTAGCTGTTCATGAACGGAAGCCTTAAGTGAGAGAGTGAGCGAATTTTTCATTAAGTGAAAAGCTTCAGCACAAGGGTTCTATTTATAATACCACAAGTGTGGGCTGCAAGCTAAAAGCCCAATAAAGGCTGTAAACTAGAAGCCAAATATAGCATACGAATATCATACATTATGATTTATCGTATATCACTTAAGCACGTGGTACTTTAACACATTTCGTATTCCACTTAAATACATCGTACCTTATGGTGTTCCTTATTTACTCTATCTCTCATTTATCTGTCCTTATGTGTGTGACCCTGTAGGTTTCTGCGACGTTGGCAATCATATAAAATCACATTTAACATAATAAACATTGAGCGGTATCTAGCAACACATCACTGCTACCCAAGTCACGAAAATGTCATGTGATCTAACAACACCTTTCTGTGATAATACTTGTGTCTATAATTACCCTTTTGCCCTTATGTCTATATTGAACACAAGGCAGAGACCGTGCCATCCTTGTGTAGTTCAATATTGGGCCCTCAGACATTTATCCTGTTACGCAGGATGGGAAAATTCCATCTAGGTCACTCATGTCCCTCAGCATGCTTTGTGAAGTACCCATCAATTGTCTCTATAGTCATCCAGTTACAGATAACTTTTGATTAGCAATAAGGCACTTGACTCTACATCTAGGGTCCATAGTGGATTTAGGTCGAAGAGTGGTATACACCACTTATCACCATGAGAATAACTTATGACACTTTGCATAAAATTCTATGTAGTATTCTCATAGCGGGTAAATCCAGTATAAATATTACTCTTAATGTTTATACCTATGTCAAGACTTGATAACTCCTTATCTATGATCCATGAGATGTGATCATCCGTCTATCTTCATAATAACCTCAATACTTTCATGTTATCCCGCTTAACAATAAAGCTCGATTATGGATACTTTAAGAATAATGTCCTTGTGTTTAATGGATCTCATGATTAAGTCACACTTAACATTGCATTAAACAGACTAACTATTCTAGGGACTTTATTATTTTCAAAAAGAAAACATAATAAAGAAAAGCCTTTTATTATTAATAAATAATTCGATACAAGTACCTAAAGGTATTGGCCTCTAGGGCTTACACCAACGCAACCTAACATGGCACCACCAAGCAAAGTCGCACTTTTTATATATTTCCTTTTATATGATGATGATATGACGGGCACGCGGAAAAGGATCCGCAATCGACCCCGCACAGTTCTAGTCCGTGTCAGCTCAGCACACGTGAATTGTGTTGCTTCCTTTATCGAGTCAATAATAAAAGTTGCAAGAGTTCCATATTCTGACTCTCCACGCTTTCTTAGGGTTCGCATTTATTGTAGGGCTCGCATTATTTACTCATCACATTTGACAGTTCATGTCATGCGGTGATACCACTCATGGGAATCGGGATGTGTTGGTTCCTGGTTGCTTCCAGCCCTCTGCTTGCTGTTGTAGGCTAAGGGACAACCTTTTTTTCCTGCGCTTCTCTGACATTTGTTTGTACATTGCATCGCTTGTGTGCTTCTGCCAAAACACTTAATTGCTTCATCCCTTTGCATCCCTTGGTTTTACAACCAAGACGAATATATGATAGTTTCCCCAGGTTTGCTCGGTTAGGAAAGTCTTTGAGCTTAGACTTTTATCCTCAACCATAGGGCCATCTTTGCATGACAACATTAGGGGTATGACTAGTTAGTTTCCCTTTCGTTTTTTCTAGTTTCTTTTGCATCTTTGCATGTAATAAAACTAAAACTTGTTTTCTTTTCTTTAGAAAAATCAAAATACTTAATAATGGTTCAAGCTCCTTTTCAAAGGTAAAAGAAACCAACCAATGTAAACTTGTTTTCACCTATGGGCGCTTTTCTTTTTATGTTTAAAACCATTTTCATAAGTAAAAAACACAAAACCCACCAAAACTTGTGAGCCGAACTATGACGCTCTGACTATCCCATTGCACGAGGGAATACGTAGGCATCTTGTCACGGGGCTCGATCGAGCACAACTTGTAAAAATTTCCTTCTTTTCCCCGTGGTTTCTTTATTTTCTTTTGCATGCATTGTGACGATCAAGCATAGATAGATATAACACACCCCTTACTTAGGAAATAGAAGTGGATATCGTAGAGTACTACGGGTGTGTGGGGTGCTAATACCATCCCCTCGTGTAACAAACTCCCTTATCCAGATCTCTCGATCGTAAGACCGTGATTTCTTCCCCCTCAGGTTTACTCGATGGCGACTCCATTGGTACATCCTATCAGTCACAGGTTCAGCTGGGAGATTTCAACAATACATCAAGAATGGGGAGAAAGTGATAGCACAACATGGATGAAAAACATCAGGTGAAACATGCGTGGGTGATGATACATCATATAAAAAAGATAAAGCGTGCATGGATGACAATACATCAGACGTAGATGATAAGATATCATATAAATAAGATAAAGCATGTGTGGATCACAATACATCAGACATGGATGACTAAACATCATATAAGAAAGATAAAGCATGTGCGTATGGCAATATATCAGACATGGATGACGAAATATCATATAAGAAAGATAAAGCATGAAAAAATGTATGCAAATGGTGCGGAAATAAGGTATAAGGAGGGCGGTGATGATACCTAACGAAGTCGGTTCGTTGCCTCTTCACTCCGCACAAGATAAGAAAATTCCACCTAAAACATCCTTGAACTCCCTCGATGAGCAGCACACCCTTAGTCTTTACTTGATCATGCAATAATCAAACCTCTTCAAATTGTGTCAACATTCGACCACAAAGCAGTTAACGAATGAGGATGTATCGAATCGACAATACGATTATAATGTCTAAATAGAAAAATAATACAAATCAATTTAAATTAATTAAATAACTAATTAAATGAATCAAGTTATTTAATAAAATTAATTAAAAAATAATTAATTTAATTAAATATTTTCTTTCAATCTAATTAAATAATTTAAAACAAAATATGTTTTATAATTTTATTTGATAAAACAAATATGTTTACAATTTAAATAAAAATGAAGCAATTAATAATAATAAAAGAAATAATAAATAAATAAATAATAGATAGTAATAGGCCTAAATGCAGAAATATGGCGGGTGTTTGCCGAAAAAGTGTTGTGGCCCAAAATAAAGAGGTTTGCTGGATGTTGTGCATCTCCTTCAGGGATGTCCACCATGGGGGGACACTGATGGTGCTTGGATGTTGATGATAATGAATATCCAATGGCCGCGAGCGAGGGTGCACCGTAGTGTGGATGGGGCCTGCGCAATGTTCCAGATGAATCCTTGGAATCTGGTGCATCGCTTCGGTGAGGGTTCATCGTGCGTGCATGGCTATGGACACTTGATTAAGCTGATGATATCATGATGATACTCAAATAGTGGATAGGATGAGGGTGCATGGTGTGGGTGGTGAATCACCTACGCAAAAACATGTAGAGACCACAAAGGTGATGACAATTGTCATCACCTGATTAATTCTAAAACAAAACATAATTAAGAGAATCAAATGAAAATTAATCAGAAAGTCTCCCCCCCCTCTCTCTCTCTCGTCTTCAAGAGCTCTGACATCTATCTTCTTGAAGGCCCGTCAAAGAAGAACACACTGCCATGCCTGAGCTCGCCTTGCAGCGGTGGAGACGGAGACGATCCACAATTTTGCTCCTATCCTTATCTTTATTGCATTATCTTCTTCATCTCGTCCTTATGAACACTAATCAGTGGCGGATTTTGTAGGAACTCGCCGGAGGTGGTGAATCTGCCGAACTAGAAATCGCCTCCTGGCGTCGGCGACGGCCTGATCCTTGATTTTCTTTGATGAATGACTTCATCCTTATGTCCTCTTTACGTTTCTAACATTTTATTTTGCAGATATTCAACGATTTAGTCGGGATCTGAAAAGGGAAAAATGAAACCCTAGCTCTTGGATTTGCGATTTCTGACCTCTTTCGGGTGAGATTTCTTCGATCTTTCCTATATACTCTCTTCCTCTTAATATTTCTCGAAAATATGAAGGGATAGATTTAGGAATATGATGGTGATGGTTTTGGTATTGTTTTTGGCTCTTGATAACTGTTTGAATCATTTGTATTCTATGAAGGGTTTGGTGACGGAAAATGATGATCGGGGTTTGGGTCTGTTTTTATATATCCATGAAATTAGGGTTCTGCTAATTTTTAATAACAGGCCTGTTAATTTCGATATGGGCTTTTAAATGTATTTCTTGGCTTTTGATTTTTTGTGAAAGTCCGTTTGCTTGTTTTTTCTGACTTGTTATTGTGACGGCCCTTTTGCTGAAATCGTGATTTCTGTTTTTTTTTGGGTTGGATTTGCAATTTTGATTTTGTACTTGTGATTTCACCATCTAAACAAACTTGCCATTCAAACCCAAATAAAACAATTGCCACTTATTTTCATGCATGCTTTAAAATTTTTATCTAGAAAGACATCATAGACTCAATAATCCAAACCTTGGTGCAAAAGCCAGTAATACTTACAAAGAATTGATGAGATATGTCCAGATATAGGAAGTCTTAGGTAGATGAATGAACAAACAATAAGGGGATGAGACCCTCCTTCCACTAATTGACGAAACAACCAATCTTTTAACTTGAAAAAAACTTGGAATATAAGAATACTTGATTCCATCACAAAAATGCATGAGTATGTATGTGATGAAACATAAATCACTAAAAGTAAAATGAAATAATAAATGCATGAGTATGTAGGTGTTACATCCTGTAATACGGTGAACTGACTTTGTAGTTTTTTGTGTAGCAAATGTGCGGATAGCAAGAGTCGCCACCGACTTTTCTTTTATCCAATTAAGGGAAGGTGAAAAGAACAGGAAAAGACCTTCGTTAGATTCTCAGTAAGGGAGAAGGTTATGAAAAGGGAAGGTATTAGCACCCCTTTCCATCCGTAGTTATCTACGGGCTCTTAGTTGCTCTTAGATCACTTAAAAAATTGTGCTTTCTGTGTGTTTGACAAAATTTTGAAAAGGTATTTCGCTTTTGACTTTGTAATGATTCTTGTAGGAATGTATACAAAGTGTTCGGAAATGTTTCGTTTTTGAAAAGAGTTTGAACTTTGATAAAAGTGTGAGGTGCAAAAAGTATTTTGATAGAATTGGTCGTTTTCGTGTTATTTTACTTTCCTTTATAATAGCGCTATCCATACCATTAGTTGGTAGGTAACTCTATTTGTTGGATGTAAGCGACATTCGAAGGACATCGATGGTCATAGAAAGCAACTTGTAGGAAGTATCCTAGCACATTCGGGACTATCATCATTTTTCGAGGCGATAATCGAGGGTCAAGATCATGTATTCGGAGGCGACATCGTGGTTCTTATGATCTTGTATCGAAGGGACTATGATGATTTCTTTGAAGGTAACAGTGCTAGAATACCTCTACGTTCGAGGGACATGACCATTTGAATTCGTAAAGGCAACGAGAGAGAATTACCCTAAGGGGTGCATGTGTGAAAAGAGTGTGTCAATTCAGATATGTTATCTTGCAAATTAGAGTGAGCTACGTTCAATTTTAGTCTTGCCATACATGCCTAATTACTAGCAGTTTATAGGGTGCGGAAATTAAAATGCGGAAAGTAAAGTGCGGAAAGATAAATCCTACGCTATTACATGGCTTTGGGGCAGATACATAATTGAAAGATACGGAAAATAAAAAGTCCTAATTAAACTATTACATCCCATAGGCAATTACATAGTTTGAAAAGAAAAGCAATAAAAATTGTCCGAAACGCGATAACCTGTAAACAGATGAAAAATCGGGAAATACGAGGAAATCGAATAAGATGAAAATGTTAGTAAAAATAATAATTTTTGAATGAGAAAAATGTTTCATGCTGGAAATAACATTAATATGCTAAACTATTTTTTTGGGATTTTTTGGAGTTAATTTAATAATTAAAAATCAATTAAAAGTGATTTAAATGATAAAATTGAAATTAAATTAAATATGCATGCAAAAATAATATTTTTAATTTTATAAATTAAATAAACATTTTCTGAAAATAATGCAAAAAGAAAAAAATATTTTTGGTGTTTTTTAATGCATGATAAAAATATTTAAAGTTAAATTAAAATGAATAGAAATATTAAGAAAATAAGAAAATAGAAAAATATGAAAAGTGAAGTTTTGTGAAAAGAAAAGGAAACCGGTCCCTGGGGTTGAACTCATGACCTTGATATCTTTCAGCCAATGCCTTAACCACTGCGCCATGTGACATTTGGTGTTTGTAAAGTGGAAATCAATTGAATATAAGTGTCAACGTGTCACTGATTTGAATCAAACACAGTCAGCCATGCGTGGACCCCAGGTGGATGGAATGGACGAATTGGATCGCTCGCTTTTGCCACGCCAGCCTTCACGACAGAGAGTCAATCCACGGAGCCCTAGCTCCGGTCGCCTTCTTCGCCAATCAAACCAAATCGTGAGCAATCTATATATCGAGTTCCAGCGCCTTGTCATGTAAGGGATGGTTTTGACGGGAACCTCAAGAACACGTTTGCATGGATGGCTTTGACTGAAAGTGGCTGCAAATTAGAATTCGATTTTCACAAGTTTATGAAAATTTTGAGCAAAGTGAGGGTTGTTGTAAGGGCTAGGGTTTCGTGTCTTTTGCTTGTCAACTTGCTGGCTATTTATAGAGTGTATTAGGAGAGGAAAAAGAAGGAAAAAAGATTTGATCTTGAATGCATTGAATATTTTTCAAATAAAATCAAATTTGGAGAAAATTTGATTTTCTCTTCAATGTGATAGCTAGCACGAATTTGGCATGTTCCATGGGCTTTCTTGGACCTCAAGTTTGATATAAATTCACCCTTTTGAAAAATATCTTATTTTCATATTTTATATAATTTAATTTTGAATTAAATGGTTTTAAATTCAAAATAAATCAATAAAATAGAAAATTGTCATGGCCAAGCATCAATGAGTCACAAATAAATATCATGATCATAAAATTATAGGCCCATTTGGAAAAATTGGATCTCCTGCAATAAAATTATATTTTGCCCATTTGAAAAAGCTTGTCCTCTAACCAACCTTTTGTTTCATCTCAATTGAGTTTCCATGCTCAATATATCTTCAAACAAAATGTTGACTTTTTGTTGACTTTGAAAAGGACTCAGAATGTTTTGATCCATACCTTCCAAATGAAGCTTTTTGGACATTCTTGTGAGACATGAAGTTGTAGAGAATTGAATTTCCTTCAAAACAAGAGGTGGTGGAAAAATTTTGAGAAAGTATGAAGAAGCTCACCAAACTTCATTGACTTTTCACTAAAAACCCTAATTTGGAAAGTTTGACTTTTAGCAAATCTTGAGTTTTCTTGATGAATCATGATCAACCCTTTATCAAATGATGAATGTAACTTCAAAATGAGGATGTTGACCAAAATCAAGAAGTTTGATCATGTTGACCATGCTTGACTTTTGTCCAATACAACTGATTTTCAACCATCTGAGCAATTGTCTGAGGAAACTTGACTTGTGAAGCTTGAAACTTGACATGGAGAACCCTTGAAGCATATGAGGAGGCATGATGAACATTAGAGGTGTTGGAAATCGATCTGGACCTGAGAATTGCGAAACCCTAGTTTGGGTTGATTGTCTAGGAGGGGGTTTGTCTGATCAACCTTTGAGGAATCCTTGAGTATGGATGTATGGAATGTCTTGAGATGTAGGAGGACAAATTTTGGGGTATGACAGCTGCCCCTGTTCAATATTCTTGTACTGGAAGGGTTAGATTGGCATGCTCGCCTTTCGTGACCTAGAGGTAGAAGATGATTGAACACTCGAGTACACCTGAAAATTTGCACTCGCTGTTGATTGATGATGCAGGAATGGGCTTACAGATGCCATTTGGAGAAGCTGGAGATCTCGCTGGGGAATGAGTCATACGCTAGACTCGAGATTGTTGTATGGATAGGA
Source organism: Vicia sativa (assembly GCA_021764765.1). Taxonomy (NCBI): domain Eukaryota; kingdom Viridiplantae; phylum Streptophyta; class Magnoliopsida; order Fabales; family Fabaceae; genus Vicia; species Vicia sativa. The sequence continues at coordinate 72,021,984 of CM038794.1, read as the reverse complement.
GAATGGACGGGGATGGGCTTAAGATGCCATCTGGAAAGATCGATGCTGGGGAGTGGGCCGTGCGCTAGACTCTGTAGATGTTCTTGAAAGTGGAAGGAGCATGGAGATGGGCTTAAGATGCCATCCGGAGGGAGTCGTACATTAGACTTCGTACTCATATTTGAATGAATTTATTGGTTTGTATTGGTTTTTAACCAAATATGCAGCATTCTGAAGGTGGAGAAATGTTGACAAATAATCGGAGATGGGCTTAAGATTCCATCCAAGGCAACCGAGTCGTGCTAGACTCGTAGTTGCCGTTGATAATAGAGAGAGTCAGAATACATCTTCGTGATGATTATTCTGAGGGATAGTAGTTGGCAAAATGTGGATAACTTCCTGTTGCAGCCTGGGTATTGATCCAATGCCTGTATCGGAGGATAACTTGTGATCGCTCGATAGTTTTCCTGTCTGCTTCGGTATTAATCTCCGATCATGTCGGAGGACAACAGGGGCGGTCGTTCAAATAGTTTTCCCGTCTGGATTCAGATATTAATCCTGGACCTGTTTGTTTCAGAAGTGATCTGCACCTATTTTGGAAAAAACAAGAGAAACTTTGATAGAATATTCGTTAGTTTTATGCAAAGTATGATGCATGAAGATGTATATGAATGACTTATGCACAAATTATGACTTTTTATGAGTAATATATGAATGATAGATGTTGTGGTATTTCAAAACATATCCATCTTGAAGAAGATGCGGATGTTCTGCTTGAGGATTTCTGACTCCTGTTTGGGGATGGAAACCCTGAGAAGAAAGATAACCTCGATTCCTCCGATGCGCTATCTGACCAAGTCTTGAGCATAAATATCGTTGAGGATGGTGGAGATATGCGCTGTTGAGGATCTTGTGTATTGACCCTGTTGGGGAGAATCTAGGAGGTACTCTACCGGGGATTTTGTGTGTAAATCTTGCTGGAGAGTATTTGGTAGTTGCTGGGAGACCGGGTTAGAAGAATCTGGAGCCCGTTGTAATCTCTGACTGGGGAATAGAGGATGTGGGTTTCCTCCGTTGCACTATCTGACCAAGTTTCGTGTCCGATACCATGCTGCTGGGAAAAGGGAATTTGAGAGATATTCTCAGGATAAATACCGGCCGGGATGAAATGTTATGGCTTGGAAACTGATGTAACATGATTTAGTTGAGTGGAATCACTGCTCGGGAACTAACGTATACTCCTCTGGGGAAGGTTTGTTGTGAGTGACACCTCTGTGGGGATCAATGCCTGCAGGGGAAATGCATTGTGACTGTCGTCATCTCAATTCCTCACCGTAGCAATTACCTTTGTATGTTTACTTTTCGCATGTTTGTGAATAGATTTTTATTGTCAAATGCATATAATCATTCAAAGCAAACGTTGGACTTTATGCAAACAACAATAGCAAAAATTGTAAAGAGAAAGAATTTGTATTAATTTGAAAGGTGTCGTATGGCCAAGTAGTTTGTACACAAGGAAAGTAAAAGCTATGCGGAAACAATCTCGTTAAGTTCCAACTATGCTAGTACATATATTTCAACTATCTCATCTCCTGTAAAAAGTGAGTAGACCGATTTCGCCATTTGAATCTTGAATCGATAGTAGTCTGTAGTAGGTGATCGGACGAGACATAGCCGTACGCTTAAATCCCTAACTTTTGCCTAGACCGCCATTTCGTGTTTTCACCACCGATACTTTTTTGCCCAAGCCGCCTTTTCGTGTTTTCGACTTGCGGTGTACATGTTTTGTATATATCCTTAATTTTGCCCGAACCTTTGGTTCGCCAGATGCCCTTATTTTTGCCTAGGCCACCGACCTAGCGGGTCTCATTTATGCGTAGTATTTTTTGACTGTGTCTGCGTTCACAGGGTGTGGGAAGTCCTCTCCATCCATGGTGCTAAGCATCATAGCTCCTCCGGAAAATACCATCTTGACTACAAATGGTCCCTCGTAGGTGGGAGTCCATTTGCCCCTGGGATCACCTTGTGGAAGAATGATGCGCTTGACTACTAGATCACCGACTTGGTAGACTCGGTGCTTGACCTTCTTGTTAAATGCTCTGATCATTCGCTTCTGATAGATTTGTCCATGGCAGATGGACGCGAGTCGTTTCTCATCAATCAAGTTAATCTGGTCAAGGCGAGTCTGGAGCCAATCGCTCGCTTAACTCGCATCCCGAGGACTCGTTGAGGGTATCTCAACCTCGATGGGTAGGACTGCTTCCATACCGTATACAAGAGAAGGGGTTGCCTCTGATGTTCGCATCAGTGCGATAACCATGAAGAGAAATGGTAACATCTCATGCCAATCTTGTAAGTCACCGCATCTTCTTCTGTATAATCTTCTTAATGTTCTTGTTGGCGGCTTCCACAACGCCATTCATCTTAGGCCGATAAGGAGAAGAGTTGTGATGCTTGATCTTGAACTGCGTGCAGAGTTCGGTGATCATCTTATTGTTGAGATTAGAGCCATTATCTGTGATAATCCTTTCGGGAGTGCCATACCGACAGATAAGATTATGTTTGATGAATCGAGCCACAACATTCTTGGTAACAGATGCGAACGAGGCTGCTTCTACCCACTTGGTGAAATAGTCAATTGCCACAAGGATGAAACGATGTCCGTTGGAAGCTGTGGGCTTGATTTCTCCAATCATGTCAATGCCCCACATTGCAAAAGGCCAAGGAGCGTTAAACATTCAGAGGTACCGAGGTACGTGCACTTTGTCGGCATAACCGCATTTGTGACAAGATCGAGCATAGCGGTGACAATCAGCTTCCATGGTGGACCAATAGTAACCTGTTCTCAAAATCTTCTTAGCCATTGTATGTCCACTGGAGTGGGTACCAAATGCGCCTTCGTGTAACTCTTCCATGATACGTTCCGCTGTTTTCCGGTCTACACAGCGAAGTAAGCACAAGTCGTGATTGCGCTTGTATAAGATGCCGTTGTTGAGGAAGAATTTGGATGCAAACCTTCTCAAAACTTTATCGTTGATGATGCCCTCTGGATATTCCTGAGTCTCAAGATACCTCTTCACGTCATAGTACCATGGTTTCTCTTCTGTATCAAGCTCATAACAATATGTTGGTTCGCCAAACTTCTCAATGATGATCTGGGGAGCCTCGTTGTCCCATCTGACCTTGAACATAGAAGACATAGTAGCCAAGGCATCTGCCAACTGATTCTCTTCTCGTGGAATGTGATTGAAAGTGATCTCTTCGAAGTAGGGGATCAAACTCAAAACATGCTCCCGATATGGAATGAGATTCGGATGCTTCGTATCCCACTCGCACTTAATTTGACTGATCACTAAGGCTGAGTCTCCATACATTTGCAAGAATTTGATTCTTAAGTCAATAGCAGCTTTGATACCCATGATGCACGCCTCGTATTCGGCCATGTTGTTAGTATAACCGAAACATAATCGGTGAAAGGCGATGTCCGCCTGTAGGAGATGTAATGATGGCGCCAATGCCATTGCCAAGTGCGCTTGAGGCTCCATCAAAACCATAGTCCATCGGGATCCTTGTTCAGTCCTTCATCCGGGCCTGGTTCTTCGCAATCTGAACTAGTAAAACATCTTCGTCTGAAATTGAATCGCATAGACGATAGTCATCTACGCTTGATGAGCCAAATGATCGCTACTACACTTCCTTTGATCGCTTTCGAGAAGTGTACCGGATGTCGATTCGTCAAGATCATTTGCCATCTTGCTATTCTTCCAGAGAGCTGGTTTTCAAATATGTATTTTATCGGATCCATCTTAGAAATCAACAAGGTAGTGTGAGTCAACATATACTGCCTTAGTCAGCCCAAGCCAAAGCGTTGCAAGTTTTCTCAAGCTGTGAGTATCTTGTTTCATAGTCGGTAAACTTTTTGCTAAGGTAGTATATTGCATACTCTTTTCGACCAAACTCGTCATGTTGCCCCAACACACACCCCATTGAATTCTCTAACACTGTCAAGTACATGATAAGAGGTCTTCCTTTGGCGGCAAGTGGATAGGAGGATTCTGTAGGTACTCCTTGATTTTGTTAAAAGCGATTTGGCAATCGTCATTCCATTCCACTACTTGATCTTTCTTCAGTAACTTGAATATTGGCTCACAAGTAGCAGTTAAATGTGCAATGAATCTGGCAATGTAGTTCAATCGGCCCAAGAAACCTCTGACTTCCTTCTCGGTGCGGGGAGCTGGCATCTCTTGAATAGCTTTAACCTTGGCGGGGTCAACCTCAATACCCTTACCACTGACGACAAACCCTAGGAGTTTTCCGGATCTAACTCCAAAGGTGCACTTGTTGGGATTAAGTCTCAGTCTGTACTTCTTCAACCTATCAAACAATTCCTGCAAATGATCGAGATGTTCTTCTTTCAGGATCGAGCTATCATGTCGCCGACGAGACCTCTATCTCGTGATGAATCATGTCATGAAATAATGTTACCATAGCACGCGATAGTGGCGCTCTGTTCTTCAGACCGAACGGCATAACCTTGTAGCAGTAGTGCCCCACCGTAACGAAGTAGTCTTCCATGTCTTCGGAGCCATTTTGATCCGATTGTAACCGGAGAAACCATCCATGAAGGAGAAAACCTTATGCGAGCGGTGTTGTCAACCGAACATCAATATGAGGGAGTGAAAATCGCCTTCGGACTCGCTTTGTTCGATCTCTATAATCCACACACATTCGTACCTTACCATCCTTCTTGGGCACAGGCACCACGTTCGCAACCCATTATGGATAAGAAGTAACAGCTAAGAAACCGGCGTTGAACTGCTTCATAACTTCGGCTTTGATTTTCTCTGACATCTCAGGACGCATGCGACGAACCTTCTATTTCATTGGGAGAAAACCTTTTGTCGGAATCCTGTACCACAATATCAATGTCCAAACTCGCATGTTCGTATGACCAAGCAAAACCTCAATATAGTCTCGTAGCATCTGAACCAATCTTTCTTTAACACTGTTCTCAAGACCCGCTCCTATCTTGATCTCTTTTCTGTCTTCATCAGTACCCAAATTCACAACCTCAACTTGCTCTTCGTGTGGCTGTATAACTCGCTCTTCTTGCTGTAGCAGTCTGACAAGTTCTCCTGGCACTTCACAATCTTCCTCACTTTCGTCTTCGGCTTGGTAGATCGGATTATCGAAGTCATATTTAGCAATAGCATAGCTGTTATCAACGAGATTCGAGTGATTTCGCAGTTGTATCACGGGTGTGTAAGAAACACATAGCTTTTTGAAGGGGTGATAAAGTAAAAGAAGAAAACAACAATTGAATGCAAAAGTCCAACGATTTTATTGAATGAAAATATGCAAATGACAGATAATAACCCTCACAAACGAGCCATGATGCCCCGGGCAAGGCACTAGGCTTTAGAGTTTATTGTTCAAAACATAGAAAATACGAAAAGCAAAACAAAACAAGAGCAATTACTCCTGTCTAAAGGAGATTGGTATGACGTCTTCAGTCTTCCAATTGCTGAGCCCCTGTCCGAGTTGGAAGATCCACTTGTCGATGTCGGTCGCCGTCGCTGCCTTCTATAGCATGATCTCCACTTTGGCTGATGCGGAAAGGAAGTTGGCCGGTGCGTTTGCGGCGTATCATCTTCTGACCTTTGATGGTGAAGCCTAAACCAGTCTTGTCAGATTTGAAAGGAAGATCAGGGAGCTGACCCCAAATAGTACTACCTCCTTCTTCAATAGTAGCTTGAGCATCCTTTAATGAAGCCATCCTAGGCGGAACTTGTGTAACTTCAGGAGTGACAGGAGAGTCAACATGACTTTGGGATTGTCAAAAGCTTGATGGAGTCTCAAGAATTCACCTTCTACCTCGAGATACCGGAAAGACTGTAGATGATTGACCATATATTCTTCTTCACCACATACTGTAACAACCTTTCCTTTCACCGGGTACTTCAGCTTCTGATGCAAGGTAGAGGTAACAGCACCTGCCCCATGTATCCAAGGGCGTCCAAGTAGGCAAGAGTAAGTTGGACGGATGTCCATGACAAAGAAAGTGGAATCAAAAGTCTGGGAACCGACTTTAACAGGCAGAATGAGCTCTCCAAGTACTGTTCGCTTAGAACCATCAAAAGCTCTCACAATAATGTCACTGGGTCTCAGAACCAACCCTTCAACATCAAGTCGATCAAAAGAAGTCTTCGGAAGGATATTCAGAGCAGAACCGGTATCCACCAAAACATGAGATAATGTAACGCCCTTGCATTCAACAGAGATGTGTAAGGCTTTGTTGTGTTTCTTTCCGGCAGGAGTCAAATCAGCATCACAGAAGCCTAGGCCGTTGTTGGCAGCCAAGCTAGCAATACAAACTTCAAATTGATCAGTAGTAGTGTCTTGCGGCACGTGAGCATTCTTCAGAAACTTCACCAAGGCGTTAGCATGAGCCTCAGAGCACAAGAGCAGAGCAAGCATGGAGATCTTGGACGGAGTCTGTCCCAATTGTTCCACAACATTGTAGTCACTCTTCTTGATAATCTTTAGAATTTCCTCCATTTCTTGTTTGGAGGTGTCTTCAGCAACTTCCTTTGGTACTTCTGGCTGAGCAGGATGAGTCACTGGTTCTTTCCCTCTAGCTTGGGGAATGGGTTGAATAGCTGAATGAAATGGAGTCGCAGTTGTCTTTGGAGGAGAGATTTCTGGAGAGAATACTCTTCCGGTTCGGGTCACCTTACTTGATCCGGTGATGTTGTCAATGTTAGGAATGGTAGCTTCAACTGTAAGATCTTCAATGGTAAAAGGGTCTTGCTTGACGCCATAATAGTAAACATCAGCTCCATAGTTCCAAGGAATAGGTTTGTCGGAGGAATATGGGACTGGCCTGGGAGAAGTGATAATGAGAGGTGCCACCTAGGCACGTGGATCAGAGGAAACTTATTGTGTTAACATCAGATAGTCTTCTGGGAAATCGTCACCCCATCCGGTCGCCTTAACATCTTCAATAGGAATTTTGTAGCTTTCAGGAACAGTACTTCACCATGTAATCATACTTTCCACTTGGCTGCCCCAAGGTATCCCATACAGATGGTACAACTTCATTCACATCTTCGATCTTCAGTTTCTTAGACATGTCTTCACACAAACTCTCCACAGGTGGTTTCAGGAATAGTATCTCACGGTTATCCATCATGCACTGAACACGTCTTCTCAACCAAGCACAACCATCAGGTGCAGATGGGCACCAACGACAATTCTCTGGGCATCCTGGATTGACACCGGCTTGCAGCAAATTCTTCTTAACAGTCATCAGAGGAATGGTCAAGTCATCTATGTTGAAAACATAAGTATCTTCACCAACAGCATTGGAACTTGTCATGGTTAGGCATAGGAGCGTTGATCACATTCGGAGTCTCAACAGGAGGGTCAAACTCAATCTGCTTAGCTTCAATCATATCTTGAATCTTGTTCTTCAGAGCCCAACAGTTGTCAGTGTCGTGCCCTGGGCTATTGGAGTGGTAAGCACACTTAGCATTAGGATTGTATCTCGGAGAGGAAGTGTTGACACTCTGAGGAGGATCCTTCAAAGTAATCAGCTCCGCTTTCAACATGTGTTGCAAGGCTTGCGACAATGGCATGTTGATCTTCGTAAACTGTCTTCGTGGCGCGTTCTGACTATGCGCGTTGTCTCGCAGAGGTTGCGCTGATGCAGGATTGGAGATCACAACTGCCCCATACACAGCATTGGCTTCTTTCTTACCACCAAAAGATCTCTTCGCAGCATTTGAAGATGACTCTATCCAATCTTCCCACTTTGATACCAGCCTTCAATACGCTCTCCAATATCAACTCGGTGAACCCGGTCAAGAGTTTCCAATCGATGATTGAAGAAGGCCTGCTGTTGTTCCCATAAACATATCAACCAACTCCCTATTGGACAAGGGTGGTTGAACTCACCTGCTAGATCTCCATTTTGAGCATACTTTGAACTTCTCATAACGACCCATAGACATGCTTTGTAGTTGCATGCGAGTGGGTGTCAATTCAGCATTGTACTCATACTGTCTGTAGAAAGCATCTGCTAAGTCACTCCAAGTACGGATATGGTCATTCTCTAGCTGATAATACCACTTCAATTGAGTTCCGGACAAACTCTCTTGAAAATAGTGCATCCATAACTTTCTATCATCAGTGTGGGGGTTGATCTTCTGGACATAGAACTTCAAGTGCAGTTTCGGACAGGACATGCCATCATACTTAGAAAAAGTTGGAACTTTAAACTTGGGAGGAATCACCACACCAGTAACAAGACTCAGATCATCAAAATTCAGCCCGGACATCTTCAGGTTTTCCACAGCATTCAGACGGTCTTATAGTTGCTTGTACTTGTCATCTTCATCAGAGTACTGGCCATCATCATAGTTTTTTTCAGGCTCATGCTGGCTGCCTTCGCCATCACCCTTGACACTCCCCTCCTTCTTGACACTCCCTTCTGAGAGCTCTATCCGACTGACCACTTTAGGACCACCTTTGTAGCGTCTACCCATGTTGAGGAGACCAACAACCTTCTTCTTTCTGTTGATGAGCTTCTTCAGATCCTCTTGGCCTTGGACCAAGCTAGTGAACATCTGCTGAAACTGAGCATTCTGAGCCTGGAGATCTTTGACAGTCTGTTCAAGAGCCATTTCTGCTAAAATAAATAGCGAGAGAATGAGAAAACCAATCTTCAATGTACCTGTGATGCAATGTTATGCTATGATATGCAATGTTTATGCGGATGCAATGCAATGTTTTCAAGGACCTTAGAGATTTAAATTTGTTAAACAAGCACGAACAAACATTTATTAGTTCTTTTTTATTATTCTTTTTCTTTTCAACTACGAAAAATAGTTTAAAACAATAAAAGAAAAGCATAAAAATCCTAGAGCTCTAAGTCTCCCATGGGCGCTTCCTCTTGGTGCCAAGATAGGCGTTGATGTTTCGCTCCTCGTGAAGTAGCTTGGTCAACTCTAATACCTTCTTCTCACTTGTGTAACACTGAGCTTCAAAGGTATCCCTTTCTTCTTTAAGCTGAATCCAGGATCTCTTCAAGTCTTCAAGATCAGTAGGCATGTCAGGATGGAGAACAGTATAGGGTACGTCACCTATAGCAACAGGTTCCATAATTACTGGTAGAACAGGCGTGAACGGCATCATGAGGTTTTGAGCTCGAGCTCTCACCCATTTGAGGTAAGGTTCCCAAGGAATAGAGTTCTGGTGCCCCAAAGTCTTGGTATCAGTCTTCTTTACCATGCCCCAAGCGTGTATGAACCTTCGTCGGTAATTCTGGAGATCGTGGTTGTAATCGAACACAATATCTTGGAGAAGCATATCATGAGGACCATCTCTTCGAGCAAAACCAAACTGACGTAGAGCTAGAGAAGGGTTGTAAGTAATACCTCCCCCTTATACTAAGTAGCGGTACATTAGGGAATTCTCCACAACGCTCAATGAATGTGAAATCCTTTTGAGAGAAAAGATTCCAACGGATATCTGAATGAGAGAGTGACATTAGTCTTTGAGACCACTTCAATCTTTGTCCGTTCTTCAAAACTGTTGGAGGAAGGTGCGAAATAAACCACCTGGAAAGTAACGGTATGCAACACATGAGAGTTCCTTGTCTCTTGATAGTACGAGTGTGGAGAATGTAGAACATCTCCAAGTAAAGTAGGCACTGGATTGCGGGTAAGAAACAACTTGATGGCATTGACATCTATGAATTGATCCGAGTTAGGGAATAGAACCAAACCATAAATTAGCAAGGCCACAATGTCTTCAAATGCGTGGAAACTCATAACTTTGAGGAATTCTCGGGCTTTCTTAATCAGGAACTTAACAAGTAAACCCTTAACTCCACTTCTTGTTTCCCAATTGGCTTCAATGTCTGAGCGCTTAAGATGTAAGGCGGATGCGATGTCTTCGTACCTAGGAACCTTTTCTAGACCGGTGAATGGCATTTGATCAAGAATAGGTATCCCAAGTAGCTTAGAGAACTCTTCCAAGGTAGGAACCAACTAATAATCTGGGAATGTAAAGCAATGGGTTTCGGATCAAAGAACCGAATAGACATGCATCATATCTTCTTCAAAACCGGAGATAACCAAATCAAGTAAATAACCATGTCTTTTGATGAACTGGGCATGGTCGGGAATCTCTGAAACCAATTCTTTGAGCTGAGAAGGTATACCCATGAAGTTGATTCGGATGGTCTTTCTAGAAGCCATAACACCTACAAAACAGAGCAAAGATAAATCCCTAGGTCCTTGAAATAGTTAGAAATGATATGCAATGCGATGATGTCATGATGTCATGTTTAGCACACACAAACAATTCACACAATGAGCCTAGGTTTAAGGCTTGCAAGAGGTATAGGTGATTACCCCACCAAAAGTTTGAGTTGGTTCATCCTGTCCTATAATAGTAACCGGGTTCTAGGAATCTCACATCATTGATCTTTCTCGTAGGCGTTTATTTCAATACGACTACCAAGTGGTCGACCGAAAATATCCCAAAAGTCTGATCTTAATGAGCGTAGCATCGAGTATCAACCAACCTTAGTCTGCACCAAAGTCGGCCATCTCACTACCTTCTAATGGCCAAGATGGGTCAATTAAGGTTCTAAAAGTTTAGTTAGTGCTTGATGACACCACGTAGAAGCCAAATACTATCCTCAACTTGGAAATGAAGAGTATCAGGACATCCAAAGTGTCACACTAACGTAGCCATCATGTTGACCGTTTCGATAACGGTCGCGACGATTTATTGCTACTTACCTAAAAGGAAACCCGGATCCGGGTGTAGGATCCCCCACACATATAATACCCAAGCAACCCTTAAAGATAAAGCAAGCAAGTCAAACAGAAAGCAATAAAGGTGATCTAGAAATCCCTAAGGCATTCTCTCTTTAGGGTGTCTCCCCGGCAGAGTCGCCAGTTCTGTAATACGGTGAACTGACTTTGTAGTTTTTTGTATCGCAAATGTGCGGATAGCAAGAGTCACCACCGACTTTTCTTTTATCCAATTAAGGGAAGGTGAAAAGAACAGGAAAAGACCTTCATTAGATTCTGAGTAAGGGAGAAGGTTATGAAAAGGGAAGGTATTAGCACCCCTTTCCATCCGTAGTTATCTACGGGCTCTTAGATCACTTAAAAAATTATGTGTTCTGTGTGTTTGACAAAAATGTTTTGAAAAGGCATTTCGCTTTGACTTTGTAATGATTCATGTAGGAATGTATACAAAGTGTTCGGAAATGTTTCGTTTTTGAAAAGAGTTTGAACTTTGATAAAAGTGTGAGGTGCAAAACATATTTTGATAGAGCAAGCAACTAAAAGTCTTATTACCAACTCAGAATTGGTCGTTTTCGTTATATTTTACTTTCCTTTAGAATAGCGCTATCCATACCATTAGTTTGTAGGTAACTCTATTTGTTGGATGTAAGCGGGACATTCGAAGGGACATCGTATGGTCATAGAAAGCAACTTGTGAAAGTATCCCGCACATTCGGGGACTATCATCATTTTTCGAGGAGAAAATCGAGGGTCAAGATCATGTATTCGGAGGCTACATCGTGGGTCTTATGATCTTTGTATCAAGGGACTATGATGATTTGTTTGAAGGCAACGGTGCTAGAATACCTCTACGCTCGAGGACATGACCATTTGAATTCGAAGGCAACGAGAGAGAATTACCCTAAGGTGCATGTGAAAAGAGTGTGTTAATTCAGATATGTTATCTTGCAAATTAGAGTGAGCTATGTTCAATTTTAGTCTTGCCATACACGCTAATTACTAGCGTTTATAGGTGCGGAAATTAAAATGCGGAAAGTAAAGGAAAGATAAATCCTACGCTATTACATGGCTTTGGGCGTATACATAATTGAAAGATACGGAAAATAAAAGTCCTAATTAAACTATTACATCCCATAGCGCTATATAATTTGAAAAGAAAAATAAATCGAATAAGATGAAAATGTTATAAAAAATAATAATTTTGAATGAGAAAATGTTTCATGCTGGAAATAACATTAATATGCTAAAATAATTTTTTGGGATTTTTTGGAGTTAATTTAATAATTAAAAATCAATTAAAAGTGATTTAAATGATAAAATTGAAATTAAATTAAATATGCATGCAAAAATAATATTTTTAATTTTATAAATTAAATAAACATTTTCTGAAAATAATGCAAAAAGAAAAAAATATTTTTGGTGTTTTTTAATGCATGATAAAAATATTTAAAGTTAAATTAAAATGAATAGAAATATTAAGAAAATAAGAAAATAGAAAAATATGAAAAGTGAAGTTTTGTGAAAAGAAAAGGAAAACCGGTCCTGGCAGGGGTTGAACTCATGACCCTTGAGAGCATCTTCTACAGCCAATGCCTTAACCACTGCGCCATGTGACATTTGGTGTTTGTAAAGTGGAAATCAATTGAATATAAGTGTCAACGTGTCACTGATTTGAATCAAACACAGTCAGCCATGCGTGGACCCCAGGTGGATGGAATGGACGAATTGGATCGCTCGCTTTTGCCACGCCAGCCTTCGCCGACCAGAGCCAGTCAACGACGCCGGAGCCCTAGCTCCGGTCGTCTTCTTCGGCCAATCAAAACCAAATCAGAGCAATCTATATATCGAGTTCTGGGCAGTCTTGGTTTCAAGTAAGGGATGGTTTTGACTCCTGGGAACCTCAAGAACACGTTTGGATGGATGGCTTTGGCTGAAACTGGCTGCAAATTAGAATTCGATTTTCACAAGTTTATGAAAATTTTGAGCAAAGTGAGGGTTGTTGTAAGGGCTAGGGTTTCGTGTCTTTTTCTTGTCAACTTGCTGGCTATTTATAGAGTGTATTAGGAGAGGAAAAAGAAGGAAAAAAGATTTGATCTTGAATGTGCATTGAATATTTTTCAAATAAAATCAAATTTTGGAGAAAATTTGATTTTCTCTTCAATGTGATAGCTAGCACGAATTTGGCATGTTCCATGGGCTTTCTTGGACCTCAAGTTTGATATAAATTCACTCCTTTTTGAAAAATATCTTATTTTCATATTTTATATAATTTAATTTTGAATTAAATGGTTTTAAATTCAAAAATAAATCAATAAAATAGAAAATTGTCATGGCCAAGCATCAATGAGTCACAAATAATATCATGATCAAGTTTGGATCATAAAATTATAGGCCCATTTGGAAAAAATTGCATTTTGACAAATATCTCCTTTTGTGCAATTGTTCAAAAATGCCCAACTTGTGAATGGTGTATTTTTCTCAATTTTCCACATTTTTTAGTGTTCTTGGACTTTTTAGAAAGCTCTAAGAGTCCCTAACCAACCTCTTTGGTTTCATCTCAATTGGAGTTTCCATGCTCAATATATCTTCAAAACAAAATGTTGACTTTTTGTTGACTTTGAAAAGGACCTGTAATGTTTTGATCCATACCTTCCAAATGAAGCATTTTTTGGACATTCTTGTGAGACATGAAGTTGTAGATAATTGAATTTCCTTCAAAACAAGAGGTGGTGGAAAAATTTCTGAGAAAGTATGAAGAAGTTATGCTCAGTCAAATTTCAGTTGACTTTTCACTGAAAAACCCTAATTTGGAAAGTTTGACTTTTGAGCAAATCTTGAGTTTTCTTGATGAATCATGATCAACCCTTGATAATATGATGAATGTAACTTCAAAATGAGGATGTTGACCAAAAATCAGGAAGTTTGACTGTATGTTGACCACAGTTGACTTTTTGTCCAATACAACTGATTTTCAACCATCTGAGCAATTGTCTGAGGAAACTTGACTTGTGAAGCTTGAAACTTGACATGGAGAACCCTTGAAGCATATGAGGAGGCATGATGAACATTAGAGGTGTTGGAAATCGATCTGGACCTGAGAATTGCGAAACCCTAGTTTGGGTTGATTGTCTAGGAGGGGGTTTGTCTGATCAACCTTCGAGGAATCCTTGAGTATGGATGTATGGAATGTCTTGAGAAGTAGGAGGGCAAATTTTGGGGTATGACACATCCCATCTTTTATGTTTTTAATTTTTATTAAATAAATCATAAAAACTAATTTATTAATAGAAATCATTGGTTTCTTGTATGATTTGTATGCTACACAGACACCGTGTAAGTATCCATTTCCTAAAATAAAATAGAAAAAATGGAAGTTTGAAAACATTATTATTGATTTTTAACAAAAACAAAAAGCTTAAATAATTATTTAATAATAATTTGTCTTGTATATAATTTTTATGATAAATTATAATGTATATAATATAATTATTCTTTTTTTATAAGATATACAAAATTACTTATAATTATCGACAAATATTTCTAAATGAATTGTATATCTGAACGTCGCTCGTTAGTGACTCATTTTTAAAATAGAAAAATAAAATTAAAATTAAAATTTTAATAATTTTTGTAATTTAATTTTTCACTTTTTTTGTCGAACATATTATAAAGAAATATTAATTTAAATAATTATTTTGTAAATTATATTGTTCTCCTGTATAATTTTTGTAATTAATATGATTTAATTATTCTCTTTTTTAGTTTATTCATAAAAAGTAATTATTTTCTTGACATAATCAAAAGAAAATATTTTTGGATTTTCTTGACATAATCATAAAATAGGTATATTAAATGACAAGTGTGCAAAAAATCATCTCAAAATGAGAAGTTTTGATTGGTTTTTGAAAATGTGGAAGTTTGTTGAAAATGTGAAGAAAATTAGTGATAAAAAAGAATTTGAAAGTTGTAAACATCAAAGTTGCTCGTTTCAAGCCCAGGAACACGACGGTGGTGATTAATTTCGTTTATTTTTAGTTTAGAACTGTTAATTTTCGCAAGAACACGAAGAACCCTAGTTCTAAGAATTGATCATGAAATCATTTTGGATATGGAATTAAGCAATTGATTGAGGGTTATTACTCAGTGATGGTGTAGAAACAAGATGGCATAGTAATTTTTGAACTAGAATTCAGAAATCAAAGAGTTCAGAGTTGAAGTTACTTACCTCTATGAGCAGAAATTGAATTCCTTGTTAGAGTGCTTCCATAAGTTATATAATGATCTTGTGAGCTTCCTTGTGTATCACTGAGTGTATTCCAACACGTAGCTTGCTTTGAAGCTCTCTGATTTCTCCTGCCCGAGTCAAGTTGCAAGCTGCTGGTTTTGAAATGGAGGATGATGATGGAGTTGTTCCAGAACTTTTTTAAGGGCTCGAGTAATCTTTATATGTTGTATAGAGTGTGTTTGAAGTGAAAAATTGGAACAAGCACGAGCGGATTGAGAATTTGGAAGTTATGGCTCAATATGTGCATACATGAGGTTTGGAAGTGGTTTCTGAGTTTGGCTAGTTCTTGGGCTAGCTTGAGGATTCCAACAACTTCCTAATGATATTTAGAAATTTTTTGAAGCCTAAGAATGCTCAGAAATTGCAAGGCTTGGAGTTTTGCAATTTCTCCCACTTAGAAACTTGAAACTTGAAAAACAAGAAAGAAAGAAGGAAAGCTTATTTAGGAATGTTTTGATGTGATTTTGAATGAAGAAGTTATCTCTATTTATAGGCCAAGAGTTCTGAATGACAAGGGCAAGAGATTGACTTGAATTTGAGCAACTTGCCTTAAAGGGCAAAAAAGATATTTTTGCCATAAATGCACATGGAATATTCTTTTAACCATGGTTAAAAAATAAAACATGATCTTATCCTCCTCTTAATCACTCTCAACTGATATTTATCAGTTATAATCTATCCAATTTGAATGACAAGGCTTCTAGAAGGAAGAAAAATGAAAAAATGACCTATAATTCTTGAAAAGTGACTTGTAAAATACGGTAATGGAGCTCTAAGTTTCAATTTAAAAACCCTAGCTACACAAAGTGTTTTTTTCAAGTTCTTGGACATTTTGGAAAGCTTGTAACAAGATCTAAAACTTTCATGTTTTGAGTTTTTCTTGAATCCAAATGGATCTAGGTGAAAAATGGCCATGAAAGTGATGAAAAACCATGATGGATAATTTGAAATGTATTGATGATTGAAAAAATTTGGATTTGAAAAAGTTGACCAAAAGTCAAAGTTTGACTTTTTTGAACAGTTGAATTTTCATTAGATGATTCAAAATTTGTCTGATGATCAATCATGGATTTTGGATTGTTTTGAACTAAGAAATTAGGTCAATATGTTGCATTGATGATGTTAAAATCAATCTCCACGAAATTAGGTCATTCATTGAGCAAAAAGTCAATGATTCACCATCCTCGATCAAACCCTAATTGGCCGATTCAAGGTAGATCATGAGAAAATGTTAGGAATTTGAAGATCAAATGTTGATGACTGATGAATATAGATCAATTGAGGTGAGTGGAGACTCAAACCCTAATTGATCACATCTTAAACAGATGAAAAATTTGATAAAACCCTAATTTGGTTTCAAAAACACACACACAATCTATCCTGTTCAGAAACTGTTAGTGATGCAATGGTGCATATGTGAATGATATGATGTGGTATCTTAGGTCAAAACTTAGGGTATGACATATGCCCCTATTTAAGTTTCTTTAACCCGAGATATGAAGATGAAAATCTTCGTCTCGATAGGTGTGAAGAGACTTAAATATCAGAATACGCAAATTTTGGACCTAAGATACCAAAAAATGCGAATGATGCAATATGATTGCACAAAAATTACCCAAGAGGTATCAAAGAGTGACATGCTGGAAAAAAATTTGTGAGGATGCCTCAATTTGTCTAAGAAAGGAGAATCCTGTTTGTTAGGAAACAAGCATATGTTTCACTGGGAAAATAGATTCACGAAGCAAGTGAATATCTGTTTCACTTTGGGAAACGAGGAGATTACCTTCTGTCAGCCTTGTGACAATGTTCATGGTAATTAAAGATGACATTACCTATTATCATCCGATTGATAGTTTATGGTAATTTAAAATGAAGACTCATTTACCGATTATCAGCCTTGTGATGGTAAATGATATGAGTTATGAAGATATTACCAATTATCAGCAAAGTGATAACTATAACAAGGTAATTCTTGAGAATTTTACTGACTATTCAGCCTTGTGAATAACAGACAATGATGGAAACAGATCTTAAATGAGTTTCTATTTTCACAGTTACAATCGTGCCGAGGATCTTTTTGAGAAGATGTGGGCATTTTGATTGTAAAGATACAGGTTTTTGTAGACAGAAAGACAACTGCGGGGATTTTTTGAACTTTTATGATTGGACTTGTTAAGAAGAACAATCGTTTTATGATAAGTTCAAGCTAAAAAGGAAATAAGCGACTCAGATGACGAGGCTATTTCTTATTGTTTGTAGGTAGATTTTTTTGAAATCTATACCTGAATTGGTTAGAGACGAGGTTCTATCCAGGAATGAACTGGAAAGAAACGGTCAACCAAGACTTTGTACCCAATGAGGAATGATCTCGATTGGGGAACTGTAGAAAAGAATGTATTTTTTCTGCTTGGGGATAATCTATTGGAGGGACGACCCACCCATACTTGTTTTTTTTTTTGGGAATAAATGTAACCTAAACAAGTGATATTGAAGCAAACATTGAGAAAAGCAAGAATGCAATAATGATGCAATTATGTATGAATGATAAATGTCATATGCATGTTGATGATACTTGACAAGACAACAAAAACGTATTTGGAAAAGGGCTACGTCACAGTTCAGTCAAATACTCAGCAAAAATCTTCAGCAATGGTGTAGATGTTACTGATGATGAATCTGAGTTACATGCTTTAAACTTTCCTGGAAAAGGCATTTTACTGGCAACCTTGTTGGGGATTCTTTTTCGGATAAGAATACTGTCCATTGATGATCTCTTTTGGGGAAGAGAAACTTCTCAGTAGTTGTTTACCCTTTAGAGGTCGAAACGCTCATGGAGATAACTGTTGAAATTCCTTCTGTGTTCATAGTTCAAAAGAAAATTTCGCTTTTATTTCAAAAATTTTGAAGTAAAAAATCATTTAAAACCTTTTTTTTTAGTATCAAAAGTGATTTTCACAAGAAAAAGTGTTATTTTGCAAAACAGAATAAAGCAAGAATTGCAAACAAATGGGCACAGGGCTCAAATTTTATTGATAGAATGGTAATCAGCGAAGTGCGTGATTCCATGGACTATTTACAAAAGTTGGAAATGGTAATTTATTGTGAAAAGGCTACATTGAAAGCAATAACTGCTATTCTCCCTAACAACTTTGAATTCCAACTGTGCTTGTTGCTTTAGAAGATTTGATTGAAGATCCGTTGATGGAAGATTCTACATATTGACGAAGTACGGACTGATGCAGTTACTTTGTCATTTTGATCCTTAATTTTTTCCTAGATTGCCTTTTCAGGTTTTCAGTCTACTAGGATAATGTTCTGTTTATTATCTATAATTTTTGCCTGGACCGCCTTTTTAGGTTTTCAGTCCACTAAGATGCTCATTTTTGCCTAAGCCGCCTTTTTCGGGTTTTCGACTTATCGAGCTGTTCTTTTGTCTTTTTAGACAAAGTATTTCAAGAAAAGACAATATTTTTAAGCATAAGGTTGCCTTCTTGGAATTCACGAGGTCGAACCTTTTTGTCGAAGGCTTTCTTCATCCTTCTTTGATATAATTGCCCATGATAGAGAGCGGTCAGACATTTTTCTTTGATTAACTTCAACTGATCGTATCTGCTTTGACACCACTCGACCTCAGATAACTTAGCTTCCATGAGAACTCTCATTGATGAAATTTCAACTTCTACGGGGAGCACTGCTTCCATGCCGTATACCAAAGAAAAAGGGGTTGCCCCTGTCGAAGTGTGTACTGAAGTACGATACCCGTGTAAAGCAAATGGCAGCATTTCATGCCAGTCTTTGTAAGTGATGACCATTTTTTGGACGATCTTTTTGATGTTCTTGTTGGCGGCTTCCAGAGTTCCGTTCATCTTTAGTCGGTAAGGAGACGAGTTATGATGCTCAATCTTGAATTCATCACATAGTTCTTTCATCATTTTGTTGTTCAAGTTCGATCCATTGTCTGTAATGATCTTGCTTGGAACTCCATATCGGCAAATGAGGTTGTTCTTGATTAACCTCACAACCACTTTTCTTGTAACTTTGGCATAAGATACTACTTCGACCAATTTGGTGAAGTAATCAATAGCCACTAAAATGAAGCGATTACCGTTTGACGCTTTTGGTTCAATCATCCCAATCATGTCGATGCCCCACATGGAGAAAGGCCACGGAGAGGAGAGAACGTTGAGTAGAGTCGGTGGCACATGGATCTTATCTACGTAGATCTGGCACTTGTGACATCTCTCAACGTGTTTACAGCAATCGGATTTCATTGTTATCCAATTGTAACCTTCTCCTAAACTTTTCCTGGACATTGCATGCCCATTTGAATGGGTTCCAAAGGACCCTTTATGCACTTCGTGAATTAACATATCTGCTTCATGTCTATCCTTGCATCTGAGCAAGACCATGTCGAAGTTTCTTTTGTATAGCGCATCTCCATTCAGGAAGAAATTTCTAGAAAGCCTTCTTAGAGTTCTCTTATCTTTGTGCGATGCCCCGAGTGGGTACTCCTGAGTTTGAAGGAAGCGTTTGACGTCGTGGAACCACGACTTATCATCGATGACTACTTCAGTTGCAAACACATATGCAGGTCTTTCAAGGCGTCTGATGTTGATCTTAGGCATATCGTTCCAATGGTTAACTTTGAACATGGAAGATAGAGTAGCCAAGGCGTCTGTCATTCGATTATGATCTCGAGGAATATGATGCAATTCAAGTTTGTTGAAGAAAGTCAACAAACATCTTGCATAATCTCGGTAGGGAATCAAAAAAAGGTAATGAGTTTCATACATGTCTTTGATTGATCACAAGGGCTGAATCTCCATATATGTAAAGGATCTTGATCCTTAAGTCGATGGCTTCTTCGATACCTATGATACAAGCTTCGTATTCTGCGATGTTGTTGGTGCAATCAAATAACAATCTGGCGGAAAATGGGATATGAGAACCCTCGGGAGTAATGATGACTGCCCCAATTCCTTTGCCAAAAACGTTAACTGCTACATCAAAAATTAAGCCCCATCTAGATTCTGTATCAGGACCTTCTTTAGGTAATGGTTCATCACATTCTTTCGTCTTTAAGTACATAACATCCTCGTCAGGGAAGTCAAACTTGAGAGATTGGTATTCGTTGATCGGTTGATAAGCCAAGTGATCGGCGAGAATGCTTCTTTTGACCGCTTTTTGGGCGCAGTACTTGATGTCATATTCAGATAATAACATCTGCCATCAGGCGATTCTCCCTGTTAAGGCAGGCTTTTCAAAGACGTATTTGATTTGATCCGTTTTGGAGATTAACCAAGTCGTATGGTTGATCATGTACGGGCGGAGACATTTTGAAGCCCACACCAAAGCACAACATGTTTTCTCGAGCATGGAGTAACGAGTTTTACAATCAATGAAAGTAGATGGCATGCTCTTTCTTACCGGTTTCATCTTGTTGTCCAAGCACGCAGCCAATGAAATTTTCCATCACGATAAGGTACATGATTAATGGTCTTCCTTCGATTGGAGGAATCAATATTGGAGGTTCTGACAGGTATTCCTTGATACTGCCAAATGCTCTTTGGCAATCATCTGTCCATACAACCTCTTGATTTTTTCGGAGAAGCTTGAATATTGGTCCACAAGTAGCAGTCATTTGAGTGATAAATCTGGAGATGTAATTCAACCGTCTAAGAAATCCTCTTACTTGCTTTTCTGTATGTGGCGTAGGCATTTGTTGAATAGCCTTGACTTTGTCGGGGTCAACTTCAATACCTCTTTGACTGACAATGAAACCTAGGAGTTTTCCATATCTCACCCCAAAGGTGCATTTGTTAGGATTCAAGCGAAGCTGATATTTCCTTAGTCGTTGAAATAACTTCAAGAGATATTCTATATGTTCTTCTTTAGTGTCAGACTTTGGTATCATGTTGTCCACATAGACTTCGATCACTTTGTGCATCATGTCATGAAAGAGAGTGGTCATTGCCCTTTGGTAAGTTGCACCTGCATTCTTTAATCCAAATGGCATTACTTTGTAACAAAATGTGGCCCATGGCGTGATAAAATATGTCTTTTCCATGTCTTCGGGAGCCATTCTTATTTGATTATAACCAGAGAAACCGTCCATGAAGGAAAAGACGTTGAACTTAGAAGTGCTATCCACCAGCATGTTGATATGCTGTACTAGGAAATCGTCCTTTGGACTGGCTTTGTTCAATTTCTGGTAGTCAACACGCATCCTGACCTTTCTATCTTTCTTTGGGACAAACACTATGTTGGCTAACCATTGAGGATATTCGGAGGTGACGAGGAAACCTGCGTCGTGTTGTTTTTGAACCTCCTTTTTGATTTTATCGACCATATCTGGGTGAATCCTTCTCAGTCTTTGTTTAACTAGAGGACATTCTGGTTTTAATGGCAAGTGATGCTCTACGATGTTGGTGTCCAACCCTGGTATGTCCCAGTAGGACAAAGCAAACACATAGACATATTCTTTCAGAAGATCTATCAATCTGCTCTTGACATCGTTGTCGAGTAGAGCTCTGATGCTCACTTCTTTTATGTTTTCCTCAGAACCTAAGTTGATTGTTTCCAAAGGCTCTTCATGAGGCTGAATGATTCTTTCCTCGTGCTTAAGTAATCGGGAAATCTCATCCGGGATCTCTTCTTCATCCTCTTCTTCGGCGTTGAACACAGGGAATTCAAAGTTGAGAGAGGGCGTAGAGTTATTGCGTTCAATGGGTTTATTCATTGTTAATTTGCACGTATGATTTATGTTCGATTTTTTTTAGAAAAAGTAAATGCAAAAGTGTATGCAGATTATTTTTGGAAGATCTTTGTTTTTATTGGATTTTTTAGGATTACGATTTCCAGAAAAAAGGTAAAAAACGAAAAACAAACACAAAATGTGGGAATCAAAACAACGCTTTATTTATGATTCACATATGAAACAAAGCCCAAAATACAAACTCATTTGCCTTGCGTCGATTGATTTATTTTTGCTATTTTATTTTAATTAAATTGAGTTTAAATGAATAAAAAAATAAAAAAAAATAAAATAAAAAGCTCAAAGGCGTGGAATTGGGCTTGGAGGTTCTAATTGAGATTATAAACAAGTTTGAATCAAGAAAAGTTAGGCCCATTTAGAAAAAAATTGATTTTCTCAAGTATTTCTCTTCATGCACCTCCTCAAAAATCCTGAACTTGTACAGTTTGTATCTTGCTCAATTTTCAACATTTTTGGGTGTTCTTGGACTTTTTTAGAAAGCTCAAGATGTCCTCTAAACACTCCTTTTGGTTTCATCTTCATTGAAGTTTCCATGTTCATGAACACTTCTTTGCAAAAAGATGACATTTTTTTGACTTTTAAAAGGACCTGTAGTATTTTGATCCATAACTTCCAAATGAAGCATTTCTAGCCAAAGCTTGTGAGACATGAACATGAAGTTGTAGAGAATTGAATTCTCTTCAAAATGATCTTTGGAGGAAAAATTTCTGATAAAGTATGTGAAAGTTATGTCTGGTTAAAGTTCTGTTGATTTTTGTCTGAAAGCACATATTAATGGATTAATTTTTATTCCATATTTTCTCATCCTTTCGAAAGACTTTCAGAGGTGTTGCAAATGAGTCGACTTATTGTTCGACTTTATTACAATACCATCAATATAAATTTGCATGAAATCTTCAATAAAATCATCGAACATAGAACTTATTACCCCGTGATATGTTGCTCAGGCATTTTTCAAGCCGAACGGCATGACAACCCATTCATAGGTCCCTAGTGCCCCTAGGCAACGAAACACCATCTTCAGCACATCTTCATCTGCAATAAAAATTTGGTTATAACCAGAATAACCATCAAGCATACTTAAATATTCAAAACCAGCAGCACAGTCGACCAATATTTCTGCCACATGCATAACATATTCATCTTTAGGAGTGACAGCATTTAGGTCTCTAAAATCGATCCACACTCTTATTTTTCCATTTTTCTTAATCACTGGCACTATATTTGCCAACCAGTCGACGTACCTTGCAGTTCTTAAGAATCTGCTTTTGAGGAGTCTTTCTATCTCCTCTTTGATTTTCGACATTATTGCTTAAGCCAAGCGTCTGGGTGTCTGCTTCGTTGGCTTCTTTCCAGCTTTTATTGGCAACTTTAACTCGACCAAATCCCTGCTTAAACCTGGCATTTTATTATAGTCCCAATAAAAATAATCTTTAAATTCTTTTAATAAAGATATTACCTCGGACTTTAAATTTTGGTCGCTATTGGCGCTGATATAGGTTGGTCTTTTATTTCCCTTTTCGCCAACATCTATTTCTTCCAAAGGGTCTTGTGGCTGCATTTTTTATGGTGCCATCGGACCCTTTTCAAAGCCTAAGGGCTCCTCATCATATATGCAGTCCAAACGCTACTTATCGAAGTTTTCTTCGACCATTTAGTTTTTATCTGGTGGCTTTGGCTCAATAGCCAAAGTAATTCCTTCATCCAAAATTTGAATTTTATTGGAAATATACGTCGAAATTTTCTTCAGCCTCTAGCGTTGAATTTATCCTATTTTGGCAATATACGTCGAAATCCTTTTCAGAGGTTCTAGCTCAAACATCATTATCACTGATGTCTCCCGAGCCTATCGGCCGATTTTCACTATATGGATCCTCAAGAGGTTCCACATCCCACATAAAACCATGGGTTTCGTGCAACTTCAATGAAACGAATGCCTCATCCAGGCTGCCATAAACATCTTTAGCTGGTTGACATGGGGAAATGTTAGCTAATTTCCTGTTAAAATGCTTTTTGTCGACATTGTTCACATCATCCATGAAATATCCCTAGTCAGATTCGATATTTTTGACAATGTCATCTTCCCTCCATATCACCAAACGCTGATGCATAGAAGATGGCACAACGCCTATGCCATGTGTAACACCCCTTCTAAAATACCCCGAATAATATTAATTATATCAATGATTAAAGTCATAATTCATCAGAGTTAACACGGAACAAGGGATGCCACAATTATTAAATAAAATAAAACCTCCAAATAAACAGTAGCCATGCTACATTGAGGATCATTATTCAATTAATTCAATCAATTTAAGACCATGTCTTACACAGCGGAAAAATACCATAACCAAAACAGAATAAACCAAATTATAATTATTCCCAATTGAACTTCAAATAAACAAATGAATAACAACTAATTCCTCGACTAAACGTTCCCCAGTGTTACAACCTAATCAGAGCATGACACTGACACGCGGACTTAAAAGACAAGCTCTAGAGCCATCCTCACCAACTCCTGAGCTGCTAACTTTAATCTGAAATTGTTAAAGTAAGGGTGAGACTTCTCATAATTAAAACACATTATAAGCTTCTCAATCAGCAATATATCACAAGCATATTATTTCACCCATTTTAATATAATTTCAGATTCAACACGCAATCACAATCATACAAGTCATTATGCATTCAATAGACAACCAAAAGAATTGCAACACTGGAAGACATCCTAACATGTTACAATCCCATGCAAACACAAATGCAGACACAATGCATGTGGTACTAACACGTGACCAAGTCACCCAACACTGATCCCTCATCAATCGGATACAATAACCATCGATTCGTCCATAAACACCCGGACACGAATCCAGCCTAACCACCCATCCTCACTCAGGTATCGGTTATCGGCAATCCAAGTCAAATTCCACACAATGGGAATTAACTTCACCAAAACAATGCATATGCACGCACATCACTAGAATGCAACATTCAACACAGGTTATGACCACATCAGACATCATAAACCTTCATCAACCACAACATGATATAATCACCTATCATGAAATTATTCGTCACAAAGCATAAATATGCCAAACACTTACCCTTCAATTGGTAAGACTATCACCAGTATATATCACAACAACAACAACTAAGATCAACAGCTATCAGGCATAAACAACACCAACCAAAACACATGATATCAATCCATTCATGAATACACCAATTATCATAAACCGAATCAAAACCCAAAAACATGATATCTAAACGATCATGCACACCATCATTAACAACATAACCATGCTTTTCATCCACACAATACGAATACATCCATTCATCACAGTTTCACTGTCACATACACACCCATGTGCGTCAGTCGGTAATCACCTAATTCGGAATTCGACTCATTTTCAAAATAATTTCAAGTTTTAGAAAATATTTTCATTTTATAAAATAGAGCATTAAATTTAAGAAATAACGTCCAAACGGCGCCAAAAGCGGACTTACGGTTTGAAAGTTATGAATTTTCAAAGTTTGATATTTTTCAAAAAGTTGCTGCAGAACCGAGTTCCTGCCTATGTACAACCCGGTTCCTGAGTTCAAAATTCACGTTTTGGAAAATGTATGGAACCCGTTCACATATACGGAACCGGTTCACGAGTGTATTTTTCAAGTTTTACAAATTTTTCAAAGTGGAACCGGTTCCTACCCACGGGAACCGGTTCCTCGTGTTCTGAGCCAAATTCGTACTTTTGACACATTCATTCATTCTCCACCAAACTCAAACATACCCATACGAATTGCTATATGAGAAACACCAAAATACATCTATTTTGCACCATTATAACATCAAACCACAATATTCCATCATTCCTATTCATCAACTGACACTCTAATTGTTTTCAATCTATAATCCGACACAATAGGGATAATTCTACGGAACCCTAACATTCTAAACAGGGATTCCCTAACATACTATGATCATACCATTGAATATCTAAACCGATAATATGCATTAACTAATCAAAATCACCCCTTACCTTGTGGGTTCTTCGAATTCTGACACTTCCGGTTTTCCTCCTTCCTTTTCCTCTTCTCAATTGTACGTATGATGAATATTTCCCAAATAACTCTTTTTTTTTTCTTTTCCTTCTTTTATTCCTTCTATTATTCTAACATAATAAAAATAAATTAAATAATGTGAGTAGAGTCTTTTACTCCTCACACCCTCACTTTATTCATCACACCACCAATAAACCCACTTCCATTTAATTTAATTGACTTCCAATAATCCAAAATATTAAATATTACATTCCTAATTAAATTAATAATTAAAAATCACAATTATTTAATTATCGAATTATTTTGGGGTGTCACAACTCTCCCAAACTAAAAGAGTTTTCGTCCTCGAAAACATAACCTAGACGAACAGTTTGGGATACGAGTCCTTCATCTGACTTTCCAGCTCCCAAGTGACATTCCCATCTGATGGTCCTCCCCAAGCTACTCTTACCAATGCGATCTCTTTGCCTCGCAACTGTTTCAACTTCCTATCCTCAATTCTCGCAGGTACCACTCCCACAGTCAAATTCTCTCGTACCTGTATATCATCTAGTTGAATCTCATGTGACGGATCAACAATGTACTTCCTTAGCTGAGATACATGGAAAACGTCATGCAAATTTGCAAGTGACGGCGGCAAAGTTATCTGATATGCAACTTTCCCAATTCTCTTGGTAATCTGAAACGGACCAATAAAACGTGGAGTCAACTTCTTTGACTTCAAAGCTCGACCAATACCAGTCATCGGAGTAACTCGCATAAAAACATGTTCTCCTTCACTAAACTCAAGATCTTTCCTCCTCTTATCGTGATAACTCTTCTAACGACTCTGGGAAGTCCTCGTCTTCTCCTGAATCATCTTAATCTTTTCCGAAGTTTGTTGAACAATCTCTGGTCCAATCACAGCACTCTCTCCAGATTCGTACCAACACAACGGTGTCCGACACCTTCTACCATACAATGCTTCAAACGGAGCCATACCGATTCTCGAATGAAAACTATTGTTGTAGGTAAACTCTATCAATGGTAGATAACTATCCCAAGCTCCACCCTTCTCTAACACACAAGCCCTCAACAAATCTTCCAACGACTGAATCGTCCTCTCCGTCTGACCATCTGTCTGTGGATGATAAGCGGAACTCAAACGCAACTTAGTACCCAAAGCTTCCTGCAATCCCGTCCACAACTTAGATGTAAACCTCGGATCTCGATCCGACACAATGCTAGAAGGAATACCATGTAGACTCACAATCTTTTCGACATACAATTTTGCCAACCTCTCCATCGGATAATCCATTCTTATCGAAATAAAGTGAGCAGATTTTGTCAACCTATCCACAATAACCCAGATAGAGCCACAATTCTTCGCTGTCCTTGGCAAACCAGACACAAAATCCATAGAGATTCCATCCCACTTCCATTCTGGAACAAACAACGGTTCCATCAATCCTGACGGTTTCTGATGCTCAATCTTCAACTTCTGACAAACTAAACAAGCATACACAAACTCAACAATTTCCTTTTTCATTCCCGGCCACCAAAACAACTTCTTCAAATCATGGTTCATCTTAGTAGCACCGGGATGAATACTCAACCCGCTACGATGTCCTTCTTCCAAAATACTCTTTCTAATCTCGGCAACATCCGGAACACACACCCTATTACCAAATCTCATAACACCATTCTCATCAATTCTGAACTCACCCCCTTGACCTTGGTTGATCAATGTCAACATGTCAACTAACCCAACATCAAACTTCTGTCCATTTCTAATCTCTTTCAGAATATCACTAGTCAGCTTTAACATCCCCAATTTCACACTATTCGGAGTAGTTTCGCAAACCAAACCTAAATCTCTGAACTGCTCAACCAAATCTATTTCACGGACCATTAACATCGACATATGCAAGGACTTTATACTCAAAGCATCCGCAACAACGTTTGCCTTACCAGGATGGTAATTCAAACCGAAATCATAATCCTTTAGGAATGTTAACCATCTTCTCTGCCTCATGTTCAACTATTTCTGATCAAAGAGATACTTCAGGCTCTTATGATCACTGAATACCTCAAACCGAGAACCATATAAATAATGTCTCCATAACTTCAAAACAAATACAACAGCTACCAACTCCAAATCATGAGTCGGATAATTCCCTTCATGTACTTTCAATTGTATCGAAGCATAAGCCACCACCTGCTTATCTTGCATCAACACACCACCTAATCCCATTAATGATGCGTCACAATACACAACAAAAGACTTAGTCGGATTCGGCAAAATCAAGATCGGAGCACTTGTCAACCTCCTCTTCAGCTCTTGAAATCCTTTCTCACATTCAACATCCCAAACGAATATCTGACCCTTCCTGGTCAACTTAGTCAACGGTAACGCTAATTTGGAAAATCCTTCTATAAACTTCCGGTAATACCCTGCAAGCCCCAGAAAACTACGGATCTCAGAAGCATTCTTCGGCGCTTCCCACTGAGATACCGCTTCTACCTTTGTAGGATCCACAGCAATTCCATTCTTGGAAATTACATGGCCAAGAAAACTCACTTCATCTAACCAGAATTCACACTTGGACAACTTCGCATAAAGCTTCTTCTCTTTCAACAATTCCAACACAACTCTGAGATGTTCTGCATGCTCTTCATCACTTTTCAAATAGATTAAAATATCATCAATGAACACTACTACGAACTTATCAAGATACGGTTGAAATATCCTGTTCATATACTCCATGAAAACACCAGGTGCAATAGTAACTCCAAATGGCATAACAGGATACTCGTAATGCCCATACCTCGTTCTAAATGCAGTTTTCTGAATATCCTTCGACTTCACACGAATCTGATGATATCCAGATCTCAGATCAATCTTACTAAATACACAAGCTCCAACGAGTTGATCCATCAAATCATCAATCCTCGGCAAAGGATACCGATTCTTGATTGTAACTTTATTGAACTGTTTGTAATCAACACGTAACCCCATTGAACCTTCTTTCTTCTTAACCAACAACACAGGAGCACCCCACGGCGAAACACTTGGAAGAATAAACTCCTTCTCAAGCAACTCTTCCAACTGTTTCTTCAACTCAGACAACTCAGATGCCGACATGCGATAAGGCGCCATCGACACCAGACTAGTTCCAGGAATCAAATCTATAGTAAATTCCACTTCTCTCTCAGGCGGCAATTCACCGACGTCTTCCGGAAACACCTTTGGAAATCCATCCACCACTGGAAATCCAACTTACTCGGAACAACCTCAAAACAATTCTCCACTACCGGTAATTCATCACTCTTTGATTTTCCTTTCACTTCCATCGAAGAATACAAAAATAACCACACAACACCATCATTAATATCTACGCAACTCTAACCATTCGTCTCAATTCGTTATCCTTATTGGAGCCTTCGCCAACTCATGTGGTTCACAAATTCTACCAAACTTCATTCATGTTCATCACCTTATGTTCCAATTAGATAGCAAGACAATTATATACCATCCAATACGATTTCGTCTACTATCAACAAGAGATTAAGGGTGATCAAGTCCTCAATTTGTCAATAGACATCCGATAATCATACTGGAGTATAAACCATCATTACCAGCACTTCCAATTATGGCTCATGGTCCAAACGATTCCAACAACTCTGACTACTCTTGCACTACATTCTCAAGCAGTACCTCCTACCAATGACTTACAATTGGAGCATATCCGGGAACCATCTCTCCTCCCCCACTTAGTTTCACACTACTCCTGCCATAATCAATCGAGTAACAATGCAAGCGGTGTTGTACACACTTGTCACGTACAAAGGGATAATGACATTAAGACACTGGTCACAACGACCGACTATGCTCTAATACCACTATTGTAACACCCCTTCTAAAATACCCCGAATAATATTAATTATATCAATGATTAAAGTCATAATTCATCAGAGTTAACACGGAACAAGGGATGCCACAATTATTAAATAAAATAAAACCTCCAAATAAACAGTAGCCATGCTACACTGAGGATCATTATTCAATTAATTCAATCAATTTAAGACCATGTCTTACACAGCGGAAAAATACCATAACCAAAACGGAATAAACCAAATTATAATTATTCCCAATTGAAATTCAAATAAACAAATGAATAACAACTAATTCCTCGACTAAACGTTCCCCAGTGTTACAACCTAATCAGAGCATGACACTGACACGCGGACTTAAAAGACAAGCTCTAGAGCCATCCTCACCAACTCCTGAGCTGCTAACTTTAATCTGAAATTGTTAAAGTAACGGTGAGACTTCTCATAATTAAAACACATTATAAGCTTCTCAATTAGCAATATATCACAAGCATATTATTTCACCCATTTTAATATAATTTCAGATTCAACACGCAATCACAATCATACAAGTCATTATGCATTCAATAGACAACCAAAAGAATTGCAACACTGGAAGACATCCTAACATGTTACAATCCCATGCAAACACAAATGCAGACACAATGCATGTGGTACTAACACGTGACCAAGTCACCCAACACTGATCCCTCATCAATCGGATACAATAACCATCGATTCGTCCATAAACACCCCGGACACGAATCCAGCCCTAACCACCCATCCTCACTCGGGTATCGGTTATCGGCAATCCAAGTCAAATTCCACACAATGGGAATTAACTTCACCAAAACAATGCATATGCACGCACATCACTAGAATGCAACATTCAACACAGGTTATGACCACATCAGACATCATAAACCTTCATCAACCACAACATGATATAATCACCTATCATGAAATTATTCGTCACAAAGCATAAATATGCCAAACACTTACCCTTCAATTGGTAAGACTATCACCAGTATATATCACAACAACAACAACTAAGATCAACAGCTATCAGGCATAAACAACACCAACCAAAACACATGATATCAATACAATCATGAATACACCAATTATCATAAACTGAATCAAAAGCCAAAAACATGATATCTCAACGATCATGCACACCATCATTAACAACATAACCATGCTTTTCATCCACACAATACGAATGCATCCATTCATCACAGTTTCACTGTCACACACACACCCATGTGCGTCAGTCGATAATCACCTAATTCGGAATTCGACTCATTTTCAAAATAATTTCAAGTTTTAGAAAATCTTTTCATTTTATAAAATAGAGCATTAAATTTAAGAAATAACGTCCAAAACGGCGCTCAAAACGGACTTACGGTTTGAAAGTTATGAATTTTCAAAGTTTGATATTTTTCAGAAAATTGCTGCAGAACCCGGTTCCTGCCTATGTACAACCCGGTTCCTGAGTTCAAAAATTCACGTTTCGGAAAATGTATGGGAACCGGTTCGACATATACGAAACCGGTTCCCGAGTGTATTTTCAAGTTTTACAAATTTTTCAAAGTGGAACCGGTTCCTACCCTGGAACCGGTTCTACGTGTTGCAGAGCCAAATCTGTACTTTTGACAACATTCATTCATTCTCCACCAAACTCAAACATACCCATACAATTGCTATATGAGAAACACCAAAATACATCTATTTTGCACCATTATAACATCAAACCACAATATTCCATCATTCCTATTCATCAATGACACTCTAATTGTTTTCAATCTATCCGCACAATAAGGATAATTCTACGGAACCCTAACATTCTAAACAGGATTCCTAACATACTATGATCATACCATTGAATATCTAAACCGATAATATGCATTAACTAATCAAAATCACCGCTTACCTTGTGGGTTCTTCGAATTCTGACACTTCCGATTTCCTCCTTCCTTTTCCTCTTCTCAATTGTACGTATGATGAATATTTCCCAAATAACTCTCTTTTTTTTTTCTTTTCTTTTCCTTCTTTTATTCCTTCTATTATTCTAACATAATAAAAATAAATTAAATAATGTGAGTAGAGTCTTTTACTCCTCACACCCTCACTTTATTCATCACACCACCAATAAACCCACTTCCATTTAATTTAATTGACTTCCAATAATCCAAAATATTAAATATTACATTCCTAATTAAATTAATAATTAAAAATCATAATTATTTAATTATCGAATTATTTTGGGGTGTCACACCATGCAGCCATTCCCTTCCTACTAAGAGGTTGTAACTTGGCTTTCCTTGAATCACCATAAAAATAGTCGACCTAGTAATTGATCCGACAGTGATATCAACCTGGATCACACCCATGGTGTTCCTAGTTCTTCCTTCGTAGTCTAAAAAGACCACCTTGTGAGATCTAACATGGGTGTCATGTTTACCGATTTTCTTGAGTATGTGGTGTGGCATAATGTTTACAGTTGCGCCATAATCTACCAACACTTTATTGATAGTCGTACCTTCACCCTTAGCCCTAATAAAAGGGGCATCAAATGGCTCCTCATGGCCATATTTGGTTTCTCTAAAAATGCATCTTGGTTCCCAACAGAACCATTTTCATTACAAAATAGCATGTTAGCTTATGTAAAGCCATCTCTTCAGCATCTACGTCTACCTAATCTTCCACTTCAGTCAAGCAATCATATTCTAATGGCAAAATTGATACGACATTGACTAAAATATCTAAACTTTCTTCAGAGTCATACCGGAAGTCATCTGTAGCCTCTTCAGAACACTTAGCCACTGGTCGATTCACGAATTCTCTAATTCGTTGTTTAGCATGATTTCCTGCTTTGTTTGTAGTAATCTTCCCATCAACAACTTGTCTTTCACCCTATTTTCGACGCAGGAAGCGTCTCCATTGGGTCCGTGTCATGGGATTTGTTCCCATGTAATTTTCAGAGATGTGGCTTTTTCTTTCAGACTTAAACTCTTGTTGGTAGCTCACAGTCGACTTTCCTTTGTTTAGATCTTTAGCAATAGAACCATCAATTGGTGCCCCCATTCTCTCCCGAGGCTTGATCCAAGTACCTCTAGGAGCAATAGCTGAAGGAATATAACTCGTTGGTTTAGTTTGGGAGTTTCCCATAACCCTTCTTGGGTCTCTTGGGTTAGGAAACCTTTGATTATACAACTTGGCTTTTTCTTTTTCCAACTGCAGCTTCTAAAAATTTTCAGCAACAATTTTGTCGGTCAAAGCACCACACCTAGCGCACAAGCAAGCTTGTGAGTTCTTATTCTTACAACGATAGAGTAAATCCAGTAGATCCTCATTAGGCGTTGGGTACACATCAGCTAATTCGACGTCAAGACTTTCCCTAGTACCCTCTTCGACCATGTCATCATTTTGGAATTCAGTGATATCCACCATGTTGATTTCGACAGGATCAACAAACAGAGCCTCCTCTTGCCTGAGAGGATCAACATCAATCTTCATTTTCCTGGCAGCAAATTTCAATCGGCCTTCCTACAATGATTTTTGAATGAGATCCCTGAAAAGAAAATATTGACAGGTTGTCTGATTAAGATAGTTATGAAATTTACAAAAACCTCTTTTCTATCGTTGTTCTAATGGTGGTAATTCAACATTTGTAGGTATTAAAATTTGACCATCTTTAACTAACAAGTCAAAAATTTCTTCACAATTAGTGACATCAAAAGTATAAGTTTTTGCAGGAAACTTCATTTTAGCCAC
Source organism: Vicia sativa (assembly GCA_021764765.1). Lineage (NCBI taxonomy): Eukaryota > Viridiplantae > Streptophyta > Magnoliopsida > Fabales > Fabaceae > Vicia > Vicia sativa. The sequence continues at coordinate 71,988,428 of CM038794.1, read as the reverse complement.
GTTGACTTCTGCCTCAGTCAGCGAGATATAGTCGGCCTCATATATATGGTTTTTGTCATCATAATCTATGTAGGCTACCTTTTCTTTCTAAGCCTTAGATTTAGTATGCCTAACCTTTTCTAGTCGCAGATGCTCAAGATGTCAAACTCTATCAGCTAACTGTGACTTACTCTTAACAAAGGTTGGATCTATTTTCTTCCTAATAGAATAATCTAAACCTCCAGCAGCCATTTGAACAAGTTCATGTTCTGGCACTTGAGTAAAGCATCTCACTTTTAATGACTTAAATCTACCAATATGTTTATCAATGGTTACAACAAAACTTCTTGTAATGTTTGACAACTCGACCAAACTAATTTTCGAATGACCCTCATAAAAATATTCATGGAAAAGTTTTTCCAAATTAGTCCACGAGTCAATCGAATTTTTAGGCAAAGTGGTAAACCATGTGAAGGCTACCTTAGTAAGGGATAAGGGAAAATGTTTACCCTTAAGCTTTCATCATTTGCCATATCCCCAAAAAGTTACACAAACGTCTTAATTGGGCAATCACCTGTTGATTTGTTTCAGCGGATTGCCTATTAGTCTCAGTCGACTCTTGGAATATAGGGTTAAATACATTACCCATTTGATTAGTTAACATATTAACCAATTCATGGTTACTATCATCCATTTGTTGCCGTAATACCGCTACTAAGTATTAGTAAGAGGTGGTATTATTGGCTGAGAAGGAATTCCACTATTTTGGTTGCCTCTATTTCCTCCTGGTGTAGATCCTTGTAAAGGAGAGTTCAAATTTTGAACATTATATGACACCACTACTGCATTTGCATTTGATGTCGACTGATGTCCTGACATTATGGAATATCGCATTCCATAAACAGGATTTGCTGTGCCAAAATGAGGCACATGAGAGATTTCAGTCGTATTCATCGTAGGCCTAGGGATCACCAACGGAACCTGAGGAATGGGCACAGAGACTGCAGTCGACACTGGGACAGTTGGATGTATAGGAGGCAAAGGTGCAACTTGAGAAATCACTAGACCTATTGAACTTAATGTTCATGACGGAACATCGTCTGTGTTAGGGTTAGGATTAATCATCTTGGGTGTACGTATCATAGTTGGAGGTTTATAGTACTCTTTGGTTAAACTCCCACTTCTAAGTCTCATACACTTATGACAACTAACAACAGACACTTAAGACTGGTCCTACTAGGCGTGCCAATTTGTTTACTGTGGAAAAGAGTAAATAACCGTTGGTCCTCACAAAGCCCTAAAAACTAAGGGTTACTCGCAAGATCGACCAGTTGATCTTAAGACATGTGCTAAGATTTTGATATTATACTAGTTTTATCAAAATCCCTATCAAGAGAAATGGTTTTCTATAAATAAGGGAAAAAGTATAACGAATTTTTCACACTATGATTCGACCGACTTACTGGTAGCTCGTGACCGACAACAGGTTTTCATATGAAGTAAGACTCAATAAACTAATCGACTGGTGATTCATGACTGACATAGAGTATTGAATTGTTTATGCGAAGCATTAAATAACATAGAGAGTTTGCTTAAAAGTAAATAGAAAGCAAGTAAAGTATTCAAAAGTGACAATTAAAATATAAAGGATTTGCATTGAAATAAAGATGGTGATTCACGTACATCAAACACTTATTCACTCTTTGTTTCCTAATGCTCAGAATGAAAGAGTTTTGGCGAGTGATTTTAGTACAAGTGAACACACGAAAAATACATTGAAACTACTTAATTATAGTATTTACAATGTAACTTCTTAGATACACGACCTACAGACACATTTAAAACCTAAGTGTTGTACCCCAAAAATTACCCTCTTCTTTTCCATATTTATGGTTTATAATTCGATTTCATAAACATACATGTATTCACATTCATAGCATTGATCATGGGGTTACTAGGTTCAAGGTATCCTAAGTGGTGAAAAAAATGGCGCATTTCGGTTGTCTCAGATAACTTTGAATCTGGTATCGATATTCTTCTATCCGCATGCTCAATACAACATATTCTGGTCGGAAAGCTATTTCGATTTGATTCCATAATCATTGGGATAATTTTGATATGTTCTCCAGTTTATCTATTTAGATCGGAAGCCGTTTCATCAAGAAAGAGAATTTATTCGCTTATTTCTCAATAAAGTGGATTTTGGGTTTTCAGTGCGTTTCGGGCACTCCAGAAGGCGTATCTCTCAGATTGTCAGGTATTTTCTTATGATTTTTGACCGACAAGTACCTCTCATTTTTACCTATAACTGTCGTTTGAGAGCCAGAAGTAAATTGTGTGAGGAAAGTCCCTAGAAAAATTGATTTCTCAAGTGGTTTAAACTGAATTTTAGTGTTGTTCCGTGCGCTCAGTGCACTGAAACATTCGTAATTCCCAGCTGGAAAATCGAGACTGAGCGAGGCTGGTGTCTAAGATTTTGTATCAAAATCCTCTAAAACTTTCATTTTCAAGTCTAGAGCCAATTCCTTGTCAATCAATACCAGAATTTTATTCTTTGGAGTTGATTTTGAGCTGAACCGAGCAATTTTCATTTGATACGTGAACTTTGAAAAATCGTATCTCGTTCTATTTATATCAAAACAAGGTGGGACCAGTGCCAAAATTTCAAAAATTCCATTGGCTTCATTTGTCTCACAAATAGCCATGTTCAAATTTTGATAAGAAGACTCTCGTTCGAGGCGTTTTCTTCGAAGAGCGCAAATCAAATTCTACATGTGTCAGTCGCCAGAAAACTGTGCTGAAACTTCAAATCATCGTATCTCCTGGACCGTTCGTCCGATTGAGTCAAAATTTTATCTCACTCAAGCAAAATCACATTCTGAACATTTATCGTTTAAATTCTGACATCAAATTCGTGACGGAATTGGCTGTTTTGGACTAATTATGAAAATTATTTGGATAATCGCGATTTGGGCTTGATTGTGGATCCAAGGCACTCAAAGGCCCAAACTCTCTTACTATAAATATATTTTTTGCCTTCAAAAATTGGGGGAGGACAATCATTTTCTCAAATTACACACCAATTCATTCTCAACTCTCTCTCAAACCAAAGCCAAAACTTAAGAACAAAAATCAAACTTCACTTTTCCCTCCAAGCAACCACCACATGCCACCACCTGGCTCCTACCTAGCACCGATCACTGTAACGCCCCAATTTATTTAATATCATATTATATTAATATTTTTGAGTTACCGTTTGACGTTTGTTTTTGCGACGAGAATATTTATATTAACCGTTATATCTGTTAACATATTCGGCGGCATTTTATTCGGACCGGTAATTATTTTATTCGGTCCGTATTTGTTTTGAGCGACTGGTAATTATTTTTCGGTCTGATTTTTATTTCGTTCGGTTCGGTAAAATATTATTCGGATCGATATTTAATTATTCAGAGTTATTTTGGGTTAATAATATTATTTGATATTATTTAGTGTTATTTAGTAGTATAATTTACCAGAAGGGCATTTAAGTAAGTTTCTCCTAGTCTTGTACCTAAACCAAACACCACACCACTTGTGTTGTCATAACACACCAAACACACTTAGAGAAGCGAAGAGGTTCTGGAGAAGAGCAAGAGAACACAAGAAGCTAGGGTTGGAACATCAAGAATAATTCAAACATTTAAGGTAAGGGGTTTGATTTTCCAATGCTTATAGTTAGGGTTTAATTTGGTATATCTTGGATTTGGGGAAAAATTGATGTTAGGGTTTTTGAGTTTCGTTGAGGATTTGTGATAGAAATTAGAAGAGTTAATTAGGTGTTGTTGTTGTTGAATCAGTATTAGGTTAGTTAAATTGGAATTAAAAAGAAAATAGAAGTTATATTAATTCAAAGTATAATTATGCAGTATGTTAAGTAAAAGTATAATTATGCAGTATGTAAGAAAAATAATTATGCAGGTTTTTTTTGTTAGTCTTTGGAAATGTATGGCAAATTGGAAATGAAATAAAAATTTAGAAAAGAAAGAAATTGAATGATATTGATTTGGAATAGAATACATTGTCAGATACTTGGTTTTGTGATGACTTTTGTGTTTAACATAAAGTGAATATGATGTGATGATTCCATGAAAATTATGCGTTGAATATAACATGACGGTATAGCGACGATATGAGTTTATGGCGATGAAATTTATGTCTAGTTTTGGTATGATTATGGTGATTATGTGAAGATATTAAAGTGTTGATTTATACACTAAAATGATGATTTAAAGTATGTGAGATTTGGATATTTGTTGACATATTCTTATTATCCAATATCATTTATGATTCCAAAACTATTTATATATTTTATCATGCCTTAATTATATGTTTTGGAGTATCTGACCCTTTACTTGTTTCGCCGTTGCCTTTATATTGGTAACGTGCAGGTGATCTGCGAGGATGATGAGGATTAGCTCGAGTCTCTTTATTTTGAGTCGCTCTGCTCTGATAGTAGTAACTCTCGGTTTATGGGCGACGATATTATTTTGGATAGGATAGTTTATGTATACTATCTTATGATGTTATAACTTTATGTATTGATGATAACATGATGATATGTACATTTTGTGAACACATCTGATGTGCTGTGAATATTCATATGTCTATATATGATGATTTATGATATGAATTGGTATATCCAACTTTTGATTTTTGTGATGTGCATTATAATTCAAAGTGATGGAAACACGAATATGTGATACCTCAATTTATGTTTGGATGAAATTTTGAAACTCTGATTTTATTATTAATTACGAGGGGTAGAATTGGGGTGTTACATTAGTGGTATCAGAGCAGGTCGGTCTGTCCGGCCAAGTTGTTAAGTTTGTTGTTGTCTAACAATCAAGTATTGTTGTTTGTTGATTCTAATCCTTGTTTTGTTGTGAGCAGAAGTTGTTATGGCTAGAAGGAACACTGGTAGGAATGATGAGGCTCTTGCTTCTGCTATGCAGGCAATGGCTTAGGCTTTCCTAAACCCACCGAATGCTGACGAGAACGCTGGGTCTCGTAGTTTGGAAACCTTCCAAAGAGAGAATCCTCCTACTTTCCAAGGAAAGTATGATCCTGAAGGTGCTCTAACGTGGCTGAAGGAGATTGAAAGAATCTTCCGTGTGATGGATCGGACTCCTGTGCAAAGGATCCGTTATGGTACTCATAAATTAAGTGCTAAAGCGGATGACTGGTGGGTTGAAACTCGTCACCGGCTTGAGGTTGTTGGTGAGGAAGCGACATAGGAAGTTTTCCGAAGGGAGTTCATAAGGAAGTATTACCCGGAAGATGTTCGGGGAAAGAAGGAGATAGAATTCCTTGATTGATAGTTGTAGAATCTTTGAGGAGGACAATAATGCACCCTATAAGATTATGCCTGATAAGAGAAACAAAGGTCAGCAAAGCCATGGAAAACCATATGATACTCCAGCTGGTAAAGGGAAACAGAAAGCGTTTCAAGGGCGAAGAACTAGTGGGGGAGATGCTCCAGCTAGTATTGTTTGTTACAAGTGTGGGAAACTTGGCCATAAAAGTAATGTTTGTCGAAGCGATGTGCGAGCTAAGAAGGATGAGTTGAGATGTTTCCGATGTGGTGAAGTGGGTCGTATGACTCGTGATTGTAGGCATAAGGATGTGGTTTGTTTTAATTGTGGCGAGGGAGGCCACATTAGTGCTCAATGTAAGAAGCCTAAGAGAACTCAAGGAGCGGGAAAGGTTTTTGCTTTGTCGGGTGCTCCGACGGCAAACGAGGATGGTCTTGTTCGAGGTAATTGTTTCATTAATAGCATTCCTCTTATTACTATTATTAATACTGGTGCTATTCACTATTGTACTGCTGCTGATTGTGTAAAGAGATTGGGTCTCACTTTGTCGTCTCTGGATAGAGATATGGTGGTAGAAGTTTCGGCTAAGGGAACGATTACTACTTCTTTTGTGTGTGCAAGTTTCCTTTTATCAATCTTTGATAGAGACTTTGTGGTGGATCTTGTGTGTTTACCTCTTGTCGGGTTGGACGTGGTTCTAGGTATGGACTGGTTGAAATCTAATTATGTACATATCAATTGCTATGACAACACTGTGGGGTTTTCTTCCTTAGTAGAAGAAGAACAAGCTATGTTGGTGTCGACGAAACAGTTGAATGAGTTCATGAAGGATGAGGCATTGGTTTTCTAGTTGATGGCGACTCTTTTTGTGGAGAGTCAAGCTGTGATTGCAAACTTTCCGGTGGTGTGCGACTTTCCCAAAGTATTCCCTGATGAGATTCCTAGTGCACCTCCAGAAAGAGAAGTTGAATTTTCTGTGTATCTTGTCCCTGGTACCATACCTATCTCTATGGAACCATACAGGATGTCCGCGTCCAAGTTAGCAGAATTGGAGAGCCAATTAGAAGATTTGCTCGAGAAGAAGTTTGTTAGGTCAAGTGTGTCGTCATGGGGAGCTCCTGTGTTATTAGTGAAGAAGAAAGACGGTAGCATGAGACTTTGTATTGATTATCGTCAGCTGAATAATGTAACTATCAAGAATAGGTATCCACTTCCTAGAATTGATGATTTGATGGACCGATTGGTTGGCGCTCGCATGTTTAGCAAAATTGATTTGAGATCGGGTTACCATCAAATAAGGGTGAAAGAAGAAGATGTTTAGAAAACTGCTTTCAGAACGAGGTATGGACATTACGAGTACTCGGTGATGCCTTTCGGTGTCACTAATGCAGCGGGAGTATTCATGGAGTACATGAATCGTATTTTCCATCCTTACTTGGATCATTTCGTGGTTGTTTTCATTGATGATATTCTGGTTTATTCTAAATCGGAAGAAGAACACGCATAACATTTGGGCATTGTGTTAGAAGTTTTGAAAGAGAAGAAGCTTTATGCTAAGTTGTCCAAGTGCGAGTTCTGGTTAAGTGAAGTGAGCTTTTTGGGGCATCTCATTTCTGGTGATGGCATTGCGGTTGATCCTTCTAAAGTTGATGTTGTGTTGAGATGGGAAACTCCTAAGTCTGTTACTGAGATTAGAAGTTTCTTAGGTTTGGCTGATTACTATAGAGGGTTCATTGAAGGTTTTTCTAAGTTGGCGCTTCCTTTGACAAATTTGATTTGTAAAGGAGTTGCATTTGTGTGGGATGTCAAGTGTGAAGAAAGTTTTGTTGAATTGAAGAAGAGGTTGACAACGGCTCCGATCTTGATTCTACCTAATCCTGATGAACCGTTTGTTGTTTATTGTGATGCTTCTAAGATGGGTCTAGGTGGTGTGCTTATGCAAAATGGCAAAGTGGTTGCTTATGCTTCTAGGCAATTGAAGATTCATGAGAAGAATTATCCTACGCATGATTTGGAACATGAAGCGGTTATTTTTGTGCTTAAGATTTGGAGGGATTATTTTTATGGTTCTAGATTTGAAGTATTTGGTGACCATAAAAGTTTGAAGTACTTGTTCGATCAGAAAGAGCTTAATATGAGGCATAGACGGTGGCTTGATTTGTTGAAAGATTATGATTTTGGATTGAATTACCATCCTAGTAAAGCTAATGTGGTGGCTTATGCTTTAAGTCGAAAGACTTTGCATATGTCACTTTTGATGGTGAAAGAGTTGGAAATGATCGAGCAATTTAGAGATATGAGTCTTGTGATAGAACTGACGCCGAAGAGTGTTATCTTGGGAATGTTAAAGATCAATAATGATTTCCTTGATAGCATTAGAGAAGCTTAGAAGCGTGATGTCAAACTTGTTGATTTGTTGGTTAGTGTTGGTCAAACTGAAAATGAAGATTTCAAGTTGGATGCTCTGGGTGTTTTGAGGTTCCGAGATAGGATTTGTATTGTCGATGATGTGGTTTTGAAGATAATGATCTTAGAAGAAAGTCATAGAAGAAATTTGAGTATTTATCCCAGAGCGACCAAAATGTATCAAGATTTAAAGAAACTATTTTGGTGGTCGGGCATGAAATGAGAGGTGGCTCAGTTTGTTTAAGCTTGTTTGACTTGTCAGATGTCTAAAGTGGAGCATCAGAAACCTGCAGGGTTGATGCAACCGTTAGAGATTCCAGAATGGAAATGGGATAGCATTTCCATGGATTTCGTAACGGGGTTACCGAATACACGAAGAGGACACGATGCGATTTGGATGATTGTTGATAGGCTTACGAAGTCGACTCACTTTATTCCTATTAACATCACTTATCCCGTATCGAAGTTGGCGGAAATTTATACGCATGTGATTGTGAGATTACATGGTATTCCTTTGTGTATTATTTCAGATAGAGATCCTAGGTTCACTTCTGAATTTTGGAAAAGCTTGCAAGAGGCTTTGGGTTCAAAGTTGAGGTTGAGTTCGACTTATCATCCTCAAACCGATGGTCAGACGGAAAGGACGATTCAATCGTTGGAAGACTTATTACGAGCTTGTATTCTTGAACATGGTGGTTCATGGGATACATATCTTCCTTTGATTGAGTTACTTATAACCATAGTTTTCATGCTAGTATTGGAATGGCACCATTCGAGGCTTTGTATGGTCGGAGGTGTAGAACTCCATTGTGTTGGCACGAGTCGGGTGAAAGTGTGGTTCTTGGACCAGAATTGGTTAGAGAGACTACTGAGATGGTGAAGATGATTAGAGAAAAGATGAGAATTTCTCAAAGTCGACAAAAGAGTTATCATGATAAAAGGAGGAAAGACTTGGAATTTCAAGATGGTGATCATGTATTTTTGTGAGTTACTCCTACAACCGGCGTTGGGCGAGCATTGAAGTCGAAGAAGCTAACTCCTCGCTTTATTGGTCCTTATGAAATTACTAGTAAAGTGGGAAAAGTGGCTTATAGAGTGGCATTACCGCCAAATCTTTCGAATTTGCACGATGTGTTCCATGTGTCGTAACTTTGGAAGTATGTTCCGGATCCTTCACATGTGATTGAGATGGATGATATTCAAGTGCGAGACAATCTTACCATGGAGACGATGCCTTTGAGGACCGAAGATCGTGAGATAAAGTCTCTTCGTGGCAAAGAGTGGTCTTGTGGAAGATGGCAAAGTGGGAGTTAGAAAGCAAGATGCGGGATTCCTATCCCGAGCTTTTCGAGTTAGGTAATTTCGAGGACGAAACTTTTATAAGTGGGGGAGAGTTGTATCGCCCGGTTTTATTTAATATTATATTATATTAATATTTTCGAGTTACCATTTGACGTTTATTTTTGCGACGAGAATATTTATATTAACCGTTATATCTTTTAACATATTCGGCGACGTTTTATTCAGACAGGTAATTATTTTATTCGGTCCGGTATTTGTTTTGAGCGACTGTTAATTATTTTGTTCGGTCCGGTTTTTATTCCGTTCGGTTCGGTAAAATATTATTCGGACCGATATTTAATTATTCGGAGTTATTTTAATTATTTTGGGTTAATAATATTATTTGATATTATTTAGTCTTATTTAGTAGTATAATTTACAAGAAGGGCATTTAAGTAAGTTTCTCCTAGTCTTGTACCTAAACCAAACACCACATCACTTGTTTTGTCATAACACACCAAACACACTTAGGGAAGATAAGAGGTTTTGGAGAAGAGAAAGAGAACACAAGAAGCTAGGGTTGGATTGGGTTGGAACATCAAGAATCATTCAAACATTTAAGGTAAGGGGTTAGATTTTCCAATGGTTATAGTTAGGGTTTAATTTGGTATATTTTGGATTTGGGGAAAAATTGATGTTAGGGTTTTTGAGTTTCGTTGAGGATTTGTGATAGAAATTAGAAGAGTTAATTAGGTGTTGTTGTTGTTGAATAAGTATTAGGTTAGTTAAATTGGAATTTGAACGAAAATTGACGTGCTAGCTAATTTTGACGTGTAGGACGTCGTGGTGAGGTTAGTTTTTCGAGATTACGAGTTTTCAACGGACCGACCGGAAATAGGTCAATTTACGGTTAATTTGAAATGGGTTGCGTTTTAGTCGGTTTAAGTCACGTATGGACAATCCGATTGCGACGTTGGAGATTGTGATTGATGTCGATTATTATGAATTACTTTTGCGACGATTATTGATGTTTGACTATTTTTCCGTGTTCGGAATTTAGTGAATTATTTGATGATGATGTTGTGTGATTAAATATGATGTTTGCGACGCTTATTCATAATGAATGCTTAATGATATATAATGCGATGATATGTTTATCTTGATGTGGATAAATCTATTGGGCTTTATGCCAATTTTGATGTGCGATGATGATGTTTTTCTTGTCTCGTGTTTGTGATGTCGTGTTGTCGAGTCACATACATTGCATTGGCGACGAGGGCTTTTATGCGAAGCGACGAGGGCGTTTATGCCAAAGCGACGATGGGCTTTTATGCCGAATGTCCCTAATTATGGACAAAGCGATGGGTACAACATGCATAACATAGTCGTGTCTCATGGAGTTGGTTATGTTTATTTTTGAGTCTTTTGGGGTTGAGTTTTATTTGATGGCCCATGATGAATTGCAACGATACACGATACTTGGTTTTGTGATGACTTTTGTGTTCAACATAAAGTGAATATGATGTGATGATTCCATGAAAATTATGTGATGATTATAACATGACGGTATAGCGACGATATGAGTTTATGGCGATGAAATTTATCTCTAATTTTGGTATGATTATGGGGATTATGTGAAGATATTAAAGTGTTGATTTATACACTAAAATGATGATTTAAAGTATGTGAGATTTGGATATTTGTTGACATATTCTTATTATCTATTGCACCCCAAAATTTTCCCTCTTATCTCGATTTTGTCTGGTTTAGGCTTCACAGTTATCATAACATTCACATGCATTCATACCATCGGTTCTATGGTTACGGGTTGGAGTTGACTCCCAAAGATTTTCCTTTGAGCAAAAAATACGTGGTGCTTTCAACCAATCTAGGATATTTGAAAATGACGAGGTTTAAACGATGAATCTTATCCTTTCTTATCTAGCGGTTTTTGGGCTTGGATTTTGATTGTTGAAATGAGTGGTCTCTTTCTTAATGAAACTATATAAGTTTTTTTATATTGAATATCATTGCCTCCTGAATTCAAGATATCAATTCATCACGAGTTTAGGACTTGCTGGTGGTTCGAGATTTTACTCTGCAAAGCCTGATGCCTTGGTTTCTTCTGATTATTTAGTTCATTCTTCAAGAAGTAAAAAGTTGGGTTATGATTATCTGATTATTGATCAATAGTTCGAGTTTTTGTTCATTTGGCTTGCTCGTCAACTTTGTTTTGTTTTTGGCAAGAGTTGACGTATGGCATGTGTGAAAATACTCATCTAGAGGGTTTGTTTACAAGATTCAAGAATGTCAAGTTTCCACATGTTTAGATTTTTCTAGTCACGTTCATCGCTCACGAGGTTCAAGGCATTCAATATGAAGTTAGAAGTTCTTTTGGTTTCAAATCTTTCTCCACTACCGATATGTTTCAATTGGCAAATTTGGTGATGATCCCATTAATTTCAAGTGGAATCTATCGCTCAATTCTTAAAGAATCATGAAATTGTCAAGTTGACTAAGGTTTTGATTCAAGAACTTTATTTGAGGAACTTAGAGTTTTGATTTTGTTTCAATTGGCAAAGAGCTCAGAATTTCTACATGGATAGATGAGCACAAAAGCTTTATGGCCAGAAACTTCAAGGGAATTCAAGTACTTCTAGAATCTAAGTCCTCAAGCCATCTCTGCATCAAGAAGAGTTTAATTCTCAAATTTCACGTACTAGAAAATTCAAGTTCTGAATATACAATAACCATGTTACTACTCGTTTGATTCAAGACTACAGATTGGGGTTATAGATTGAATTGGAATTGGGCGCATATTCTAATCAACATTTCGACATGGTGTGTCTCAACCAAAGTAACATTAGTTTATGGCAGATTTTAAGAATATTTGGTTCACGACGGATTTCCAACTTGCATTTACAAATGCTACAACGATCACATTAGTAGTATTTAAAGATTTAAAGCTAAAGACTCATGTTGATACATAATTCTCAAATCTTGTGTTCATGAAAATTCAAGAGTTTCAAATTACTCAAAGGTTTTTATTGTACAAGAATGTAAGAACAAATCAAGATACATGTATTTACAACTTATCAAATCTTTGAATACAAGTTACAAAGTTTCCTGTTGAATACTAATGTGTTCTAAACTAATTGTGAATCCTCCAAGCTGCAAGTTTCTTCATGGATGTATCCTTGACTTCATTTTCAAGCCTTCCCTCCGATTCCTTCAAGTCTCCATTCCTCTATGTTTGAATGTTGTGCCAAAGCCACACCATGGTTCATCCTCGCCACTTTACTTTCGTCAATCCAATGCCCTAGTTTCATGAAACAATAAAAAACAGTTAGCGAGTAAACGGGCAGCAGTAATAACACAAGGCCTTACACAATTTCAAATCATCATTAGGGAACTCTAGCGGGAATCAGGAAATCAAGGTTGGGTTTGGATCGTGTTCAACAACCAGCCTCATAACAAATCATCGGCCATAAACTCGCTACTACAAATCCTCAAGAAGTTTAATTCTTGGTTCACAGTAGTAGGTGTAAAAAGAACGGAAAAAAACAAATATTACTCAGCATAGCATCATAGTACAGAAACTTTAACACATGGCAGCAAGGACAGGTACCATTTTGGTCAAGTTTTACCACAAACAACATCAAACAACCAGCATATCAGAATCTATAGCAGCCCAATACATCAAACAGCCAGCATATCAGAATCTATAGCAGCCCAATACCTCAAACAGCCAGCATAACCGAAATCCCCAACAACCCATTTAATCAATATTGCTAAATCCAGTACAAGAACAAGGCTGGCATACAGATTCTGACCCAACAGATCAAAAACAAATACAAAAAGCCCATTTTTCGTTTTTCCCAAGCAGCCCTTGTTTTCAAAACATTTCAGTGTAAAAACCTAACTCAGACAATATATAAACATTGAAGGCACAAGAACCATGGCAGAGATACTGTTGACAGAAACCCTAAAACGGCCACAAACCCTAACCTTACATCATCATTTTACCACCACAGAGTCCCTTCAGAATCGCAAAAAGCAAGAGAAAGAGAGATTCAGAAAGGTATTACCCGGTCTTTCTCTCCCGTTTCATCCATTTTCGCACTTGAGCATCATGGATTCCACCCAAATAGGAGTTAGGGTTCTTTTCCCCTTTCAATACCAACAACCTGTAAGAATCAAACACAAAAATCATGAAATCAAAGCCATAAGAGAAAACAGTTAGAGAGAGAGTGAGGAAACCCCTGTTTGGAGATGAGCCGCCGTCGTTACCGCCACGAGGGCGATTATCGGCGCGGCCATGTTCTTCCTCTCCGGTGGATCGTGAACAACAGAGGAGAACACGGAATCACGAGCGAGAGAGGCGAGGTTGCTGGAGAAACGCGTGAGAGAGAGACGAGTTTTCAGTTCACTGTGAGGGTCGTAAGTGAAAGAGATGAGAGAATCGGTGAGATCGTGAGATAGAGCAGAGAGTAGAGAGATCGTGAGCGACAATCGAAGCGGCGAGAGAGATCAAGAACAGTAACGAGAATCGCGAGAGAGAAGAGAGGTTCTAGTGTGAGGAATCGTGAATGAGAGAGGGACAAATTTAGTTTTGTTTAATCTGTTTTTAGATAATAATTATAAAAAAAAACTTAGTTTTAGTATTATTTTAGATATAACCATGTTTCTTTTAGTTGGTTAGTAAATTAGTAAATATAATATAAATATCAGATTTTAATTTATGTTTAGTTTTCCTTATTTTACTTAAATATTTAACACAAATTTAATATATAGTTTAATAGATTAGTTAGATTAAGCCTTGTTGGTTAGTCCAGGCGGTGACACTTGTCACCGTCTGTGTGGTCTGTTCAAAATCTGGTACAGGTACACCTATGGTGACCATCTTGCACTCTCCTTCCATAAGCCATCAAATCTGTCAAGATCCAGATCCAACGCTCCAGAACGGTGGACCAACCTATGTTTCCTTGGAGCGTCCATACAAGATCCAGCTTTGCTTTTGGGCCTGGGCTCAGTTTGCTGTTCACACCCCTCAGATTAAAGCTCCAATCAGGCCGATTTCTAACTCTTTCTTTAAATTTATTATTATGCAAGTTTTTTTTATATATTAATGTATTAAATAATAATTAGTATAAGATATTTTTTATTTGCTAAATTATCAATTAAATTATTAGTTGATTTTTTATCAAATAGAAAAAATCTATCCTAATAATTATTTAAATTCCGGTTGTATTGTGTGTTAATTTACTGTTTTTTTATTATCCGTTTTATTATGTTATTCGCTTGTATGTTTATTAAGCGATTGTACACTCCACTCACTAGTTAATATAAAAGAAACAACGCCTCCTATCTCTTATTTTTGGTTACCCCCACCAAATTCTCTAAGGGTCTCATGGTTGGGGTTGGGCATGGCCATCCTCACGAGGTTAGTCAAGGCCCTCGTTGCTTTGATTAATCATAACCCGAAAAAACAATTGGTCCACATACCAATAACCATGCACCAGGGTCTCATGGTTGGGGATAGGAGCACCTATCCTCACGAGGTTAACCAAGTCCATATACTTGGTTAATCATAACCCGAAACTTCATTTCTCTACGTCCAATGCAAAAATTTTCAAAAACACTTTCAAATTAAAATAATTAATAGAAATTTGTTTTCTTCAAATCAATTTTCTATAAAAAAGGGAAGATTTAGATAAGATTTGTTTCAATTGTTAGATGTTAGCCTAATGATTAAAACGAATCGAAGTTTCTAGTTTATTGGATGATAGCCTAATAAATTAAGAAACTTCAATCCATGTTCTAAAACAAAAAAATATAGTGCTATGGTATTTAATTAAATTGTTGGATGATAGCCCGACGATTTAATTAAATTTAAAGTATTTGGGCCATTAGATGATAGCCTAATGACTTAAATACTTTATTCCATACACTTAATAAAAGTGAACTTTGTTTCACCTCACCCTTTTCATAATAAAGATTTTGGATGAGAGGTGATTGGCCGAGACCCCTCACTAATCTCGAGTATTCGAATCGTTAGATGATAGCCTAACGTTTTGGTATTTGTCATCTACAATTAAAATCAATTCAACCCATTCAAATCCTTTTCAGCTCATACGCGGTCATCAAAAACATTTTCTTCTAAAATCAACACAACCAATCCAAGACATTTTCAACAAGAACTACGGAGTTTTGATTTTCCCATTGCACTAGGGAATACGTAGGCCCGCGGTTTTCAAAACCGTGTCAAACTCAAAATAATAATAAATAAACCCCTTTTCTTATTTCTTATTCATGACTTAGAAATTAGCGATTACACACACAAACACATTTCGAATTAAACGGGTCCCATCGAGTACGATGGACGTAAGGGGTGCTAATATCTTCCTCTTGCGTAATCGACTCCCGAATCCATGCTTTTTTTGGTCTTGTAGACCGCCTTATCCGATTTTTGTGGTTTTTATCTATATTTTCCCGTTCTTTTTAGAACAAATAAAATTAGGTGGCGATTTCATTGTTTTTTTTGAAAATTTATTTAAATGATTTTTGAAAAACGAGTTGCTTCAGTTGGCGACGTCACTAGGGATAATTTTAAAATCTTTTTGTCTAAGCGAGTCAACCCTAGTCTAGTTCTTCGCATGTTTGTGTGTTTGTTTATCGCTTTCTTCTTTATGCTTATCTATTGTTTATTTGCTTATTTCTTCTCTATGCTTTATATATTAATTTGTTGATATATTATTGTGATGGGAATTCATGGGTGTTGATACATAGATAAGCCCACTACCCGGGCTTCTAGGTCACCTTTTAGGAATAAAGGGGTTGCGTAGCCTAGGTCCCCCTGACTCCAATGTCTTGTGGACCGAAGCAAAGGCTCCGGCTTAGAGTTGGTTGTTTTAAGGAGGTTGGTGATCCGCATGATAGTGCAGGACATCAATCTTTGGACAAATGACCTATAACTCTAAGTTTGTTCATGTTGTCCTAACCGAGACCAATCGCTCAAATTTTGGCTTTCGAGCATCCTGTTAAGAGCCGTTTCTTGGGGTATACTTTTACAAATACTATCGCCACGTAGGCCTCTCGCGCGATGATAGTGTTTGTTAAAAGGGGACCTGAGACTCCGAGAAACATTTAGCCAAAAAACCATAGGATTAGCCTTACCCGGGGAATTGTTGGGTAGACGTCGAAACCATGACCGACCAATCCTATGAATAAACTTTATTTAATTTGCAACATACATTGCATACATTTGCACAAAATAATTTAGCATATAACTTTTATTTTCAGGGAACCTTATAGATTTTGTTGGTGCAGTAAGCAGAAAGGAAGAATGAATCCAACTGTGAAGAACGTTCCACATCTCAAATTCAAAGAACTGAAGATGGGGAAGCTGATAACTCAAAGTGAGAGAATTCCGCCTGTTAGTAGAGCTTATTTTGGGAAAAGGTTTGGGAACATCCTAGATCTTTTGACTACCAATGTGGACATGGAAGCTTTGATTGCTTTGGCAAAATACTATGATCCTGCTCTTCGATGCTTCACATTCCAAGACTTTCAGCTTGTTCCTACAATTGAGGAGTTCGAGAGAATTCTTAATTGGCCTTTGAAGAACGACACTCCCTTCCTCAACATAGGAGAAGACTTGGATAAGGCTGATATAGCTGCTGCTTTGTTTCTTCCTGTAAGGGAGGTGGCACCTTGGATTACGGACAAAGGTATGCTTAGGCAAAACTTGGAGGATAAGTTATCAAGTTTGAGTGTTCAAGACGATTGGCCGACTTTCAGCTCCATTCTTGCTTTGCTCATCTTTGGGGTGGTCATGTTTCCAACTAATGAAATTGGTTACTTGAGCCCGTCTGCTATTGGTATATTCATGTCAAAGAATCCTATTCCTGCATTGTTGGCTGATGTTCTTTACCATCTCCATGAGAGACATCTGAAGAAGCGAGGGGTGGTTCTGTGTTGTTCTCCGCTACCGTATTTATGGTTGACATCTCATATCCCTCAGAGTGGACCATGGGAGAAGACCCTGAGAAACTTAACTTGGTCTCAAAAATTGGCTTCGTTGATGTTATCACTCACTGTGGTGGATATTCTAATGTTCCTTTGGTTGGGTCTGTGGGATGCATCAACTATAACCCAAGACTTGAAACAAGGCAATTGGGATATCCGATGGAAAATGAACCAAGACCGGAACACTTGGAAAGCTTCATTGTACATAAGCTTGGCCAAGAGGATCGCAACGAAGTAAGAAAGATCCGAAGAGCTTGGGCTCAAATCCATAGGGAAAGCAGAGAGTTGATCAAGAGAGGCGGAATTGATGGAAGATCTTATCGCCAGTGGGTGATAGAAAGAGTACAAGAAGTCAAGCTGCCGTACTTTGTGGAGGTGCCTTTTGATCATCCAGAACCTGTGATCACTCATGTTCCGATAGAAGAGAATATGAGGCTTCAGGAAATCATCAGGAAGATGGAGGAAGAAAGATTGGAGCTACAAAGCTCTAATTCTCGCATTTCCCTCAGAGCAGAAGATCTGGAAGCCAACCTCAAGGAGGTAAAAGAAGAATTAGCAGGAAGAAGAAGACCGAATGAAGAAGATGAAGAGCTCCTAATAAGATATTCTAAAGACTTGAAGAGTGCTGCTAGTGGGGCAAGGGATCTTCGTCGACCGTTGAGAGCTGCTCAGCAACAAAGAGGGCAAGCTTATCTAGATGAAGAAAGGGCCGTTGAAGAGAAGAGAGCGTTGAAAGCCCATCTCGAAGCCAAGATTTCAGAGTTAGAAGCTTCTCTAGCACAAACCGATAAAATGCTAGAAAATGAGATAGCCGCGAAGGAAGAAGTCTGCATTGCCCGAGAATTGGAAGCAGTTGAACTAGTTGAAAGAGTTCAAGAGCTGAACATTGCAAGAGAGGAAAGATACAGTAACAGAGATGCTTATGAAGGCCTCCGAGAGCAATGTCAGGGTTGGATAGATGAGATCCATAATCTGAACCGTCTGTTGGATCAAAAGGATGACATTGTGTCCTTTCTAGAAGAGCAAAATGGGCATTTCTATGGGAAGTATAGTGGTATGGTTGACATGTGTAACCACTTGATTATTGATGTACCCTGGAGACTTAGGTCGGCCTTAGAAGAGCTTGAAGGCAATCAGATACCTCCTGCTGTGAGCGAATTCCTCTTTCTTTGTCAAGATGTGGTGAACCGGTTCAAGTCAGAAACCAGAGATTTGAAGCCTCGTCGCGGGCAGCATTTCTAGTTTTTTAGCAGTTTATCTTAGTTGAACATTTGAATTTTATGATTAATGTAACAATTTAAATTTCAGTATGAATCTTATTGCTCTGTTTGAGCTTGATCAGCAATGTGGTTTCACCTAACAAATTGGTTTTTTATGAGATTTCAGTGATTTGCAGTTTAATCAGTCTTTTCTCTAATGCTTATTATTATCTAATGAGTCTTCAAAGAGTCCCTGAAAATAAAATGTACAAAAAAAAACATATCATGGGCATGCATACATACCCCATAACATATCATACATAATAGGGTGTTGAGATCAGTCTTCTTACTTCTACCGTTGATTTTCTTCTCCATAGAAGAGAGATTGCAGATTTCTACATTCACCGGTACCAGACAAGAAACAACTTGAAAAGACTGATGGAGAAGATTGAAGCTGACGTAGCTACCCTAGGGACAAGAATGGACGCTCGCGTAGGGCAACTGATGGAGATAATTCAAACCATGGCGCTGCAACAAGAGGAGATGAGAGCTTTGGTTGTGAGGCCCGCCGCAACCACTGCCGAAGGAGCTGAAGTCGTTCCTCCCCCTCAAGGGAATGCTTTGTCTAGAATTAGCTTGGAAGTTAACATTGGTCTTGTTGATCTTACCGGAGAGAATCAGGCTGCTCAAATGAATCACGCTTCGGTGGTTCCTCCTCCGCCTACCCCCACATGTCGCCAGCAGCCAGAGCCTGGGTTGGTTCCTCCACCAGGCAGGAAGACGATTCAAATCCCGGTTCCTCAACATGAGGAAGATAACTTTGAAGATTGGTTTTCCAATGTTGAGGAACCAACAGAAGCTGATCGGAAGTTGCGCATGCTTGAGGAGTGCATGCAAGCCTTTGAGAACCAAGGAGTTTTGGGTTTCGACATGTCCAACTTGGCATTGGTGCAAGGAGTGAAGATTCCTCCAAAATTCAAAATCCCTGAGCTTTCAAAGTACAAGGGCAACTCTAGTCCTAAAACTCACTTGAGGTACTACTTTAGAAGGATGTCCGCTTATACAAAGGATGAGAAGCTCCTCATGCATTTCTTTCAAGATAGTTTGACTGATGGACCATTGGATTGGTATATGGGCCTTGATAGCTCGCAGGTGCGAACATGGAGAGAGTTGGTTGAAGCCTTCGTTCAACACTATGGCTTTAATACTGATATGGCACCTACGAGAACCCAGTTGCACAACTTAGCTCAAAAGAAGACTGAATCTTTCAAAGAGTATGCGCAAAGGTGGGGCGAGGTAGCTGCTAAGGTTCAACCCCCTATGGTAGAACGCGAGATGGTGGAAATGTTTACCGGCACACTAGATGGGCCATACTATGCCTCTTGCAGTCTGACCAGTACTTTCGCTGACATGGTGATGTTTGGTGAAAGAGTTGAGATGGGGATCAAGTTAGGAAAGATTCAGGATGTTGGTACTGACAAAAATCAAGTTGGTAGCGCCAAAAAGCCTTTTGGTGGTTACCAGAAGAAGAAAGAAGGCGAGTCAAGCGCACTGTATGAGCGAAGAGGAAAAGAGAAGCGTCGAGAATTCAATCGCCAAGTTGCTGCTGTAACTATTCCTGCTAGTGTTCCAAAACAAGATGTTGTTCCTAGACAACCACAACCGAGACCCGTGAAGAAGTTTGATCCCTTTCCAATGTCTTATGCAGATGTATTTGCTCATTTACAAAGTTTGAACATGATTGAGCTGCGCAGTCTGAAGATTGACCTGGATAACCTGCCGAAGTATTTTAATGCGAATGCTCGTTGCCTTTACCACTCCAATGCGCAGGGGCATTCTATTGAGCACTGTATTGCCTTCAAATACAAGGTTCAGAACCTGCTTGACACAGAGGCAATCAACTTTGGGCCACCTCTAACTCCTAATGTCATTCAGCATCCCTTGCCTCCCCATGGTGGAAACGCTGTTAATGCAATTTGTGAAGAGGGAAGTTTGAACCTGATAATGGATGTTAATGTTTTGACCACCCCGTTGTGGTGGATAAAGAAGCAATTATTGTTGAAGGGAGACTTCCCTAGTTGTGATGATGGTTGTAAACGATGTTTGATCCAAGCTGAAGGTTATGATGATTTGAGAAACGAGATTCAGCGTCTGATTACTGAATGGACTCTTTAATTCATCCAGAAAGAGTTTGATGTGCAGAATGTCGAAGATGAGGTTGACGTGGTTACTATCCCCGTCACTTCTAAAAGCATTCCTGTTACGATCCCTGTGCCAACCAAGAAACCTCCTGTGATCATCACTTTACCGGGTTCAGTACCCTACACTAGTGAAAAGGCCATTCCGTGGAATTATGGGTCCGAATACTACCGTGACGGAAAGAAATTGAATGTAGAGACCTCTGAAGGAGGAAAGTATGATGAAAAGAAGATTGAAAGAAATGAGCCTGTAGTGCATGATATTACGGAAGAAAGTCGGATTACCCGAAGTGGGCGAATCTTCTCTCCACCCAATCTAGTTGAGAAAAGTCCTGAAGCATTGGCCAAGGCTAAAGCAAAAGGGAAAGGAGTTATGATTGGAGTTGAATCAACACCAAAGATTTCAGCACCTATTCTGAGCCCTGAGGTGACTAAAGATGTCGAAGAGCTGATGAGGTATATAAGGAAGAGCGATTACAAGATAATCAACCAGCTCGGCCAGACGCCCGCCAAGATTTATATCTTAGCTTTGTTGAGGGATTTTGAACCTCACCGCAATACTTTGATGCAGTTATTGGGGACGTCTTTCGTTCCCCAAGAGATCTCTGTTAACCCGGTTGGAGGTATTGTGAACAGCATTTCAGCAAGTAATGGTCTCGGTTTTACTGACTTTGATTTACCTCCCGAGGGAAGGAAGTAGAACAAAGCGCTACACGTTTCCGTGGAGATAGTGAAAACTACTCTATCCCGTGTGCTGGTTGACACGGGATCATCTCTCAATGTTCTTCCAAAGTCTACTCTCTTGAAATTGGACTATGAAGGGGTTATGCTGAGACCCAGTGATTTGATAGTTAAGGCGTTTGATGGGTCAAAGAGGTCTGTGTTTGGCGAGGTGGATCTTCCTATTAAGATAGGCCCGCAGGTTTTTGATGCAACTTTTTTCGTCATGGATATCAATCCCTCATACTGTTGTTTGCTTGGACGCCCTTGGATTCATGGGGCTGGTGTTGTGACATCCACCTTGCACC
Source organism: Vicia sativa (assembly GCA_021764765.1). Lineage (NCBI taxonomy): Eukaryota > Viridiplantae > Streptophyta > Magnoliopsida > Fabales > Fabaceae > Vicia > Vicia sativa. The sequence goes on along the minus strand of CM038794.1, from coordinate 71,966,955 downwards.
AAAAGCTGAAGTTCTTGATTAATGAGAAGGTGGTCACCATTTATGGTGAAGAAGATTATGTCGTCAGTCATCTGAGCAACTTTCGATATGTTGAAGTTGAAGGAGAGATCCACGAAACTCCATGCCAAGCTTTTGAAGCAGTATCAGTCGATAAGATCCCTTTGCAAAAAAGTGAAGTCTCCATGGCATCCTACAAGCAAGTTCAAGCTATTGTCGATTCAGGACATCCTGAAGGGTGGGGAAGAGTGCTAGAACTTCCTACTCAGACGGATAAGAGAGGTTTGGGTTTTGCTCCCGGAATGAAGGTCCCAGTCTCCGCCTCAATGAGCAAGGGGGTGTCTCCTCCTGTCAAGTTTGTCAAAGGTGGAATCCAAATTGAAGATGTTGATGCAATTGACGATGAAGCAGACAGTGGCTGTGATGTGGACAAGTGGATCTACCCAACTGTTCCAGGACGTGAGCTTTCAAATTGGTTCGTTGAAGACGTTGCTGTGGTCACCCGTTTTGAAGAGTAATTTTCTGTATTTATGTCATGCCATAATTCCTACGTTATGCCCAAGACGTAGTGATCATGCTATAGGGCCACAATGTTTTTAACTTTCAAGTTTATCATTAATAAAGGACGTCCTTTTTGAATTCAAATATTTCGCTCTTTGTTTTTTTTTTCTTCACTTATTCTTAAAAAGGTGGCAATATGAAATTTTACTTTATAATCATTACTTTCTTTTTATACAAACTTTTTGTTTTTTTCTTTTTTAATCTAAAAAATAAAAAAATAATAAAAATAAAATTACCAACCACGCAGATGCGATCCTTCGTTGATCCCGGATTTTGTCGACGATGATTCTGCCGTGGCTCATTATGACTTCGACAAACCGATTTATCAAGTTGAAGAAGAAACCGAAGAGGACTGTGAATTACCTGAAGAACTAGCCAGATTGTTGATGCAAGAAGAAAAGGTCATCCAGCCACACCAAGAGACTCTAGAAGTGATCAATCTGGGAACCGAGGATGCTCGAAAGGAGGTCAAGATCGGGGCAGCATTGGAAGATGGAGTTAAGCAAAGGCTTGTCGAAATGCTTCATGAATACGTGGACATATTCGCTTGGTCTTATGAAGATATGCCCGGGTTAGATACTGGCATCGTTATGCATGAATTACCCCTCAAAGAAGGCTGCCCACCAGTAAAGCAGAAGCTTCGCAGAACACATCCAGAAATGTCAAGGAAAATTAAAGAAGAGGTTCAGAAGCAGATGGAAGCAGGTTTCCTAAAAGTTGTTTCTTATCCCCCATGGGTTGCAAACATTGTGTCGGTACCAAAGAAAGACGGCAAGGTAAGAATGTGTGATGATTATAGGGACCTGAATAGAGCTAGCCCTAAAGATGATTTCCCTCTCCCGCACATCGATATTTTGGTCGATAATACTGCTCAAGCTAAAGTGTTCTCCTTCATGGATGGTTTCTCTAGCTACAACCAGATTAAGATGGCGCCAAATGACATGGAGAAAACTACTTTTATTACACGTGGGGAACTATCTGCTACAAAGTGATGCCTTTTGGTTTAAAGAACGTCGGGGCAATGTATCAGCGCGTTATGGTTACGCTCTTTCATGATATGATGCATAAAGAGATTGAAGTCTACGTTGATGATATGATTGCCAAGTCCCAGACGGAAGAAGAACACCTGGTCCACTTGTTGAAGTTATTCAAAAGATTAAGGAAGTTCAGGTTGAGGTTAAACCCGAGTAAATGCACCTTCGGGGTGAGATCAAGGAAACCTTTAGGCTTTATTGTAAGCGAAAAGGGGATCGAGGTCGACCCTGCAAAAATAAAAGCGATACAAGAGATGCCAGAGCCGAGGACAGAAAAGGAAGTGCGTGGTTTCTTGGGAAGACTGAATTACATTGCTAGGTTCATTTCTCATCTTGATACACTGTGAGCCCATTTTCAAAGCATTAAGAAAGAATCGACAACCGGTGGAGCGATAATTGTCAAACAACACTTGACGGTATAAAGAAGTACCTACAAGAGCCTCCAATTCTCTCACCCCGTGGAAGGCGAGACCATTGATTATGTACTTGTGTGTTGGAGAATTCCATGGGTTGCGTGCTCGATCGGCATGATGAGGCGGCGAAAGAAGCATACCATATACTACTTGAGTAAGAAGTTCACAGAATGTGAATCGAGATACTCTACTGGAAAAGATTTGTTGTGCACTCGCATGGGCAGCAAAACGACTAAGCCAGTATATGTTGACTCACACTACTCTCTTAATCTCCAAAATGGACCCGATAAAGTATATCTTTGAGAAACCGGCTCTCACGGGAAGGGTAGCCCGTTGGCAAATGATCCTGACTGAATATGATATCCAATACACTACTCGAGAGGCTATCAAAGGTAGTGTGTTGGCAGACTATCTTACTCAACAACCATTAGAAGATGATTATCAGCCCATGAAGTTTGAGTTCCCTGATGAGGACATTATGTATATCAGGGATTGTAATATTCCTGGCACAGACGAGGGACCCGAGCCAGGCTCGCGGTGGACGATGGCATTCGATGGAGCCTTAAATGCATTAGGAAATGGTGTTGGTGCCATTATCACCTCTCGGCGGTTTTCATATTCCATTCCACGGCCGGTTTGTTTGATTGCACCAATAATATGGCGTCTGAAGCTTGTATTTTCGGGATTAGCGACCATTGATCGAGAATAAAATCTTAGCGGTATACGGAGATTCCGCTTTGGTAATTAGTCAAATCAACGGAGATTGGAGACCACACCGAATTTGATTCCATGAGAGCATGTCTTGAAGTTGATCCCTTATTTCGACGAGATCACTTTTGATCACATCCCAAGGAGGAGAACAACTTGGCGGGCGCTTTGGCTACTCTGTCATCCGGGTTTAAAGTCGGATGGGCGAATGATGCCCCGTCATCACTATAATGAGGTTGGATGAGCCTGCGTTACTGCATGAAGTAGAAGGTGAGGCGGATGAAAACCTTGGTTCTCGACATCAAAAGGTATCACGAGACGAAAGAATACCCCGAAGATGCTTCCATCGTTGATAAGAAGGCTCTGCCCAAGTACTCGGCTAAATTTTTCCTCAACGGGGGTGTGTTGTACAAAAGGAACTATGACTCTGTTTTGCTCAGATGCGTGGATAGACACGAAGCAAATAAGATTATAGAAGAAATTCATGAAGATTCCTTCGGGACGCATTCTAGTGGACACACCATGGCCAAGAAGATCCTGAGAGCGGGTTATTATTGGTCCACCATGGAGAATGATTGCTACAACCATGCTAGAACCTGTTACAAATGTCAAGTCTACGCTGATAAGATGCATGTGCCGCCTTCTTCGTTGAATGTTTTGACTTCTCCATGGCCTTTTGCAATGTGGGGCATTGATATGATTGGAGAAATCAAGCCTACCGCATTTAATGGACATCGATTCATCCTTGTTGCCATTGATTACTTTACCAAATGGGTTGAGGCAACATTTTATACTCGTGTTACTAGACAAGTGGTCACACGTTTTATCAAGCATAATATCATTTGTCATTATGGGGTTCCTAAGAAGATCATCACTGATAACGGTTCGAATCTCAACAACAAAATGATGAAAGAGCTGTGTGGCAGTTTCAAGATAAAACATCATAACTCTTCTCCATATCGTCCAAAAATGAATGGTGTTGTGGATGCGGCAAACAAGAATATCAAGAGGATTGTAAAGAAGATGGTTGTCACCTACAAAGATTGTACGAGATGTACATATGCCTTGCAGCTATCGCACTTCAATCGCACTTCAACGAGGGCAACTCCTTCTCTTTGGTATCTGGTATAGAAGCGGTCCTACCGTGGAGGTTGAAATTCCTTCCTTAAGGATTTTAGCGGATGTGCAACTCGATGAAGCTGAATGGGTTCAGAGTAGACTTGATCAGTTGAATCTCATTGACGAGAAGAGATTGACAGCTATTTGTCATGGGCAGTTATACCAGAAGCGTATGAAAAGGGCTTTTGACAAGAGAGTGTGTCCTCGGAGCTTCCAAGCTGGTGACCTTGTCTTGATGAAATTTTGCCTCCTAACAATACGGACGCTCAGGGGCAAGTGGGCTCAAAATTATGAAGGACCATATGTCGTGAAGAAGTTTTCTCTGGAGGAGCTATATTTTCTCGCGACTATGGATGGAAGGATTTCCCTCACCCGATCAATGCGAGCGTTGTCAAAATTACTTCGCATAAAAAGACCCGTTAGGTTGGTGGCCTAAGCAAAATAAGGGCATCCGCGAATCAAAGGTTCGGGCAAAATTTAGGGATAAATATAAAGATTGTACACTGAAAGGCGGCTTGGGCAAAATGGGTATCGGTGGATCGAAAACCGAAAGGCGGTCCGAGCAAAATTAGGGATTCAAACAACTTCGACGGCACCCGTTTTGGTCAACTTTTACAATAACTTGATAATTCGGAAAGAGAGAGAATCGGTCTAATCGGATCATTTTGGATAGCTCGATATTAAGGAATGTTGAAGTTGTGAAAGGCACGGCGGATTCGGGGTTCGATAAAAATCCTAGATTTTGTTGTCACCTTTGGTTTCTTTTAACTTTGATGTATACGCAATTGCCTCTAAAGACCAGATTATCATCTCTTTAATAAAGACCAGTTGATTTATATTCAATTCATGGATGGTTGATGTTTCCTCGGCAGCTCACAATTGCCTTTAGTCCCGAACAAAATATTAAAACATGCATCATTGCATTGCATAGCATCCAAAAAAGCGCATAGCATTTCCATTGATATATGGAGCATTACGCTAAAAAATAATAATCTCAAACATGCATCTAAGCATAAGCCAGATTAAACTGTACCTTTTGCATCTCCGAAGAGAAGTTTATCCATAAAAATCCCAAGTGGTATTCCCAGTCAAGTTTCCTCAAGATATATCTTCTTGTTGTTGTTATCTGCATTTTAGAACCTATGTCAGTCTCTTACATCATTCAAGTCAATTTATTTACCAAGTGTCTTGCTTTCTGCAAATTCTTATTTTGGTATTCTTACCCGTGTTTGCCTCTGTCGTTAGAGTGCGAGTAAGAGTTGGTGTCTAACCTTTCTTGCTTCTCAATTGTTTGAGTATCCATACTTGGTGTGTGGTAATTCATATAATTTCCACTCTTGAAGAATTACACCCCGCCTTTGGCCTGAGGGATATTGTATTTCTCGCACATTTACAACCCTTTAAAGTCCAACACAGCTTGGCAACCCTCGCTAGAGTCCCTCTTGTTTGGCCTCTTTCCCCGTGAATTCGTCTTCAATCGACGATTTTACCATTCCATATATCTTTTCCCGAGTGAGTCTACTCGATCGGTCTCGTTCTTGCGTATGTCTAATATCCTTACGACATATGCTCCCTATATATGTTCAATATCCTTACCGAACATGTATATTCGATCTTTATGTCCAATATCCTTACGGGCATGTATATTTGAAACCTTTGTTAGAGTTGTCTTGATCCGGTCTCTTTCGGTGTATGTCTAATATCCTACACGACATATGCTCCTATATGTGTTCAATATCCTTACCGAACATGTATATTCGATCGTATGTGTCCAATATCCTTCCGGGCATGTATATTTGAAACCTTTTTTTAGAGTCGTCTTACATCGGTCTCTTTCGATTGTATATCTAATATCCTTACCTGACATATGCTCCCTATATGTGTTCAATATCCTTACCGAACATGTATATTCGATCTTTATGTGTCCAATATCCTTCTCGGGCATGTATATTTCGAAACCTTTGTTAGAGTCGTCTTCGGTCGGTCTCTTTCCGGTGTATGTCTAATATCCTTACCTGACATATGCTCCTATATGTGTTCAATATCCTTACCGAACATGTATATTCGATGCAATGCGTGTCCAATATCCTTCGGGCATGTATATTTCAAAACCTTTTTTTTTAGTCATCCTCGATCGGTCTCTTTCCGGTGTATGTCTAATATCCTTACCTGACATATGCTCCCTATATGTGTTCAATATCCTTACCGAGCATGTATATTCGATCTGTATGTGTCCAATATCCTTCAGGGCATGTATTTGAAACCTTAATTAGAGTCGTCTTGATTGGTCTCTTTCGGTGTATCTCTAATATCCTTACGACATATGCTCCTATGTGTATTCAATATCCTTCCGAACATGTATATTCGATCTGTATGTGTCCAATATCCTTAGGGTATGTCTATTTGAAACCTTTGTTAGAGTCGTCTTGATTGGTCTCTTTCGGTGTATGTCTAATATCCTTACGACATGTGCTATATACATTCAATATCCTTCGAACATGTATATTCGATCGTATGTGTCCAATATCCTTTACGGTATGTATATTTGAAACCTTTGTTAGAGTCGTCTTGATTGGTCTCTTTCCGGTGTATGTCTAATATCCTTACGACATATGCTCTATATGTGTTCAATATCCCGAACATGTATATTCGATCTATATGTGTCCAATATCCTTAGGGCATGTATATTTGAAACCTTTTTTTTAGAGTCGTCTTCGGTCGGTCTCTTTCCGGTGTATGTCTAATATCCTTACCTGACATATGCTCTCTATATGTGTTCAATATCCTTACCGAACATGTATATTCGTTCTTTATGTGTTCAATATCCTTACCGAACATGTATATTCGATCTTTATGTGTCCAATATCCTTAACGTGCATGTATATTTCGAAACTTTTTTTAGAGTCGTCTTCGGTCGGTCTCTATCTGGTGTATGTCTAATATCCATACCTGACATACCAGAGCTTTTGTTCCCAATCCCACTCTAAATCAAAAAAAAAAATCAAAAATACGGAAAACAAAATATTTCTAGTTGTTCTTCGGAGTGCAAATTTTAGGGTTGTCTTCGTATTTAATCTTCTTCTAACTTGAAATTTCAAAAGGCTATCGCCAATTTCACTTTCAGGTTTAAGACGATTAAATAGGGGCAGCTGTTGCACCCCAAAATTTGCCCTCTTATCTCGATTTTGTCTGGTTTAGGCTTCACGTTTATCATAACATTCACATGCATTCATACCATCGGTTCTATGGTTACGGGTTCGAGTTGACTCCCAAAGATTTTCCTTTGAGCAGAAAATACGTGGTGCTTTCAACCAATCTAGGATATTTGAAAATGACGAGGTTTAAACGATGAATCTTATCCTTTCTTATCTATCGGTTTTTGGGCTTGGATTTTGATTGTTGAATTGAGTGGTCTCTTTCTTAATGAAACTATATAAGTTTTGTTATATTGAATATCATTGCCTCCTGAATTCAAGAGATCAATTCATCACGAGTTTAGGACTTCTTTGGTGGTTCGAGATTTTACTACGCAAGCTGATGCCTTGGTTTCTTCGATTATTTAGTTCATTCTTCAAGTAAAAGTTGGGTTATGATTATCGATTATTGATCAGATTGGAGTTTTTGTTCATTTGACTTGCTCGTCGACTTTGTTTTGTTTTGGCAGAGTTACGTATGGCATGTGTGAAAAATACTCATCTAGAGGGTTTGTTTACAAGATTCAAGAATGTCAAGTTTCCACATGTTTAGATTTTTCTAGTCACGTTCATCGCTCACGAGGTTCAAGGCATTCAATATGAAGTTAGAAGTTCTTTTGGTTTCAAATCTTTCTCCACTACCGATATGTTTCAATTGTCAAATTTGGTGATGATCCCATTAATTTCAAGTGGAATCTATCGCTCAATTCTTAAAGAATCATGAAATTGTCAAGTTGACTAAGGTTTTGAATCAAGAACTTTATTTGAGGAACTTAGAATTTTGATTTTGTTTCAATTGGGAAAGAGCTCCGAATTTCTACATGGATAGATGAGCACAAAAGCTTTATGGTCGGAAACTTCAAGGGAATTCAAGTACTTCTAGAATCTAAGTCCTCAAGCCATCTTTGCATCAAGAAGAGTTTAATTCTCAAATTTCACGTACTAGAAAATTCAAGTTCTGAATATACAACAACCATGTTATTACTCGTTTGATTCAAGACTACAGATTGGGGTTATAGATTGAATTGGAATTGGGCGCATATTCTAATCAACATTTCGACATGGTGTGTCTCAACCAAAGTAACATTAGTTTATGGCATATTTTAAGAATATTTGGTTCACGACGGATTTCCAACTTGAATTTACAAATGCTACGACGATCACATTAGTAGTATTTAAAGATTTAAAGCTAAAGACTCATGTTGATACATAATTCTCAAATCTTGTGTTCATGAAAATTCAAGAGTTTCAAATTACTCAAAGGTTTTTATTGTACAAGAATGTAAGAACAAATCAAGATACATGTATTTACAACTTATCAAATCTATGAATACAAGTTACAAAGTTTCCTGTTGAATACTAATGTGTTCTAAACTAATTTTGAATCCTCCAAGCTGCAAGTTTCTTCATGGATGTGTCCTTGACTTCATTTCAAGCCTTCCTCAGATTCCTTCAAGTCTCCATTCCTCATGTTTGAATGTTGTGCCAAAGCCACACCATGGTTCATCCTACATACTTTACTTTCGTCAATCAATGCGAGTTTCATGAAACAATAAAAAGCGGTTAGCGAGTAAGCGGGCAGCGATAATAACACAAGGCCTTACACAATTTCAAATCATCATTAGGGAACTCTAGCGGAATCGGAAATCAAGGTTGGGTTTGGATCGTGTTCAACAACCAGCCTCATAACAAATCATCGGCCATAAACTCGCTACTACAAATCCTCAAGAAGTTTAATTCTTGGTTCGGTAGGAGGTGTAAAGAACGAAAAAAACAAATATTACTCGACATAGCATCATAGTCGAAACTTTAACAGGCAGCAGGGCGGTACCATTTGGTCAAGTTTTACCACAAACAACATCAAACAACCAACATATCGAGAATCTATAGCGTGATACATCAAGCACGGTATATCGAATCTATAGCATCCAATACCTCGAAGCAGACGGGCCATGCAATCTGACCCATTTAATCAATATTTCTAAATCGATTACAAGAACAAGTGGCATCTGATTCGACCCAGCGGATCAAGAACAAATACCAAAAGCCCATTTTCGTTTTCCCAAGCAGCGTGTTTTCAAAACATTTGGAGTAAAAATCCTAACTCGAGACAATATATAAACATTGAAGGCACAAGAACCAAAGCGAGAGAATCGTTGTGAGAAACCTAAAGCGACCCTGACCCTAACCTTACATCATCATTTTACCACCGAGTCCTTTAGAAATTGCAAAAGCAAGAGAGATTCAAAATTGCAGGTCTTTCTCTCGTTTCATCCATTTTCGCACTTGAGCATCAGGATTCCACCCAAATAGAGTTAGGGTTCCTTTTCCCTTTCAATACCAGCAACTGTGTAAGAATCAAACACAAAAATCATGAAATCAAAGCCATAAGAGCAAACAGTTAGAGAGAGAGTGAGGAAACCCCTTTTCGGAGAAGAGCCGCCGCCGTTACCGCCACGAGGGCGATTCTTGGCGCCCACGTTCTTCTCTCGGTGGATCGCGACAGAGAGGAGAACACGGAATCACGGCGAGAGGGTTCTTGGAGCGCGTGAGAGAGAGGCAGTTTTAGTTCACTGTGAGGGTCGTGAGTGAAAGAGATGAGAGAATCGGTGAGATCGTGAGAGAGAGCAGAGAGTAGAGAGATCGCGAGCGACAATCGAAGCGGCGAGAGAGATCAAGAACAGTAACGAGAATCGCGAGAGAGAAGAGAGGTTCTAGTGTGAGGAATCGTGAATGAGAGAGGGACAGATTTAGTTTTGTTTAATCTGTTTTTAGATAATAATTATAAAAAAAAAACTTAGTTTTAGTATTATTTTAGATATAACCATGTTTCTTTTAGTTGGTTAGTAAATTAGTAAATATAATATAAATATCAAATTTTAATTTATGTTGAGTTTTCTTTATTTTACTTAAATATTTAACACAAAGTTAATATATAGTTTAATAGATTAGTTAGATTAAGCCTTGTTGGTTAGTCCAGGCGGTGACACTTGTCACCGTCTGTGTGGTCTGTTCAAAATCTGGTACAGGTACACCTATGGTGACCATCTTGCACTCTCCTTCCATAAGCCATCAGATCTGTCAAGATCCAGATCCAACGCTCCAGAACGGTGGACCACACTATGTTTCCATGGAGCTTCCATACAAGATCCAGCTTTGCTTTTGGGATTGGGCTCAGTTTGCTGTTCACACCCCTCAGATTAAAGCTCCAATCAGGCCGATTTCTAACTCTTTCTTTAAATTTATTATTATGCAAGTTTTTTTTTATATATTAATGTATTAAATAATAATTAGTATAAGATATTTTTTATTTGCTAAATTATCAATTAAATTATTAGTTGATTTTTTATCAAATAGAAAAAATCTATCCAAATAATTATTTAAATTACGGTTGTATTGTGTGTTAATTTACTTTTTTTTATTATCCGTTTTATTATGTTATTAAACATATGTTTATTACTCGATTGTACACTCCACTCACTAGTTAATATAAAAGAAACAACGCCTCTTATCTCTTATTTTTGGTTACCCACACCAAATTCTCTAAGGGTCTCATGGTTGGGGATGGGCATGGTCATCCTCACGAGGTTAATCAAGGCCCTCGTTGCTTTGATTAATCATAACCCGAAAAAACAATTGGTCCACATACCAATAACCATGCACCAGGGTCTCATGGTTGGGGATAGGAGCACCTATCCTCACGAGGTTAACCAAGTCCATATACTTGGTTAATCATAACCCGAAACTTCATTTCTCTACGTCCAATGCCAAAATTTTCAAAAACACTTTCAAATTAAAATAATTAATAGAAATTTGTTTTCTTCAAATCAATTTTCTATAAAAAAGAGAACATTTAGATAAGATTTGTTTCAATTGTTAGATGCCAGCCTAACGATTAAAACGAATCGAAGTTTCTAGTTTATTAGATGATAGCCTAATAAATTAAAAGAAACTTCAATCCATGTTCTAAGACAAAAAAAATATAGTGCTATGGTATTTAATTAAATTGTTGGATGATATCCCGACGATTTAATTAAATTTAAAGTATTTGGGCCATTAGATGATAGCCTAATGACTTAAATACTTTATTCCATACACTTAATAAAAGTGAACTTTGTTTCACCTCACCCTTTTCATAATAAAGATTTTGGATGAGAGGTGATTGGCCGAGACCCCTCACTAATCTCGAGTATTCGAATCGTTAGATGATAGCCTAACGTTTTGGTATTTGTCATCTACAATTAAAATCAATTCAACCCATTCAAATCCTTTTCAGCTCATACGCGGTCATCAAAAACATTTTCTTCTAAAATCAACACAACCAATCCAAGACATTTTCAACAAGAACTACGGAGTTTTGATTTTCCCATTGCACTAGGGAATACGTAGGCCCGCGGTTTTCAAAACTGTGTCAAACTCAAAATAATAATAAATAAACCCCTTTTCTTATTTCTTATTCATGACTTAGAAATTAGCGATTACACACACAAACACATTTCGAATTAAACGGGTCCCATCGAGTACGATGGACGTAAGGGGTGCTAATATCTTCCTCTTGCGTAATCGACTCCCGAATCCATGCTTTTTTTGGTCTTGTAGACCGCCTTATCCGATTTTTGTGGTTTTTATCTATATTTTCCCGTTCTTTTTAGAACAAATAAAATTAGGTGGCAATTTCATTATTTTTTTTGAAAATTAATTTAAATAATTTTTGAAAAACGAGTTGCTTCATTATCCAATATCATTTATGATTCCAAAACTATTTATATATTTTATCATGCCTTAATTATATGTTTTGGAGTATCTGACCCTTTACTTGTTTCGCCGTTGCCTTTATATTGGTAACGTGCAGGTGATCTGCGAGGATGATGAGGATTAGCTCGAGTCTCTTTATTTTGAGTCGCTCTGCTCTGATAATAGTAACACTCGGGTTATGGGCGACGCTATTATTTTGGATAGGATAGTTTATGTATACTATCTTATGATGTTATAATTTTATGTATTGATGATAACTTAATGATATGTACATTTTATGAACACATCCGCTGTGCTGTGGATATTTATATGTCTATATATGATGATTTATGATATGAATCGGTATATCCGACTTTTGATTTTTGTGATGTGCATTATAATGCAAAGTGATGGAAACACGAATATGTGATACCTCAATTTATGTTTGGATGAAATTTTGAAACTATGATTTTATTATTAATTATGAGGGGTAGAATTGGGGTGTTACAATCACTACCGCACACTGTGTTAAGCGCGCCCCCTTCTGCTAAGCGCGACCTGCGACATAGCCAGAATTTCATCTTCTCATCGGAGTATTTCTTCACCAGATTCTTCTTCTTTCCTTCTCCTTCTTGTCGAATTCGATCGAGAAGAAGCTCTTTTCTCTTGATACCTCTTCAATTTTCAAGAATTAAGCAATTCCTCTTCATCATCTTCAATTAACCATTAAAGCATCAAGATCTTCAAGAATTTAAGCTTGATTTCAAGTATTATCATCAATTCAAGGTTGATTTGGTATTTTCTTTGAAGATCTCAAGGAATTCCTCTTCAATTTGACTCAAGCTTCAAGTGTAAGTAAGTGTTTAGTTCAATGAAGCACTTATTTTAAGCTACTTTTTACTTTTATATTTTCTTTAAATTGAATATTGAAGTTGCTTGCAAATTCCATGCGGATTCCGATTCTTGAATTTTTATTCTTGAATTCTTTGATTTTATTTGGATTTTGCGACATTTGTGTCGATGTGAAGATCTTTTGTACATAGCACACACACACTAGTGTATTTACATTTTCTTTTCATCTAGGTCACAAACTTGTGCATATTGCATTATCTATCATATGCTCATGCATTGAAGAACATATAGGTCCATTAGCATGCCTTGAATTGTGAGAATCAAGTTTGATTTGTTTGCAAAAGCGTGTCGAAATGTAGATTTAAGCGCATTTTGATCATTAGGTGTATTTACACTGTACATATGTCATATACATGCACTTAACCTTGTGAATTATTTGCTTTAACTTGAATTCCTCACATGTTCATGCATTGATTTTCATCTATGAGCATTAGAATTGTTACTTTAAGTTAAATTCCTCACATCTTCATGCATTGATTTTCATCTATGAGCATTGAAATTGTTACTTTAACATACATTTCTCACATGTTCATCCATTGATTTTCATCTATGAGCATTGGAATTGTTACTTTAACTTGCATTCCTTACATGTTCATGCATTAATGTTCATCTATGAGCATTGGAATTTTTACTTTAACTTGCATTCCTCACATGTTCATTCATTGATTTTCATCTATGAGCATTGGAATTGTTACTTTAACTTTCATTCCTCACATGTTCATGCATTGATTTTCATCTATGAGCATTGGAGTTGTTACTTTAACTTGCATTCCTCACGTGTTCATGCATTGATTTTCATCTACGAGTATTGGAATTGTTACCTTAACTTGCATTCCTCACATGTTCATGCATAACCTTATGTCTTACGGATAATTCAAGATTTGCCTTGACATACATTATTCACATTGCGATACATGCTTTGAATCACTTGGACATATTTTCTTTTGCATGCTTGAGACTACATAATTGCTTTGTTATGTCTTTTTTTATGCATTTTACTTGCAAATAATAGCTCTCGAGTTTAAATGCTTTAAATAAGCACTTTTCCTTGCTATTTGACTGTTTGGATCGACTTTTGGCATGAAAACATCATTGAAAGAAGATTTGCCATAGCGGAAAAGCCTTGCGAGTTACTGGGGGCACTTAGCGCCACAGGGGTCGACTAAGCGCCAAGTTCTTGACTTATCGGTTTGTCATGCAGCAGTCGCGCCGCGCCACTAAGCTAAGCGTAAATTCCTTGACTTTTTGATTTTTATGTGCAGGAGGCCATGCTTAGCCCCACGTACCAGGCTTAGCGTGACATGGAACTGAAAACTTTATTTTTATGACTTTTACATGCAAAATATCATATGTTCTAACATTGTAGAGCATTGTTTGATATGTATCTGATGCAGGTGCTTGTGTTGTGAATACATATGACACCACCTTTCGATTTTTGCGCTTGTACACATACTTGTACATTCTATTTGTCTACTTATTCGGTCTAACACCGTTCATGCAGGTGTTTTGCGCTTGTACACCTACATGTACATCCTATTGTCTTCTTTTCCATTCCTACTGCGTTCTTGCAGATGTTTTGGCTAGAATGCGCACAAATGTGCATTTTGATCTCGCTTTTGATACTTTGGGCATTTCTCACCGGTTAACTCTTCTTGCATGGCTGTAGCACTTGAAGTATTCCGAAGTATTTCCTAGCTTGCAGTGCTTCAGGGTTTTACTATTTGTTTGGTATTTTCTACACCATTTTATTGCATTCTCTTACAGCTTTCCTAGATATCAAGAGAAGTAAGTTTTTACGGCTTTCTTCTCCCATGAGATGTTGGAATAGAGATGCATTATGGGGCTTCCATAGTTGGAGCATGTTCAAGAACCCCTCTGGTTTATTTAAAGACCCGTTTAAGGAGATTCTACTTGTTAATTGTGTTTGATTTGTTTGATTTCCCTTAGGACCGCTCGACTAGGATAGCTCTCGAGCCTAGACATTAGGATTTATATCCTTTGCATGTCAACATAGGTAGAGAATCCTCTTATCCTCAACCATAGGTCCAGTCTTTGCATGACAACATTAGGGCTAGTACTAGTTAGTCTCCCTTTTGTTTTGAATCTCTCTTTTTGCATCCTTTCATGTAATTAAAACTAAAACTTGCTTCCTTTTCTTTTGAAAACAAAAACACTTAATAATGCTTTGAACTCCTTCACAATGGTAAAAGCAACCAACCAAGACAAACTCTTTTTTCGCCTTCGGGCGCCTTTTTCTTTTTTGTTTAAAACCTTTTCTTAAGTAAAAAACACAAAACCCACCAAAAACAAGTGAGCTGAACTACGACGCTCTGACTTTCCCATTGCACGAGGGAATAAGTAGGCATCTTGTCACGGGGCTTGATCGAGCACAACTTGTAAAAACTTCCTTCATTTCCCCATGGTTTCTTTATTTTCCTTTTATTTTGCATGCATTGTAGAGTTTGAGAACAGATAGATATAACACACCCCTTAGATAGAAAATAGAAGTGGATACCATAGAGTACTACCGGAGTGTGGGGTTCTAATACCTTCCCCTTGCATAAAAAACTCCCTTACCTAGATCTCTCGGTCGTGAGACCATGGTTTCTTCCATCTCAAGTTTATTCGATGTTTTCATTTCTCCTCTGCGAGATAAAAGACGTTCAATGGAGACTCCATCGATATACCCTATTAGTCGGACGTTCAACCGGGTGATTTCAGCTGGCGACTCCACTGGGAAAGTTGACCTATTGCTGGTTCGTCCAGGAGTTGATCCTAGCTTTTATTTTCATGTCTATTTGGTATTTATCTATTTACTCACTTTATCGCACCATCCTTTATATGTTTGCATTACATCCTATGTATTTTACTGCTTTCATATTTCCTATACATTGTCTGCTGTTGTGCTGTGATATTTGGGGTGGGAGTTACAAGAGGTAAAATGCCCATTACCCAGGCCAGATACATATAGGATAGACGGATGTTCATGTGGAATCCCGCGTTCCTTTGACGCGTGTGAGGACACATGACGTACTACATTTAGCCGAGGTTCTCCCGATAATACCATTGTTCTGCATCCCTTATGCATGACCAAGGTGTTAAATGGAGGATCGTCGACTCTGGGTGCCACTTAGAGACCACCTATTCTATTTAGAATTACCCATGAGGTAGGGATGGGAAAAATCATTATCACAGGTACAATGTTGCTGATGACGGATTCGTGATACTTCGTTCTGTGTTATGTGATCTCCGGTATTTTCTTGATATATGGTATTTTCTGGTATTTTTTGGTCCGAAATATTCTGGATTGGTGTTGAACCTTTGATCATGTAATATTAAAATTTGGGCCGAAACTCTGACCGTATTTACATGTGAGTTGGTTCTGTTATTCGCACAGTAGTAGTTCAATATACATGATACATGACCTATGTGCATTGCATTGATGTTTTTCTTTTTGTTTCATTTTTTTAACATGCATATTTGTTTCATTTCCAATATTGTCTAGCCTTCAAGTCTAGTTGTGAGCCATTTCTTGGAAGATGGATACTGAAAGGAAGACCAATCATCGACACAACGTGGTTTACAAAATCCATATGCCGAATCTTGATGATCTTCTTCTGCTGGCCAAGCGATATACTCTAGAGAGCCTTGATATGTTTGCAAAATATTATGGAAGAATGCTATCCTGTTTGAAATCTCCTCTTTCCCAGTATCAAAAAGATGGACTTTTGGCTTTGCTCTAATTCTATGACCGTGAGTTGAGGTGTTTCATGTTCCCAGATTATCTTTTAGCACCGACTTTGGAGGAATACTCCATTATTCTGAATATTCCAATACTGCATCAAATACCTTTTCATCCTACTATGAAGAAATCTAATGACTCTCAGATGGCCGCTGCCTTTTATTTGGGAGAACCTGTGGTGAAAGCACATGGTGCTAGTAAAGCGAAGGAAGATGGTTTTCACTTAAGTTTCCTGCTTAAAGAAGCTCATGCAAAAGCTGAAAAGAAGGAATAGAAAGCATTCAATGTTATCTTGGCTTGCTGCATCTATGGATTGACAAAAATGCCATTTCTATGTGCATCCAAAAGAACCCTGTACCGACACTCTTGGGAGATGTTTATCACTCCATTCACTCAAGGATCTATAAATTTAAAGGAGGGGTTGTTCATCTTTGTGCACCATTATTGTACCGTTGGTTTAGAGTTCTACTTCCTTAAACCGGTGGATTTTTCGACACTCAAAACACTTCAAGATGGATACCAAGGTTGATGGGTCTTTCTGCTAGAGATCTTGATTGATATAAAGATGCTTTATCTAGTCCAGAGTATAAGGAAGTGATTATCTGATGTGGAGATTTCCCTAATGTGCCTCTCATCGGCATAAGGGGAGGTATTAACTACAATCCAACTCATTCCAGAAGACAATTGGGGTATGATTTGAAGGAGCCACCAGAAGAAATGCATGTAAAAGAAACTTTGTACTTTAATGTGCCTGATGATACCGGGGCAATGCCTAAAGTTATCCAAGATTGGGGAAGTATCCATACCGAAGGAGTGCAATACTTTGGTAGAATAGGTCCTACTGCATATGCACCCTACATACAATGGATTATGAGGAAGAATGAAAACCTCTGTTGGCCCTTCGCCATACAAGCTCCATTGTATCCTCAAGAGTCTGAAGTACCTGATGATGTGCCAAAAGGGGATTATGAGTTTTTGCGTGTTCAGAATCGACGTTTCCTTGAAGAAAATGAAACCCTAAAGGTGAAACATCACACAGTTACTCAATAGAAGAATCAACTGATTTATGAGCTCAAATACTTCAAAGGAGAAGCCTCTGATTTTGCGAGGAAGAGAGCAAGAGTTGAGGACCGCTCCATTCCTTCCGAAGACCACAAGAAAGCCATTGCTGAAGTCAAAGAGAAGTACAAGCAGAGGAGACGAGATTTTGAATTCCTTACGAAGTTCAAAGTTGATATAGAAAGGAAACACAAAGCTCAAACCGGCGGGTTCGAAAAGCAAATCTGCAATCAAAAGTTGGTATATGAAGCCCAACTAAAGGAGAAAGGGGTTCAGTTGTCTCTTGCTATAGAGGAAATTGATCGTCACAAGATTCAAATGGGAATTGAAGATGCTGAAGGGTTTCCTATGTCCGACATTTAGGATTTTTTTGTCTATTCGAATTTTGTCGAGAATCACCATCAGGCTTGTTGATGGGATTGCTTAGCCTATCATATCGGAAAAACCAAATGTTCAAACTATTTGTAGACTCTCTTATTTTGGTTTAATGATAATTAGCGCTTTCAGTATCCATTATCTCGTTTATCTTCTTTGGCCTAAAACTTGAATCAAAGTGTTAGAGTCCTGGAAATGTGCAAATATGTCATTACATGCATTACATTCATTCATGTATATATCATGCATAACAGTTTTTCTCGGGATTCTCATCAATGACTTCTGTTCTTATTCAGCAGAAAAATGATCATTCAACCTTCCATCGCTACTCCACTCAAACCAACGAACGTCGTCAAATGGAGCAACTCCAAGCAGATATGGTCGCGATGAAGGCACTCATGGAAGCATATATGGCACAGTTCATGGAAGTAATCACTACCATGAATCGTAATCAGCAGGAATTGAGGGCTCTCGTGGAAAGACCCCATGTTGAGGGTGAGCGACATGAAAATCCTTTTGATGACTTCTCGGTGGGTCAGCCGCGTGTAGTCAATGCTCAGAACAATGACGATTTGGGTGGTAATGATCACTTTCATGGTTATAGTATAGATCTCAACGGTCGATTTCCACCACCTCCACCATCACCTCCTCCAGGGCCTTATTTCTTTGACAATGGAATGCATGAGCACGACGGTGGAGGTCGTCCCTGTTCCAAGGGTCAAATTTTTTATCAAAAAGATGAAGCTTATTCTATCAATGTTAGTTAAGAAAGCTTCCCAACTTAGGATCAAAGGTACTGTTTGCTTGAAGAAAGGTTGAAAGTTGTTGAGGGACAGAAAATGTCAGGTTTGGACATATTTGATTTGGGGTTGGCACCTAGGGTGAGACATCCTCCAAAGTTTAAGGTTCCTACCTTTGACAAGTACAACGGGGCGACATGTCCAAAAACTCACATCACTGCTTATTTATGCAAAATGGAGGTATACACTGAAGATGAAAGGCTTCTTATGCATTTCTTTCAGGAGAGTTTGACTAGAGTGTCACTAGAGTGGTACACGCATCTTGAAAGAAATCATGTTAGGACATAGCGTGATTTGGTGGATGCTTTTATCCAACAATACCAATTCAACACTGACATGGCTTCCAAATCGTACGCAATTGTTGAGTTTATCTCAGAAATCGGGTGAGACATTTAAATAATATGGTCAGAAATGGAGAGGAAGGAGTTGACCACCGGGATGGAGAAAAAATAATTGATATGTTTACCGGCCTCAATGCATACATTATTATCTCGCTTGTAGAACTTCTTCTAGTTTTGCTGAGATGGTTCGGTACGGTGAGCAAATTGAGAACGGGTTAAAATTTGGTAAGATCCAGTAGACCGAGGGTGGAAATTCTTCCAATACGAAGAAAGCTTATAGTGATCATCCTAAAAGGAGAAGGGAGAAACAAGTGTTGTATATGGAAGCAGGGGAAAAGACCAAGTCAATGTCGTGACTATCTCCGCTCCTTAATCACAGGCTCAACAAGCACCTCACATACAAAACCAAAGGCAGCAAGAAAATCATGCTCCTAGATGTTTTGATGTCGTTTTGATGAGTTATGCTGATTTCTTTACCCGTTTGAATGATCTCAAGTTGGTGGTCCCAAAAGCCGCATTTCTACCTCCTCCCCCAAACAAGCGTCCCAGGAATTATGATGTTTATGCAAGCTGTGAATTCCATTTTGGTACAGTGGGGCATAGTATTGAGAAATGCTACGCATTCAAATGCAAAGTACAAGACTTCATTGATTCAAAAGCCATTTAATTGCAAGCCCAACCGCAACAGGCCAGGCCTAATGTTATCGAGAACCCGATGCCGCAACATGCCGGTGGAGTAGTCCAAGCTAATATAGAGGATTGTGAGGTCCTGAATTTTATAATGGATGTTGACCTGGTAAAGACACCATTGCCTTTTGTTAAAGAATACTTGATCAAGAGAGGTGTTTTCGCTGGATGTGAAGCTGGTTGTGTAAGATGTGAACATTGTTTGAATGGTTGTGCAAGATTGAAAGATGGTATTCAGTATTTTTATTACTAGTCGCCAATTGCAATTTGATCGAATTAAGAAGGATAAAAAGGTTGGAATACAAGATTTATCTTTGATTTCTATCCCTTACACTCCGATTGTTATATCTGCACCAACAAAGTCTGTTCCACTGGCAATCACCAAATCCAGTCCTCTGCCGTATGTAAGTGACAAAGTTGTGCCATGGCATTATGGATCAGATGTTTATTATCATGGTATAAAACAAAAAGATGTCTCCTCCTCTTCCAAGAAGGATGATGAACTGGATGTCGCAAACATTAATAACTTTGCTGGTAGTGGTGGTATGACAAGAAATGGTCGGATATTCTCCGATCTGGTGACACAATCAAATGCAGATGCTTTGGCAAAAGCCAAAGGCAAACAGCCGACCAAGCAATCTGAACTACAAATTTCCAATCCTGACCTGGAAAAGCATGTTGAGGAGATTATGAAGTTTATTTGCAAAAGTGATTTTCGAGTGATTGATCAGCTTGCCCAGACACCCGCTAAAATATCTATCCTCTCTTTGCTGTGATATTCAGAGGCACATAAGAATACCTTAATGAAGCTTGATCGTGACTTTATCGTCTTATAGAATCTAGACTGCAAGTATACATCCCTATTGCTTGTAGTTTTAAAGATTATCGAATCCACAGGGACTAAATGTTGACCTACCGCTATCTTAGGTTACTACATAAATCTAAGGCTAGTAATATAAATGATGTTTGGTTTAGGGAACCTAACTGATTAAGATCTAGTGATTTGATTGTTAAAGTAAATCGACGGGTCAAGACATTCTGTCTTAGGAGAATTGGACATCCCAAACAAGATCGGTCCCTAGCAATTTACTACAACTTTCTTCGTCATCGACATTCAACCTGCCTACTGTTGCCTTTTGGGTCGTCCATGGATTCACAAAGTTGGAGCGGTTACATCCACCCTTCATCGAGAAATACCTATTAGCCATCGTCATAGTCTGTGCTGCGAAGGGTATATGGTGAGTCACCTCACTTCATTCCGGTATGTTGAGGTTGATGGTGAGATTCATGAAACCCCGTTTGAAGGATTCAAGACCGTTCATATGTTGAAGAATCCTCAGCAGAAGGAAGTTAAGAAAGACAAGCCGGAATCTTCCATGGTATCCTTGAAAGATGTTAAATTTGTGGTTGAGGTTGGACACCCTGAAGGCTGGGGCATTGTGGTGGAGGTTACACCCAAGTACAACAAGTTTGGATTGGGCTTTGACCCCGTTTGGCGCCGCCAAATTCTTAAAGCACCCATTTTGGTTACTCCTGTGAATTTTTCAAGAGCCGGCATCAGTCCTAGACAAACAAATTTAGTTGATGACTTTGATAATGAATTCGACATTGACAAGTGGATCCGCCCCAGTTTCTATGGCATGGAAATTTAATAATTGGACTTCGGAAGACTGTGTCCCAGTCACGATAGTCAAAGAGTAATTTTCTTTTGTTTCTGTTATCATGCAAAATAATTCACGTGCTCTGCCCAAGGCACAATGAATCATATGTAGGGCCACCATGTTTGCATTTGCAGGTTTTTTACCATTAAATAAAGAACGTCTTTTTCATTCAAATATTTTGTTCCTCGTCCTTCTATTTTACATCACAATTTTAAAACGAAAAATAACAATGCTTTATTTTTCTTTTTATCATCTAAAAAAAAGAGACTAAAATAAGCATAAAATCAATCATGCAGATATGATCCCACACTCTTAATGGATCCCTTTGATAATGACTCTTCTATCTCTCTTTATGACTTTGATAATCCGATCAACCAAGCCGAAGAAGAGGGCGAGGAAGATTGTGAACTCCCTGAAGAGTTAGCGAGAATGTTTAGACAAGAGGAAAGGGTTATCCAACCGCATCAGGAAGAGATTGAGAAAGTGAATCTGGGCAATGCTGATGTGATTAGAGAGGTTAAAGTTGGGGCTTCTTTAGAAGATAGTGTGAAACAAAGACTAATTGAACTACAACAAGAGTATTCAGATATCTTCGCCTGGTCTTACGAAGATATGCCTGGGTTGGATACCGATATTGTTGAGCACAAGCTTCCATTTAATGAAGACTGTCCTTCTATTAAGCAAAAGCTTCGCAGAGCTCATCTTGAGATGTGTAAGAAGATCAAAGAGGATGTCCAAAAATAGCTTGGTGTTGGCTTTTTGAATGTCATCTCTTATCCTCCATTGACATATTGATTGCCACACGGCTCATGTAAAAGTTTTTTCATTTATGGATGGTTTCACCGGGTACCATAAAATTAGGATAGCACCGGAAGACATGGCTAAAACAACTTTTATCATCCCGTGGGGGACTTTCTGCTTTAAAGTGATGTCTTTCGGATTGAAAAATGCCAGGGCAACGTACCAGCGTGCAATGGTAACTCTTTTCATGACATGATTCATAAGGAGATTGAAGTGTATGTCGATGACATGATTGCAAAATGTCAAGATGAAGAAGAGCATTTGGTACATCTACAAAAGTTTTTCGACAGATTGAGGAAATTTAGGTTGAGGCTAAATCCGGACAAGTGTACTTTCGGCGTACGATCTAGCTAGCTGTTAGGCTTCATTGTAAGCGAAAGAGGCATCGAGGTTGATCCTACTAAAGTAAAAGCAATTCAAGAAATACCTGAACCAAGAAATGAAAAATAGGTTTGTGGCTTTCTAGGGAGGTTAAACTAAATTTCTAGATTCATCTCTCACATGACTGCCACGTGCGAACCTATATTCAAATTGTTGAGAAAAGATCAAGTGGTCAAGTTGAATGATGATTGTCTAGTCGCATTCAATAAGATAAAGGAGTATCTGTAGGAACCGTTGATTCTCATGCCTCCCATGGAGGGCAGACCGTTGATCATGTATTTGACAGTGCTTGAAGGCTCGATGGGGTGCATATTGGGACATCATGACGATTCTGGTCGAAAAGAGCATGCAATATACTACCTAAGCAAAAGTTTTACCGACTGTGAGAAAAAATAATCATTGCTCGAGAAAATTTGCTATGCTTTAGCGTGGGATACTCGCCGACTAAGACAGTATATGTAGACCCATACTACCTTGTTGATATCCAAAATGGATCCGATCAAGTACATATTTAAAAATCCAACTTTGATAGGACGGATTGCTATATGGAAATTGATTTTAACAGAACATGACATTTAGTATACTACTTATAAAGCTATCAAGAGTAGTGTATTGGCAGATTATGTCGCCCACCAACTAGTGGATGATTATCAGCCTATGAGATTTGAATTTCCAAACGAAGGCATCATGTACATCAGGGATTGAAATTACTACTCCAATGCATTAGGTAATGGTGTCGGTGCAGTAATTACTACTCCGGACAGTCATCACATCCCGTTCACAGCCTGAATTTTCTTTGATTTCACAAATAATATGGCTGAATTTGAGGCTTTCATATTTTGTATCGAGGCGACAATCGACTTAAGAGTTAACATCTGAAAGTGTAAGGAGATTCTGCACTTGTGATTAGCCAGATTAACGGCGATTGGGAGACTCGTCACCCAAATTTGATTTCGTACCGAGAGATGTGATGAAGTTGGTTCCTTACTTCGAGGATATCACTTTTTATCACATCTCACGAGAAGAGAATAACCTGGCTGATGCTTTAGCTACCCTGGCATCGATGTTTAAGTTCAAATGGGCTAATGAAGCGCCTTCAATTACCTCTCAAAGATTGGATGAGCCAACCTTTTGTTTTGAGATTGAAGTAGAGAAAGATGACAATCCATGGTTTCATGATATTAAGCGATATCTTGAAACTCATGAGTACCCTGAGGAAGCTTCTTAGATGAATAAGAAGTTCTTGAGAAGTTCTTAGCAAAGTTCTTCCTCAACAACGGTGTGTTATACCATAGACATCATGACGGGTTGTTCCTCATATGTGTTGATAAAGATGAAGCTGCAAAGATCATCGAGGAGGTGCATGAGGGCTCATCTAGAACTCAGTCTACTGGGCACACTATGGCTAAAAAGTTCTTGCAAGCTGGGTATTTCTGGTCTACCATGGAGGTTGATTATTTTAATCATGCCCGAGTTATTTACAAATGTCAAGTATATGCTGACAAGGTGCATGTGTCGCCATCTCCTTTGAATGTCTTAACCTCTACTTGGCCATTTTCTATGTGGGGCATTGATATGATCGGAAAGATCGAGTTGACAACGTCCAACAGACATTGCTTTATTTTGGTTGCAATAGATTATTTCACCAAGTGGGTTGAATCAACATCCTATGCAAGTGTTACCAAACAGGTGGTTGCCCGGTTGATCAAGCACAATATCATCTGCCATTATGGGATTCCTGATAAGATCATCATTGATAATGGGTCAAATCTCAACAGCAAGACGATGAAGGAGCTTTGTGAGTCCTTCAAGATTAAGCATCATAATTCGTCCATGTATCGCCCAAAGATAAATGGTGATATTGAAGCGGCAAATAAGAACATCAAAAACGTTGTGCAAAAGATGGTAGTAACCTATCGATATTGGCATGAGATGTTGCCTTTTGCTTTACATGGTTACAGGACTACCGCCCGCACTAAAACTGGGGCAACACCGTTTTCTCTAGTTTATGGCATGGAGACAATGCTTCCCATTGAAGTTCATATCCCTTTATTGAGAATCATGAAAAATGCAGAAATGGATGAAGATGAATGGGTGCAGAACCGCTTAGACCAATTGTGCCTCATATATGAGAAATAGTTAGTAGTTGTTGGCCATAGACAAGTTTATCAGTAGAGAATGAAGAAAGCATATGACAAGAGGGTGCAACCTCAAAATTATAACCCTGGTGACCTTGTGCTGAAGAGGATAATTCTTCCTCAAGGCGATCCTCGGGGTAAGTGGACACCGAATTACGAAGGACCATTTGTTGTAAAGAAGGTTTTCTCTAGTGACTCCATGATGCTCGCAACAATGGACAATGAAGATTTTCCACTACTCATAAACGTGGATATAGTCAACAAATAATATGCATAGACTTGTTCAGTCGAGAAAGAGAATAAGACCAAGCGGCTACGTCCCATATCGGTTCAACGGTCGCACCTTGTGTCAACATCTCAGGCTATTCCAAAGGGCAATGATCAATTCAATCATCGGTTTCGGGAAAAGTGAAGTGATGAGATAGTCGGAGTTATAAAAGTGATAGCAGGGTTGAAACCCGATGAGGATCCATTGTCGCATTGCCATGCATTTTAGTTTTCCTCTTATTTTGTTTTTGCAATTGCCTCATTCTAGGAATTGTCTCCTATTGTACTTGCCTATTTACATGCCTACTTCCAATTAATAAAATGAGTTTTTGCTTGTCAATTAATTTCTTGCATTTGCTAATTTGTTTTCAAAAGACGTTCAAATTTTTGTGGTAAAATTCTGCATATATAAACATTGTTGGTTTTACCATGATCAGAAACTTTTGAATATTATCCCAAAACTTGCGTGACCCGGATGGAAGACAAAGTTGTCACACCACACCAGGGGCACTCCACTAAGAGAGTGTTATAGTAATTCTTTGGTGTTTGCAGATGTCCAAATGCATTGAAGTGAAGGCTAATTGTGAGCCTTCCTCCCCAGCGAGTCAGAATTTGCCTCCGAAAAAGCCTGTTGGATTTGGTTTATTCTCACTGATTCATGCTTTGATGGGCTGATGTTTCTTTTTCACAGTGAGTTGCACGCTTTCTTCACTTGTGCAAATCTTCGGTTATCTTACTCGTGTTTGCATCATCTTTTTAAATATTTGAGTATCCATACTCGGTGTGTGGTAATTCAGATATTTACCACTTTTGAGGAATTATACCTTGCCTTCGGCCTGAGGGATATTATAGTTCTTAAACTTTTGCAAACACTTTCTTAAATACCATCGTCTATGTAATTATTGATAGAGTACCTCTGCTCGAGATTTTTCTCCTTACAAGTTCATCTTCGTACAAGTGTTCTTTCCCCATGGATTCCGTCTTTGTTCGACATTCTTTTTCCCTCGCGAGTTCATCTTCTTAGAGATGTTCTTTCCCCTAGTAAGTCACAAGTTTTCCTCGCTTATGCAAATTTTTCGATTACTTTACCTATGTTTGTGTCAACTTTTCAAATATTTGAGTATCCATACTTGGTGTGTGATAATTCAGATACTTGCCACTTTTGAAGAATTATACCCCGCCTTTGGGTTGAAGGATATTATAGTTCTTCTGCTTTCGCAAACACCTTCTTAAAGTCCATCGTCTTGATAATCCCTAGAAGAGTCCCTCCGATCCGGATCTTCCCTTTGCAAGTTCATCTTTGTATAGATGTTCTTTTTCCCCATTGAATTCGTCTTCGCCTGACGTCCTCTTCCCCTGTGACTGCACCGTCATCAAGTGTCTTCTCATCGTCCAGATCTGTGAAGTTAACAAGCCCTCCGTGCCAAAGATTTATTTTTGGAGTTCGTCTTCGCCCGACGTCCTTTTCCCCTATGAGTGCACCGTCGTTAGGTGTCTTCTCATTGTATAGATCTGCGAAGTTAACAAGCTCTTCGTGCCAAAGATCTATTTTTGAAGTTCATTTTCTCCCAACGTCCTTGCTCCTGTGGGTTAAAAATCGTTAGGTGTTTTCCCATTCGATCTGCAAGGTTGCTTATCTACAAGTGTTTTGCGTCAGGGGCCTTCCTGTGTTCAAATTGGCCAGGCATATAACATTCTGTTGTTGTAGATCTGCGAAGTTGCTTATCAGCAGACGATTCGTGCTAAAGGTATATGTTTAAAAGTGTCGTTCTTCCTCTTTGTCGGTTTCTTTTGTGCTAGATTCCCAAAATTTCTTATGAACAAACGCTTCATGTCGAGGGTCATTGATTGCCATCATATTCAATGAGTTGCTCCTTTATGGGTGTCCTCCCTTCATCATCCCGGTGAAGCTCCCTCTCTCATACTCCCTCAATGAACGTTGATGAAGGTCCCCAAGTGAAGTTGTGCTCCGAGAAAAGAGTATTGAATAATTCCCCAGTTTAATTTATTAGTTCATATTTCAGAACGAATTCCCCAGTGAATACTCATTCGATTGCCAAATTGTTCTGGTAGAAGGGTTTCAACCCTTATCCCATGTGAAGGTGATGTTCAAATCATTGACCGAGGGTGTTCATCCCCAGATAGTCGGTATCATATGATATCCCCGGTAAGTCGGCACATCATCTTTATCCCCAGTTGAAGCCATGATTGTGTAACGATGGAAGCTCTTTTGCAAGCGCTCCTGTTCCCCGTTAGTTCGTTGTCTAGTAGATAATTTCCCCATGAAATCAATTCCTCAGTATGTTCAACTAATCATATTTGATTTCCCCAAGTGAATATTGAATCAACAGTTTGGCTGTATCTCTAACAACATGCCATGTTATCTTCCCCGGTAGAGCTTCTCGATTAGAACCTGATGGTTCAGTGAACCTGATGCATCATCACATCTGCATTACTTAGGAAATTTATATATTGCACAAAATTATAAGCCAAGAATAATAAATTTTTGTCCTCTGTAACGTTCCCGTATCTCTCTGAAATCCTAGCAATGATAATTTCTTGGATGAGTGGTATTTCTTTGGAATCCGTGTTGTCCCAGTTTTTCCTTGCACAATATGTCCATTATTCTATTTGGTGTTGAAATTTCCAGCTCTCACCCTGGTGCAACACATTCGCACTATCTCACTTTAAAAGCAAGCCCTACACTTGTTTTCCCATTTTTGCACAAGAGTTGACTCGCTACAAATTCTTGATTAGGTCTAGTATTACGCTCTCTCCTATACACATGATGCAGGATACTCTACGTTATGTTCGAAGTCTGGTCAGCATTTCCAGCCTACATCTTTCGTTGAAACTTCCAGTCCATCCCTTGGTGAAACGTTCTTAGGATAGGTTCTCCCCCTGTGCCTTTCGGGAACAAGAATACACTTGTTTCTCTCCTCATAGTACAGCGTTCTGAGTCAGTAAAGCCTAATAGGCATTTTCTAGCCTTTGCATCACATACCCTTCTGGTTATTCCCTAGCGTAATGTGATTAGTCTAGTCAAGGTATCTAGTCTTTGCTCTACTAGTATGTAAGTTCTTCATTGTCATTGTGGGTTACCTTTTGAGAACACGAATACACTTGTTTCTCTTATTTGTTAAGCCTAATCGGTGTTTCCTTGTCTTTGCATGACATTCTTCCAGTTATCCTCTGGCGTAATATGGTTATTCTAGTTAACATATCTAGTCTTTACTCCGATTGCATTTGAGCTCTCCCCAGGCATTGTGGATTGAATTGGGTAGAGGCCAATTCTCTTTAGGTTAGGATTACAATTGTACCTCTCTTCACAGAATTTAGCATTTATTTTGTGCCTTTCTCTTGTTGTGATCCAATTATACCTTGGCGCAACATATCCTTTTCCCCAATGAGGCTCATTGGACTTTAAAAAGTCCATACTCATCTTTGATACAGCTTCTGGCATTTAGAACGTAAATTTTTGAGTTCGTCTTGATATTCAATCACGTCGCACCTTGTCGCTCGGAAGGAAGACGGCTACCTTGCTCCCAAGCTTGAGGATGATTGAATAGGGGCAGTTGTTGTACCCCAAATTTTACCTTTTTTTCCATATTTCTGGTTTATATTTCGATTTCATAAATATAAATGTAGTCACATGCATAGCATTGATCCTGGGGTTACCAGGTTCAAGGTATCCCAAGTGGTGAAAGAAATGGCGCGTTTCGGTTGTCTCAGATCACTTTGAGTCCGATATCGATATTCTTCGATTCGCATGCTCAATACAACATATTATAGTCGGAAAGCTATTTCTATTTGATTCCACAAGCATTGGGATCATTTAGATATGTTCTCCAGATTATCTATTTAGATCGGAAGTCGTTTCGTGAAGAAAAAGAATTTATTCGCTTATTTCTCAATAAAGTGAATTTTTGGTTTTCAGTGTGTTTCGGGCACTCCAGAAGGCGTATCTCTCATATCGTCTGGAAGTTTATAATGATTTTTGACTGGAAAGTCCCTCTCATTTTTATCTACAACTTTTTATTGAAAGCTGGAAGCAAATTGTGTGAGGAAAGTCCCCGGCAAAATTGATTTCTCAAGTGGTTTAAACTAAATTTTAGTGTTGTTAAAATCCGTGCGCTCAGTGCACTAGAACATTCGTAAATTCCAGCTGGAAAATCAGAACTGAGCGAGCCGGTGTCTAAAATTCTGTATCGAAATCCTCTACAACTTTATTATCAAGTCCAGAGCCAATTCCTCACCAATCAATACTAGAATTTTCTTCTTTGGAGTTGATTTTGAGCTGAACCGAGCAATTTTCATCTGATACGTGAACTTTGAAAAATCGTATCTCGTTCGATTTTTATCTAAACAAGGTGGGACTAGTGCCAAAAGTTCACCAGTTCCGTTGGCTTCGTTTGTCTCAGAAATAGCCAAGTTCAAATTTTGATCAGAAAACTCTCGTTCGAGGCGTTTTCTTCGAAGACCGCAAATCAAATTCTACATGTTTCAGTCGCCCGAAAACTGTGTTAAAACTTCAAAAATTCGTATCTCTTGGACCATTCGTCCGATTGAGTCAATAATTTATCTTGCTCAAGAAAAATTACATTCCGAAAATTTTTTGTTTACATTCTGACTTCAAATTCCTAACAAATTTAGCTGTTTTGGACCAATTACGAAAATTATTCGGATAATCGCGATTTCGGCTTGATTGTGGATCCAAGGCACTAAAAGGCCCAAACTCTCATACTATAAATATATTTTTGCCTTCACAAATTGTGGGAGGATAATTATTTTCTCAAATTACACACCAATCACTCTCAACTCTCTCTAATTCTCTCCCAAACCAAAGCCAAAACTCAAGAACAAAAATCAAACTTCACTTTTCCCTCCAAGCAACCACCATAGGCCACCACCTGGATCCTCCCTAGCCTCGCTAAGCGCGCCCCCTGCCGCTAAGCGCACCCTACGACTTATCCGGAATTTCATCTTCTCATCGGAGTAGCTCTTCACCAGATTCTTCTCCTTTTCTTCTCCTTCTTGTCGAATTTGATCTGGAAGAAGCTATTTTCTCTTTATTCCTCTTCAATTTTCAAGAATTAAGCAATTCCTCTTCATCTTCTTCAATTCACCATTGAAGCATCAAGATCTTCAAGAATTTAAGCTTGATTTCAAGTATTATCATCAATTCAACATTGATTTGGTATTTTCTTTGAAGATCTCAAGGAATTTCTCTTCAATTTGAATCAAGCTTCAGGTGTAAGTAAGTGTTTAGTACAATTAAGCACTTATTTTAAGCTACTTTTGACTTTTAGCTTTTCTTGAAATTGAATATTGAAATTGCTTGCAAATTCCGTGCGGATTTCGATTCTTGAATTTTCATTCTTGAATTTTTTGATTTGATTTGGATTTTGCGACGTTGTTTGTGTCAATGTGAAGATCTTTTCTATATAACACACACACACACACTGGTGTATTTACATTTTCTTTGCATCTAAGTCACAAACTTGTGAGATTGCATCATCTATCACATGCTCATGCATTAAAGAGAATATAGGTCCATTAGCATGCCTTGAATTGTGAGAATCAAGTTTGATTTGTTTGCAAAAGCGTGTCGAAATGTAGATTTAAGTGCATTTTGATCATTAGGTGTATTTGCATTGTACATATCTCATATACATGCACCTAATCTTGTAAATTGTTTTCTTTAACTTGCATTCCTCACATATTCAGGCAATGATTTTCATCTATGAGCATTGGAATTATTACTTTAACTTGCATTCCTCACATGTTCATGCATTGATTTTCATCTATGAGCATTGGAATTGTTACTTTAACTTACATTCCTCACATGTTCATGCATTGATTTTCATCTTTGAGCATTGAAATTGTTACTTTAACTTGCATTCCTTACGTGTTCATGCATTGATGTTCATCTATGAGCATTGGAATTTTTACTTTAACATGCATTTCTCACATGTTCATGCATTGATTTTCATCTATGAGCATTGGAATTGTTACTTTAACTTGCATTCCTCACATGTTCATGCATTGATTTTCATCTTTGAGCACTGGAATTGTTACATTAACTTGCATTTCTCACGTGTTCATGCATCTGATTTTAATATATGAGTATTGTAATTGTTACCTTAACTTGCATTCCTCACATGTTCATGCATAACCTTATGTCTTACGGATAATTCATGCTTTGCCTTGACATACATTCTTCACATTGTGATACATGCTTTGAATAACTTTGACATATTTGCTTTTTCATGCTTGAGACTACATAATTGCTTTGTTATGTCTTGTTCTAATGCATTTTACTTGCAAATAATAGCTCTCGAGTTTAAGTGCTTTAAATAAGTATGTTTCCTTTCAATTTGACTGTTTGGATCGACATTTGGCATGAAAACATCATGGAAAGAAGATTTGGTTCGCAATTGAAAAATCTTGCAGGTTACAGGACGTGCTTAGCGCCACTAGAGTCTAGCTAAGCGCCAAATTTACTGACTTATGGGTTTGTCTGTGCAGCAGGTCGCGCTTAGTGCCACCAGAGGCGCGCTAAGCGCCAAATTCATCGACTTTTGATTTTTTTTTGTGCAAAAGGTCGTGCTTAGCGCCACATACCAGGCTTAGCGCGACCTGGAACTCAAAACTTTATTTTTCTGACTTTTAAATGCAAAATATCATATGTTCTAACATTGTAGAACATTGTTTGATATGTATCTGATGCAGGTGCTTGTGTTGTGAATGCATATGACACCACCTTTCGATTTTTGTGCTCGTACACATACGTGTACATTCAATTTGTGTGCTTTTTCGCTTTAACTCCGTTCTTACAGGTGTTTTACACTTGTACACCTACATGTACATACTATTGCCTGCTTTTCCAGTCTTACTCTGTTCTTGCAAATGTTTTGTATAATGCCCGAATATTTAGGTATAATTCTTTAATTAAATATTTAAATAATTGTTTGCGAATTATTAATTGATATTATAATTATAAGTCAGAGTTAATGGGCTTAGATTGAAAGGATAACAAATAGTAGAAGTGGGGGTAAGAACTTAAGCCTAAAATTAATTATGAGGATTATTATTATTATAATAATAATAAGAAGAAATTGGGACTTTTGATGTCAGTAGAAGCAAACGTGGTTTTGGGAACGGAAGAACAGAGCGACGCGTAGGACTAGGAAGAGTTGGAACGATCAAGAATCCTTAGAGCAACCTTCAATCCAAGGTAAGGGTGGGGTTGTGTCAAGCACTTGTCTATGTCTGATGAAGCGACTTTGTAGGTTTTTGTATCAAATATGCGGATAGCAGAGTCGCCACCGACTTTTATTTTATCAATTAAGGGAAGGTAAAATATGAGAAAAAGACCTTCGTTGGATTACGAGTTCGGAGAATGGTTATGAAAAGGAATATTAGCACCCTTTCCATCCGTAGTTATCTGAGCTCTTAGTTACTCTAGATCACTTTTTAAAATTGCTTTACGTGTGTTTGACAAAGATGTTTTGAAAAAAGGCATTTGCTTTGACTTTGTAATGACTCATGTAGGAGTGTATACAAAGTGTTCGGAAATGTTTCGTTTTGAAAATAGTTTGAACTTGAAAAATGAGTGTGTGGTGTGAAAAGCATTTGATAGAGCAAGCAACTAAAGACTTATTTACCCACTCGAATTGGTGGTTTCGTGCTTTACGTTCCTTTAGAATAGCGCTAGCCATACCATTAGTTAGTAGGTAGCTCCATTCGTTGGATGTAAGCGGGACATTCGAAGGGACATCGGTCGAAAGCAACTTGAGGAAGTATCCTAGCACATTCGAAGGGACTATCACCATTTTCATAGGCGATCGAGGTCAAGATCATGTATTCGGAGGCGACATCGTGGGTCTTATGATCTTTGTATCGAAGGACTATGATGATTTGTTTGGAAAACAGCGGTGCTAGAATACCTCTACGTTCGAGGACATGACCATTACGAATTCGCAAAAGCAACGAGAGAGAATTACCTAAGGGGTGCGTGTGTGAAAAAGTGTGTCGATTGAGATATTTTATCTTGAAGATTAGTGGGCTATGTTCAATTATTATCTTGCCATACGCCTAATTACTAGCAATTGATAAGGGTGCGGAAAGTAAAATCACGGAATGTAAGCGGGAATGTAAAGGTCTCTATTACAAGGCTTTGGGAGATACATAATTTAAAATACGGAAAATAAAGTCCTAAATTAAACTATTACATCCCATGAGCAATTACATTATTGGAAGAAATAGAATAATAAAATGATAAAGAAAATGTGCGAATTGGATCAACTTTGTACAAAAAGAAGAAATCGGGAAATGCAATATGAATCGAACAAAGAAAAATGTTAGAAAAATGCAAATTTTAATATGGAAAAATTAATACATGCTGAAATAAGATAAATATATTAAAATAATTTTTGGGATTTTTGGAAGATTTAATAATTAAAATGCAATTAAAAGTGAATTAAATGCAAAAATATAAATAAAATAAATGTGCATGCAAAAATTATATTTTAAATTTATTAAATTAAATAAACATTTTATGAAAATAATGTAAAAGAAAAAATGTTTTGGTAATTTTAATGAGAATAAAAAATATGAAAAAATTAAAATAATATGAAAATATTGAAATAATTAGAAAATAGGAAAATAATGAGTTTTGCAAAAGGAAAGAACATTGGTCTTGCCGAGTTCGAGCGGAGACCTTGTGTTCAAACTTTGAAAACCAGCGTTGACCAGCGGTGGCATGCCTTCTTGTTTGGAAAGCGGAGTTAGTGGATTATCTGCGTCGCCTTCGTGTTGCTCCGTCTTGCGCCAAGAACTTCATCGTTCTTGTTTGAATTCTGGGCATTTTGCGTCGGCCTCGGAAGCTATGACCACAGCAAACATCAAAATGCAACACATAATATAAATTATATCTAAGACCATGGCTCGATTCCTCGACCATCCGAATTCAATAGTATAGGTCTTATTGTCCAATTTATAGTTTAAAAACCCCGATTCGAGCGAGGAAACCCTAACCATGGTGGATTTGATTTAGGTCACGAAAACACAATCAAACTATGCGAGAAAGTTTCCAAACTTCATTCTAAACATAAAACAAACAACAAAACACGTTAAATATGCTTGAATGTTCAAAATCGAATTTGGAAAAAAGTTTGACAAAACCGGTTTGGATTTCTCATTCTGGATGGTTTTGATGATGCAAGTATCTGGATCGATTACAGATAGCCTGAGGAACAAGATGGAATGCTCAAAATTGCACGAAACCACCTAAATCCAAGGCTTGTTGCTTGAGAAACACGGTTTTTAGTTTGGGAATAGGGTTTAGAACAATTTTTTCCCTTGTGATTGATATGCATCATGTATATATCTTTGGATGGATTTGGCATTGTTTTGGAAAGATTTGATCAATAATCAATGAAAATCAATTTGATATTTCCATGAAAATCAAATTTTCAAAACTTGTTCAATTCAATCAAATCTTCCATATTTGATTCAATTTAGAAATTCTTGGCATTTATGGGTTAATTGGATCACAAGCAATAAAAATCAATCTTTCAATTAATTTTGATTTTATACTTTATTTTCAAATTAATTTGTATTTAAATGAATAAATTCCAAATTAAATAGGAAAATAAAATAGAAAATCGTGGCATTGAGCTTGGACATTCCTAATTGCATGAGGAATAAGTTTGGATGAAGAAAAAGTAGGCCCATTTGCAAAGATTTGATTTTTGAAGTATCTCTCTTGTGCATTCTTTCAAAATTGCCCAACTTGTGAATGGTGTATCTTGCTCAATTTTCCACATTTTGAGTGTTCTTGGACTTTTGGAAAGCTCTGAGAGTCCTCTAAACAATGTCTTTGGTCTCATCTCAATTGGAGTTACCATGCTCAATATATCTTCAAAACAAAAAGTTGACTTTTTGTTGACTTTGAAAATGACTTGTAATGTTTTGAGCTATACCTCTCAAATGAAGCATTTTTTGGACATTCTTGTGAGACATGAAGTTGTAGAAATTGAATTTCCTTCAAAACAAGAGGTGGTGGAAAAATTTAGAAAGTATGAGAAAGTTATGATCGATCAAAGTTCGATTGACTTTTCACCTAGAAACCCTAATTTAGAAAGTTTGACTTTTGAGCAAATCTTGAGTTTTCTTGATGAATCATGATCAACCCTTGATCAAATGATGAATGTAACTTCAACATGAGGATGTTGACCAAAAATTATGAAGTTTGTTGTATGTTGACCACGATTGACTTTTTGTCAATACCGATTTTCGATCATCGAGCAATTGCACGAAACTTGACTTGTGAAGCTTGAAACTTGACATGGAGAATCTTTGAAGCATATGAGGAGGCATGAAGACCATTGGAGATGTTGTAAATCCATCTTGACTTGAGAGATACCAAACCCTAGTTTGGGTTGATTGTCTAGGAGAGGTTTGTCGATCGACTCTTGAGGAATCCTTGAGCATAGATGTATGAAATCTCTTGAATAGATGGAGGGCAAATTTTGGGGTATGACAGCACTTACGGTCAATCTTCTTGTCTTGGAAGGTTAGATTGACACGCTTGTCTTCGTGACACGGAGGTAGAAGATGATTGAACACTCAGTACACTGAAAATTTGCACTCGTATTGGTGATGATGCGGGAATGGGCTTCTGGATGCCATTTGGAGAAGTTGGAGATTTCTTTGAGGGCGAGTCGTCACGCTAAACTCGAGGTTGTTAATAGGAGGCTAGCGGAGATGGGCTTAAGATGCCATCTAGAAGGTCGATCTTTGGGGAGTGAGTCGTATGTTGACTACTGTAGATGTTCACAGAGGAGAGGAGATGGGCTTAGATGCCATCCAGAAAGTCGTCGTTAGACTTCGTGTTCACTTTGAATGAGGTTATTGGTTTGTATTGATTTTTAACCATATATCGGCATTAGAAGTGAAGAAATGTTGACAAGTAGTCGGAGATGGGCTTAAGATGCCATCGAAACGGCGGAGTAAATCGCTAGACTCGTAGTTCTTTGTTGATAATAAGGAATAGAATAAATCTTGTGTTGATTACTCGAGGGAGATTGTAGTTGGCAAAAATGTGGATAGCTTCCTTGTTGTGCATCAGTGTTGATCCATTGCACAGTATCGAAGGATAACGGTGGTCTTCGGATAGTTTTCCGTCGGTTCGGGGCAACCTGGACATCGTCGGAAGACAACCGGTGTGGTCTTCGGATAGTTTTCCGATCGGTTCGTGGCTTAATCATGGACGATCGTGGGAGGACAACCAAGGCGGTCTTTCGAGATAGTTTTCCGTCGGTTCGGGGCTTAATCTGGACATTTGCGTCGAAGTGGTATTACATTTTGGAGAAAACAAGAGAAACTTTGATAGAATATTCGTTAGTTTATGCAAAGTATGATGCATGACGGTGTATATGAATGACATATGCATGAATTATGACTTTATGGGAAATGTATGAATGATGAATGTTGTGATATTTCAAAACATATCCATCTTGAAGAAGATCGGATGTTACATTTGAAGATTCGACTCTGCTTGGGGAATTAGTGGGTGAGAACCGCTTTTGAAGGAGAAAGATACCAGATTCCTCCATTGCCTTATCGACCAAGTCTTGGGCCTAGATATTGAGGAGGTAGAGATTGAGAAGCTCGTTGTTGGAGATCTCACATCTGAGACCTATGGAGGAGATGCGGGAGGCGATCCGTTGGGGACCTATGTATGAACCTATTGAGGATTTTAGAGGCGCTCTCTTGGGGATTACAGTGTAGATCTCATTTGGAGAGCATTTGATGGTTCTTGAACCGGGCTAGAAGAGTGCAGGTCAGTTGTAATCTCTTGGGAATAAAGGTGTATGTTTCCTCCGATGCCTATCGACCAAGTTTGAGTCGGATCTTTCTGGGGAGAAGGGGAGGATTGAGACACGTCCGTGGGGATGAATACCTTATTTGAGGGATGAGGTATTCTTGCTTGGAGGCGATGTAACGTTGCTCGGTCGTGTGGAATTCTTGTCGGGGACTTACGTATATTCCATTGGGGTAGGTGTGTTGTGGTGACACCTTTGTGGGGATCATGCTACGTGGGGAGCTGCATTGGTGACTTTCGTTGTCATCTCGATTCTGGAGCACTGTAGTAAGTACTTTTGTATGCTCACTTTTTATGTTTGTGATTAGATTCTTATTGTCAAATGCATATAATCATTCAAGGCAAGCGTTAGACTTATTGCGACAACGATGAAAATTGTAAAGAGAAAGAACTTCGCATTTATTTGCAATGTGGCGTATGGATAGTTTGTACGAAGGTAAAAGCTATGTGGAAATAATCTCGTTAAGTTCCAACTATGCTAGTATATTTCGACTATCTCATCCCCTTAGCACATCGGTAGAAAGTGAATAATGATCTTCGCCATTTGAATCTTGAATCTTGATAGTAGTCAGAGCGGTGATCTGGGAGACATGAGTCGTCGCTTAAATCTAACTTTGCCTAGACACGCCCTTTCGGGTTTTAATCTCTAGGGATACCCTTTTTGCCAAACCACCTTTTCGGTTTTCGACTTGCGGGTGTATTTTTGTATATATCCTTAACTTTTGCCCAAACCCTTTTGGTTGTGAGGATGCCCTTATTTTTGCCTAGGTTAAATGACCTAGCGGGTCTCTTTATCGTAGTATTTTTTGACTATGTCTGCGTTCACGGGGTGTGGAAAGTCTTCACCATCCATGGTGCTAAGTATCATAGCTCATGGGAAAATCATCTTGACTACAAATGGTCCTCGTATGTGGAGTCCATTTCCCACAGGATCACCTTGTGGAAGAATGATAAACTTGACTACTAGATCACCGACTTGGTAGACTCGGTGCTTGACTTCTTGTTAAATGCTACGATCATTCGTTTTACGATAAATCATCCATGGTAGATGAATGGCGAGTCGTTCTCATCAATCAAATTAACAGTCAAGGCGGTGCGGACCCAATCGTCTTCGCTAACTCGCGCCTCGGGGAGGACTGCGGTTGAGGTATCCCGAACCTCGATGGGTAAGGCGGCTTCCATCGGTATCTGAGAGAGAGGGGTTGCCCTGCGAGATATTCAGTCTCAAGATATTTCTTCACGTCGTAATACCAAGGTTTCTCTTCTGCGTCAAGCTCATAATGTCTGTTGGTTCGTCAAACTTCTCGATGATGATCACGGGAGCCTCGTTGTCCCATCGACCTTGAACATAGATGACATAGTAGCTAATCGTCACCTTGTTGATTCTCTTCTCGGAATATGATCAAAGTAATCTCTTGATGAGGGGATCAAACTCGAACATGCTCTCGTCTGAATGAGATTCGGATGCTACGTATCCTCGTATGTCGGTGATCACTAAAGGCTGAGTCTCCATACACTTGTAAAAACTTGATTCTTAAGTCGATGGCGACTTTAAGACCCATGATGCAGCTTAATTCGACCATATTGTTAGTGCAAAACATAATCTGGCGGTGAAAGGCGTATGTCCTGAGGGGATGTAATGATGGCGCCAATGCCATTGCCAAGTGCATTTGAGGGCTCCATCAAAGACCATAGTCCATCGGGATCCTTGTTCGGGTCCTTCGTGCGGGCTGGTTCTTATAATCTGTAACTAGTAGAACATCTTCATCTGGAGACATGGTGATGGATGACTGCAAAGTGTCTTGGATGTCATATTCGATCAAGATCATTTGCCATCTTGCTATTCTTCGGAGAAATTTGGTTTCTCAAAGATGTATTTTATTGGATCCATCTTGAAATCAACAAGGTAGTATGGGTCACATATCTTGTCTTAGTCGTGAATGAGCATTGCAAGTTTTCTCAATTTGTGAGTATCTTGTTTCACGATCGGTAAACTTTTGCTAAGGTAGTATATTGCATGCTCTTTTCGACCGGACTCGTCATGTTGCCCCAACACCCCATTGAGTTCTCTATCTTGTCAGTACATGATAAGAGGTCTTCCTTTGGCGGCATCGGGATAGGAGGATTACTGTGGGTACTCCTTGATTTTCTCAAAAGCGATCAGCGATCGTCATTCCATTCCACTACTTGATCTTTCTTTAGTAACTTGAAGATTGGCTCACAAGTAGCGATTAGGTGTGCAATGAATCGGCAATGTAGTTCAATCGGCAGAACCTCGACTTCCTTCTCGGTGCGGGGTGGCATCTCTTGAATAGCTTTAACCTTGGCGGGATCAACTTATACCTCTTCCTTGACTACAAACCCTAGGAGTTTTAGGATCGACTCCAAGGTTCACTTGGGATTGAGTCTCGATGCAGCTTCTTCAATCATCAAATAGTTTACGCAAATGATCAAGATGTTCTTCTTGATCGTGATCGAGCTATCATATCGGCGTAGACCTATCTCGTGATGAATCATGTCATGAAACAATGTCACCATAATGCGATAAGTGGCGCTGCGTTCTTGATCCGAATGGCATAACCTTGTAGCGAAAGTGCCCAGCTGTATGTAGTCTTCTCCATGTCTTGGGCCATTTGATCGATTATAGGAGAAACCATCCATGAAGGAAAAACCTTATCTTTGGCGGTGTTGTCAACGAACATCAATATGAGGAAGTGGAAATCGTCTTTCGGACTTGCTTTGTTCGGATCTACGTAATCCACACATTAGTACCTTACCATCCTTCTTAGGCACGGGTACCACATTGACCAGGGGATAGGAAGTAGGCTAGGAAACCGGTTGAGCGCTTCATAACCCGGCTTTGATTTTCTCGACATCTCGGGGCGCGTCGACAGACCTACATTTCAGGGAGAAAACCTTCTTTTGTCGGCAATCGGTGTACCACAATATCAATGTCTAAACCGGCATGTCTTCGTATGACCAAGAAAAAACCTCAATGTAGTCTCGTAGTATCTGAACCAACCTTTCTTTAACACTTTGCTCTCAAGACCGCTCCTATCTTGATCTCTTTCTTGTCTTAAATCGGTACCCAATTCACAACCTCGACTTGCTCTTAGGTAATGGTTGTATAACTCGCTCTTCTTCTTTATGCGATCGGCAATTCTCTGGCACTTCACAATCTTCCTCACTTTCGTCTTGACTTGGTAGATCGGATTATCAAAGTCATATTTAGCACTAGCATAGGCATTATTAACGAGATTCGGAGTGATTCTGCGATGTATCACGTGGGTGTGTGTAAGAAACACATAGCCTTTTGAAGGGGTGATAAAGTAAAGAAAGAAAACAAACAATTGAATGCAAAAGTCCAGCGATTTATTGAATGAAAATACATAAGCGACGATAATAACCCTGTAAGCGAGCCATGATGCCGGGTAAGGCACTAGGCTTTCAAAGTTTATTGTTCAAAACATAAAGAAATACGAAAAGCAAAACAAAACAAAAGCAATTACTCGACTAAAGGAGATTGGTATGGCGTCTTGATCTTCCATTCTTTGAACCCATGATATGGAGTTAGGAAGATCCACTTGCGATGTCGAAGTCATTGTCGTTGTCTTCTATAGCATGGATTCCCTCTGGTACGATCGGAAAGGAAGTTGGCCGACACGTTCGTGGCGTATCATCTTCGACCCTTGATGGTGAAGCCTAAACCGGTCTTATCAAATTTGAAAGGAAGATCGGGGCTGACCCCAATAGTACTCTTTCCTTCTTGACGGCTTGAGCATCTTTCAATGAGGCCATCCTAAGGCGGAACTTTAGCATCTTGGGGTGACTAGAGAGTCAACAAGCATGACTCGGGAATTGTTTCAAAAGCTTGAGGGGTCTCGAAGAATTCACCCTCCATCTCGAGATAGCGGAATGTGTAGATGTGACCATATATTCTTCTTCACCACATCTTTGTGACCTTCCCTTTCACGGGTATTTGACGATGTAAGGTAGAGTATGATGCTGCCCGTGTATCCAAGGGCGTCCAGTAGGCAAGAGTAAGCGGGATGGATGTCCATGACAAAGAAAGTGGAATCAAAATTGAGGAACCGACTTTAATGAGTGAGCTCTCCAATCTTGTTAAGCTTAGAACCATCAAAAGCTCTTATGATAATGTCTTGGGTCTCGAGAACCAACCCTTGACATCAAGTCGCTCAAAGCGATCTTGGAAGGATATTCGAAGCAGGTATCTACCAAGACATGAGACAATGTAGTGCCCTTGCATTCAACGAGATGTGCAAGGCTTTGTTGTGTTCTTTCCGTGAGTCAAATCGACATCGAGAGAAACCTAGGCCGTTGTTGGCAGCCGGGCTAGCAATACAAACATCGAGCCGGTCGGTGGTAGTGTCTTGCGGTACATGAGCATTCTTGAAACTTCACCAAGGCATTAGCATGAGCCTCGAACACAAGAGCAAAGCAAGCATGGAAATCTTGGAAGGATCTGTCTAACATTCCCTG
Source organism: Vicia sativa (assembly GCA_021764765.1). Classification (NCBI taxonomy): domain Eukaryota; kingdom Viridiplantae; phylum Streptophyta; class Magnoliopsida; order Fabales; family Fabaceae; genus Vicia; species Vicia sativa. The sequence continues at coordinate 71,925,641 of CM038794.1, read as the reverse complement.
ACATTGTAATCACTCTTCTTGATGATCTTGAATTTCCTCCATTTCTTGTTTGGAGGTGTCTTTAGTAACTTCCTTTGGTACTTACGGTTGAGCGGGATGAGCCCGATTCTTTCCCTTTAGGGGGGATATTGATTGAGTATGAGTCGCGGTGTCTTTTGGAGGAGAGATCTGGAGAGAATACCCTTAGGTTACGGTTACCTTCTTGGATCGGTGATGTTGTCAATGTCGAATAGAAACTTGATAAGATCTTCAATGGTCGAGAGGATCTTGTTTGACACCATGATAGTAAACATCGACTCCATAATTCAAGGATAGCCTTGTTAGAGGAATATGGCGGTCTTGGAAGTGATAATGAGAGGTGCCACCAAGCACAAGGATCGTGAGAGGAAATCCTTATTGTGTTAACATCGGCATAGTCTTGGAAATCGTCACCCCGTCCGGTCGCCTTAACATCTTCAATAGGAATCTTGTAACTCTCGGGAGCGATGTACTTCACCATGTAATCATACTTTCCACTTGGCTGCCCAGGTATCCCCCAGATAGCGCGGTTTCGTTCGCATTGTCGATCTTCAACTTAGACATTTCTTCACGACTTACGCACGGTGGTTTTGAAATAGTATCTCACGGTTGTCCATCATACCTTGAACCGTCTTCTCAACCAACCAACCATCGAGCGGATGGGCACTGACGATTCTCTGGGCATCTGGGTTGACACGGCTTAGCAAATTCTTCTTACGGTCATCGGAGGAATGGTCAAGTCATTTATGTTGAAAACATAGGTATCGTCTGTGACATTGGAACTCTTGTCATGAATAGGCATAGGCGCGTTGATCACATTCGGTCTCAGCGGGAGGATCGAACTCAATGCAGCTTGATCATATCTTGAATTTTGTTCTTGAGCCCAACAATCATCGATTACTATGTCACGGGCTATTGGAATGGTAAGCACACTTAGCATTAGGATTGTATCTCGGAGAAGTGTTGACATTACGAGGAGGATCCCTCAAGGTAATCGACTCTGCTTTCAACATGTGTTGCAAGGCTTGCGACAATGGCATGTTGATCTTAAAGCATCTTCGTGGCGCGTTAGTTCTGTGCGTTGTCTCGTGAGTTGTCTTGATGTAGGATTGGAGATCTGGCCCCACAGTTGAGCGGTCGGTCTTGGCTCGACTTTTCGACCATATCGACATTAGCTTCTTTCTTACCACCAAAGATCTCTTTGCGGCATTTGAAGATGACTCTACATGGATCTTCCACTCTTGATACCGACTTGATCGCTCGCTTTGTCAATATCACTCGGTGAATCGGATGAAGAATTTCAATCGGATGATTGAAGAATGGGCTGTTGTGTTCCATAAACCAACTCCACTATTGGACAAGGGTGGTTGAACTACTAGATCTCTCCATTTTGAGCATACTCCTTGAACTTCGTCACGACCCATAGACATGCTTTGTAGTTGCATGCGAGTGGGTGTCAATTGACATTATACTCATCATGCGTGAAAGCATCGGCCAAATCACTCCAATACGGATCATTCTCTGGTGATAGTACCATTCAAGCGGGTTCGGACAAACTCTCTTGAAAATAGTGCATCCTGACTTTACATCATCGGTGTGGGGATTGATCTTACGAACATAGGACTTGATGCAACTTAGGGCAAGTCATGCCATCATACTTGGAAAAGTTGGAACTTTGAACTTGGGAGGAATCACGACACGAGGCAGACTCGGATCATCAAAATTCAGCCGGACATTTCGGGTTTTCCACGGCATTGAGACGGTCTTCAAGTTGTTTATACTTGTCATCTTCATCAGTCTTGGCTATAATCAGGCGGTCCTCTCCTCCTTTCTTTGGCTCACTGGTCACCTTCATCACCCTTGGTACTCCCCTCGGTATGGACACTTCCTTGAGAGAGCTCGATCCGGTGACCACTTTTGGACCCCCTTTGAAGCGTCTACCCATGTTGAGGAGACCAAACCTTCTTCTTCTTGTTGATGAGCTTCTTCAAATCTTCTTGGCCTTGGACCAAGTTGGTGAACATCTGCGGCCCAGGCATTACGAGCTTGGAGATCTTTGTGATCTGTTCAGAGCCATTTACGCTAAAATAAATAGCGAGCAAATGAGAAAACCAATCTCAATGTACAGTGATGCAATGTTATGCTATGCTATGCGATGTTTATCACGAATGCAATGCAATGTTTTCAAGGACCTTAGAGATTTAAATTTGTTAAACAAGCAATGAACAAACATTTATTAGTACTTCTTTTATTATTCTTTTTTTTTTAAGTACAAGAGATAATTGAAATAATAAAAGAAAAGCATAAAATCCTAAAGCTCTAAGTCTCCACAGGGCTTCCTCTTGGTGCCGATGTAGGCATTGATGCTTCGCTCCTCGTGAAGTAGCTTGTCAACTCTACACTTTCTTCGCTTGCATATTGAGCTTCAGGTATCCCTTTCTTCTTTAGTTGAATCCGGGATCTCTTCAAGTCTTAAATCGGTAGGCATGTCGGGATGGAGAACGACATAGTCGTCACCTATAACAGGTTCCATAATTCTTGGTAAAGCAGTGAATGGCATCATGAGGTTTTGAGCTCGAGCTCGCACCCATTTGAGTAAGGTTCCCAAGGAATGGAGTTCGGGTGCCCCAAAGTCTTAGTATCGATCTTCTTTACCATGCCCCAACATGTATGAACCTTAAATCGGTGATGCGGAGATCGTGGTTGTAGTCGAACACAACATCTTGGAGAAGCATATCATGTGGACCATCTCTTGAGCAAAACCAAGCGGCGTAGAGCTAAAGAAGGGTTGTAAGTAATACCTCCCTTATACCAAGTAGCGGTACATTAGGGAATTCTCCACCGCTCGATGAAGGTGAAGTCCTTTTGAGAGAAAAGATTCCAACGGATATCGAATGAGAGAGTGACATCAATCTTTGAGACCATCTCAACCTTTGTTCATTCTTCAAAAGCGATGGAGGAAGGTGCGAAATAAACCACCTTGAAAGTAACGGTATACAACACATGAGAGTTCCTTGTCGCTTAGTAATGCAGTGTGTGAGAGAATGTAGGATGTCTCCAAGTAAAGTAGGCCTTTGGATTACGGGTGAGAACAACTTGATGGCATTGATATCGATGAATTGATCCGAGTTAGGAAATAGAACCAAACCATAAATTAGCAAACAACATTCTCAAATGCATGGAAACTCATAACTTTGAGGAATTCTCGGGCTTTCTTAATTAAGAACTTGGAAAGTAAACCCTTAACTCCCTTCTAGTTTCCCAATTAACCCGATGTCCGAGCGCTTAAGATGTAAAGGCGATGCAATGTCTTCGTACCTAGGAACCTTTTCTAGACCGGTGAATGGCATTTGGTCAAGAATAGGTATCCCAAGTAACAGAGAACTCTTCAAGGTAGGAACCAAGCGATAATCTGGAAATGTAAAGCAATGGTGTTTGGATCGAAGAGCTGGAATAGGACATGCATCATATCTTCTTCAAACGGAGATAACCAAATCAAGTAGATAACCATGTCTTTTGATGGCGAGCATGATCGGAATTTACGAAACCAATTCTTTGAGTTGAGAAGGATACCCATGAAGTTGATTCGGATAGTCTTTCTAGAAGCCATAATCCCTACAAAGCAGGCAAAGATAAATCCTAGGTCCTTGAAATAGTTAGAAATGATATGCAATGCGGATGATGTCATGATGTCATGTTTAGCACACAAACAATTCACACAATGAGCCTAGGTTTAAGGCTTGCATGAGGTATAGGTGATTACCCCACCAAAAGTTTGAGTTGGTTCATCTGTCCTATAATAGCGGGTTCTAGGAATCTCACATCACAGATCTTTCTCGTGGCGCTTATTTCAATGACGCCAAGTGGTCGATCGAAAATGTCCCAAAGTCGATCTCAATGAGCGTAGCATCAGTATCAACCAACCTCGGTCTACACAAAGCCGGCCATCTCACTACCTTCTAATGGCCAAGATGGGTCAATTAAGGTTCTAAAAGTTTAGTTAGCGCTTGATGACACCATGAAGCCAAATACTATCTTCAACTTGGGAATGAAGAGTATCGGGACAACCAAAGTGTCACGCTAACGTAACCCTCATGTTGACCGTAGTTATCGCTAGCGGTCATGATGATCTAATGCTACTTACCTAAAAGGAAACCGGATCGGGTGTAGGATCCCAACAATATAATACCCAAGCAACCCTTAAAGATAAAGCATACAAGTCAAACAAAAGCGATAAAAGTTATCTAGAAATCCCTAAGGCAATTCTCTCTTTTAGGTGTTTCCCAGTGATCGCTTGATTACTGTGTCGGTGAAGCGACTTTGTAGGATTTTGTATCCAAATGTGCGGATAGCAAAGTCGCCACCGACTTTTATTTTTATCAATTAAGGGAAGGTAAAAGTAAGAAAAAGACCTTCGTTAGATTACGAGTTCGGGAGAATGGTTATGAAAAGGAAGGTATTAGCACCCTTTCCATCCGTAGTTATCTACGGGCTCTTAGTTGCTCTAGATCACTTTTTTAAAATTGCTTTCTGTGTGTTTGACAAAGATGTTTTGAAAAAAAGGCATTTCGCTTTGACTTTGTAATGACTCATGTAGGAGTGTATACAAAGTGTTCGGAAATGTTTCGTTTTGAAAAGAGTTTGAACTTCGAAAAATGAGTGTGTGGTGTGAAAAGCATTTGATAGAGCAAGCAACTAAAAGACTTATTTACCCACTCAGAATTGGTCGTTTTCGTACTTTTACGTTCCTTTAGAATAGCGCTAGCCATACCATTAGTTAGTAGGTAGCTCCATTCGTTGGATGTAAGCGGGACATTCGAAGGGACATCGGATGGTCATAGAAAGCAACTTGTAGGAAGTATCCTAGCACATTCGAAGGGACTATCACCATTTTCGTGGCGACAATCGGGGTCAAGATCATGTATTCGGAGGCGACATCGTGGGTCTTATGATCTTTGTATCGAAGGGACTATGATGATTTGTTTGGAAGGCAGCGGTGCTAGAATACCTCTACGTTCGAGGGACATGACCATTTTGAATTCATAAAAGCAACGAGAGAATTACCTAAGGGTGCGTGTGTGAAAGAAGTGTGTCGATTTGGATATTTTATCTTGAAGATTAGTGGGCTATGTTCAATTATTATCTTGCCATACACGCCTAATTACTAGCAATTGATAAGGGTGCGGAAAGTAAAATGCGGAATGTAAAGCGGGAATGTAAAGGTCCTACGCTATTACAAGGCTTTGGGGCAGATACATAATTTAAAATGCGGAAAATAAAGTCCTAAATTAAACTATTACATCCCATGAGCAATTACATTATTGGAAGAAATAGAATAATAAAATGATAAAGAGAAAATCGTCTGAATTGGATCAACCTGTACAAAAAGAAGAAATCGGGAAATGCAATATGAATCGAACAAAAGAAAAATGTTAGAAAAATGCAAATTTTAATATGGAAAAATTAATACATGCTGGAAATAAGATAAATATATTAAAATAATTTTTTGGGATTTTTTGGAAGAGATTTAATAATTAAAATGCAATTAAAAGTGAATTAAATGCAAAAATATAAATAAAATAAATGTGCATGCAAAAATTATATTTTTAAATTTATTAAATTAAATAAACATTTTTATGAAAATAATGTAAAAAGAAAAAATGTTTTGGTAATTTTTTAATGCAGAATAAAAAATATGAAAAGAATTAAAATAATATGAAAATATTGAAATAATTAGAAAATAGGAAAATAATGAGTTTTGCAAAAAGGAAAAGAACATTGGTCTTGCCAGGATTCGAACTGGAGACCTTGTGTTCAAACTTTGAAAAAAACCGACCAACTGGTGGCATGCCTTCTTGTTTGGAAGCGGAGTTAGTGGATTATCGCGTCGCCCGTATTGCTCGTCTTAAGAACTTCATCGTTCTTGTTTGAATTACAGGCATTTTGCGTACCTCGAGCGGCTATGACCACAACAAACATCAAAATGCAACACACATAATATAAATTATATCTAAGACCATGGCTCGATTCCTCGACCATCCGAATTCAATAGTATAGGTCTTATTGTCCAATTTGTCCGTTTAAAAACCCCAATTCGAGCGAAACCCTAACCATGGTGGATTCGATTTAGGTCACGAAAACACAATCAAACTATCGAGAAAGTTTCCAAACTTCATTCTAAACATAAAACAAACAACAAAACACGTTAAATATGCTTGAATGTTCAAAATCGAATTTGGAAAAAGTTTGACAAACCGAGTTCGATTTCTCAATTACGGATGGTTTTGATGATGCAAGTATCTGGATCGATTCAATGGCACAAGGAACAAGATGGAATGCTCAAAATTGCACGAAACCACCTAAATCCAAATGCTTGTTGCTTGAGACGATTTTTTGAGTTTGGGAATAGGGTTTCGAACAATTTTTCGTCCCTTGTGATTGATATGCATCATGTATATATCTTTGGATGGATTTGGCATTGTTTTGGAAAGATTTGATCAATAATCAATGAAAATCAATTTGATATTTCCATGAAAATCAAATTTTCAAAACTTGTTCAATTCAATCAAATCTTCCCATATTTGATTCAATTTCAAATTCTTGGCATTTATGGGTTAATTGGATCACAAGCAAGCAATAAAATCAATCTTTCAATTAATTTTGATTTTATACTTTATTTTTCAAATTAATTTGTATTTAAATGAATAAATTCCAAATTAAATATGAAAATAAAATAGAAAATCGTGGCATTGGGCTTGGACATTCCTAATTGCATGAGGAATAAGTTTGGATGAAGAAAAAGTAGGCCCATTTGCAAAAGATTTGATTTTTTGAAGTATCTCTCTTTGTGCATTCTTTCAAAATTGCCCAACTTGTGAATGGTGTATCTTGCTCAATTTTCCACATTATTTAGTGTTCTTGGACTTTTTGGAAAGCTCTGAGAGTCCTCTAAACAATGTCTTTGGTCTCATCTCAATTGGAGTTACCATGCTCAATATATCTTTAAAACAAAAAGTTGACTTTTTGTTGACTTTGAAAATGACCTGTAATGTTTTGAGCCATACCTCTCAAATGAAGCATTTTTGGACATTCTTGTGAGACATGAAGTTGTAGAGAATTGAATTTCCTTCAAAACAAGAGGTGGTGGAAAAATTTACGAGAAAGTATGAGAAAGTTATGATCGATCAAAGTTGATTGACTTTTCACCTAGAAACCCTAATTTAGAAAGTTTGACTTTTGAGCAAATCTTGAGTTTTCTTGATGAATCATGATCAACCCTTGATCAAATGATGAATGTAACTTCAACATGAGGATGTTGACCAAAAATTATGATGTTGATCATGTTGACTTTTTGTCCAATACACCCGATTTTCAATCATCTGAGCAATTGCCTGAGGAAACTTGACTTGTGAACCCAGAAACTTGACATGGAGAATCGTTGAAGCATATGAGGAGGCATGAAGACCATTGGAGATGTTGGAAATCCATCTTGACTTGAGAGATACCAAACCCTAGTTTGGGTTGATTGTCTAGGAGAGAGTTTGTCTGATCAACACTTGAGGAATCCTTGAGCATAGATGTATGAAATCTCTTGAATAGATGGAGGGAAAATTTTGGGGTATGACACTATCAAAAAATTCGATATATCGACACAATAAATGAACTTGCCACCGAGATTTATTTATTCTAAGATGGAAAGGGGAAATATCAAATAAAACCCACGAGAGAAAAGAATAAGACGGTCTACGAGATTTAAGAGGTGTAGGTTCAGGAGTCGGTTATGCAAGAGGAAGGTATTAGCACCCCTCACATCCATCGTACTCGATGGTACCCATTTAGTTCAAAGTGTGTTCTTGTGTTTATGTGAAAATTTACGATCTTCTAAGTTTGAACGGAGAAAGGAAGAGAGAATAAATGTTTTTATTATTTTTGCTCGCCTTTGGCCGTAAGACTTAGTGCCTACATACTCCCTCGTGCAATGGGAAAGTCAGAGCGTCGTAGTTCGGCTTGAAAATGATTGTTTGTTGATTGATTTTAAATGAAAAGACAAGTCAACATTTTTAAAGGAGAAGACTCGTCTAACGCCCACAAGGTGTGATAAAGAATAAGGGACTACGCACCAACATGAGGGAGGGTTTAAGAATGCCTCTAGTACTCAAGTGGAGAAGTCGAAAACCTTAGGGATAGAGGAAGAAACATCTCAATTATAAATGAATCACGTCTAATCTTGAAAAGGGTTTAAAAGGTAAAGGGTGCTTGGACGCACGAAAGATATTGAATGTGTTAAAATTGATTTTAAGTTATGGATGACAAGTATCGAAACATTAGCTATCATCTAACGATTCGAATACTAGAAATTGGCGAGTGAGCTCAACCAATCATCTCTCATCCCAAAACATTTATTATGAAATAAGTGTTTCGAGTGAGATAAAATATTTAAATTATTGGGCTGTCATCCAACAATCTAAAGACTTTAAATTCGATTAAGCCGTTGGGCTATCATCCAACAATTTAAACGAATGTCACTCCACTATTTTAATGCAGATATAAGTATTTAACTTATTGGGCTATCATGCAACAACCTAAAGACTTCCAATTCGATTAAACCGTCGGGCTATCATCCAACAATTTAAACTAATTCCGCTCTAGCTTTTTGACATGGATAAAAGTTTTATCTTCTTGGACTATCATCCAACAATCTAAAGACTTCAAATTTGTTTAAACCATTAGGCTACCATCTAACGATTTAGTCAAACATCATCCAAGTTTATTATGAAAAAAAACATTTTTGAAAACAACTCGACGTTGGATCGAGGTTTGAAAAGAAGACTCGACGTTGGATCGAGTTTTATTGAAAGTGTTTTAAATGCTTGGTGAATGGAGAAAGAAAGAATCAGGTTATGATCAACCAAGCCACAAGACTTGATCTATCTCGAGAGAATAAACAAGCCTATTTCCTACTATGGAAGCCTGATGGAAACGAGAAGCTTGGTATATGGACCAAGTGGCGTGATATGGAGAAACGAATAATTGCGAGTAATAATAATATAACAAATAAAAATGATAAAGCCCATACAAGGTGGCCAACACAAGCATAAAGAGATTAAATTACAAGTGTACTAGCAAAGTGGGCTAGTCTACTAAGACGACTAATGGGAACACTTAATCTAAATAGGCTCACTGTAAGAAGGCCCAGGATCAAGCGTACATGTGTGCACGTGTGGTCATCGCGATGCTTCGTAGCTTTGTCGACTTACGGGTTTAAAAATGATTTACAATTATTAGTTAAAAATGATATTTTTGGTTTTGTGTAAGTGATAGTTAAATTAAATAATAAAGTAAAGACAAGCTACATAATTATTACAAGATTTGTTTTTTGGGAGTGGGATACATCAATTATAAATGAGGATTTAAACGGTAAAATAAAAGAGAAAGCAGTAAACTATTTACAACGCAACAAGGGGATTGGGGTATATTTTTCTGAATGGGGATAAAAAATAAATTAAAACGTAACAATGAATTAATTATGTCTTAACAGAATACAAACAAAAACCAAATGCAGAGAAACTCAAATCGATTATTGACTATTGCATTTGATTATATTAGAATAGATTATAGAAATTAATTCTAAGAAATTGCTATACGAAGAAGATTACTATAATATAATTCGAATTTATTTACGAATGAATATGATAAAGTATAATAATAAAAGTAATATGTATATAGTATATATTTACAATACTAAGTATAATAATAAAAATACCACGTATAATCATATTTACAGTATAAAAATAAAATACTAAGTATTTTAGATACACATTACTAAATATTAAATAGTAACATAAATATCAATAATAGTATATATAAAAGTTATATAGATGAAACAGTACAAAATGTATTCTTGGACAATTCTTGTATATCTTTACAAATAACAAATTGGTTAGTAGCATAAGTGGTATAAAAATTAAAATGAAATGCAATTGCAATATATCGGAAGATGGTTAGTAAACAAGTTATAAGAATCGAAACGAAATTAGTGTGATACATGCATGAACCAAAATGATACTTGTATGAATTATGTACAAATCAAGAAACAAGCAACTGATTATTCAAGTATTTGGATAATAAAAAAAGAAAAATGAACTAAAACCAAAGAGGTTCAAGCCATACTACAATTCGAGTTCAAAAAACAAGAAACACGATTATAGAGCATGTTATAATCAATGAAACCAAAAACGGGAAGCAACTATGCATATGAAATAGAGCTTGAATTCAAAATTAATGGATTAAAGCAAATTCGTGCAGCCACAATTCAATCGATTATTTAAGATAAAATGAAAAGACATGTTGTCCCATGAGCTTCTCGGTTATATTATTCATGAATAAACACGACATTAATACTAAACCATCATCGAAACTAGCACGAATAACCTTAATCACAAACTTCAACCAAAAATCAAAATGAAATAAAAACATCGTATCACAACGGTTTCTCGGCTAGTTTTTACGCAAACAAATTTGGAAACAAACATAAAACCTTCATCGAAACCATATAAATATCGATAATCACGGTCAATAAAAATCAATAAAGCAGTTTCATCATCAATTAACCTTTGAATTCTAACTTGAATCGCATAAACATTTGAAACTTATAAAAAAACAATGGCTGCCCCCCATACATTCTCGGCTAGATCCACACGCGATTAAATGCGGCCAATCACAAAACCTTCATCGAAACTAAACATAGATATAATGTAACATCCCAATTCTACCCTCGTAATTTGTAATAAAATCAGAGTTTCAAAATTTCAGCCAAACATAATTTGAGGTATCACATATTCGTGTTTCATCACTTTGCATTATAATGCACTTCACAAAAATCAAAAGTCAGATATACCGGTTCATATCATAAATCATCATATATCAACATATGAATATTCACGGCACAGCGGATGTGTTCACAAAATGTACATATCATCATGTTATCATCAATACATAAAGTTATAACATCATAAGATAGTATACATAAACTATCCTATCCAAAATAATAACGTCGCCCAAAACCCAAGCGACTCAAAATAAAGAGACTCGAGCTAATCCTTATCATCCTCGCGGATCACCTGCACGTTACCAATATAAAGGAAATGGCGGAACAAGTAAAGGGTGAGATACTCCAAAACTTATAATTAAAGGCACGATAAGATATATAAATAGTTTTGGAATCATAAAAGATATAGGATAATAAGAGTATGTCAACATATATAAAAATCTCACATACTTTAAATTATTATTTAGTGTATAAAATCAACACTTTAATTTTGTCACGTAATCATCATAATCATATCAAAACAACACATAAATTCCATCGCCATAAACTCATATCGTCGCTTTACCGTCATGTTATATTCATCGCATAATCTTCATGAAATCATCTCATTATATTCACTTTATGTTCAACACAAAAGTCATCACAAAACAAAGTATCATATAACATCGCAATTCATCATAAGCCATTAATTAAAACTCAACACCAAAAGACTCAAGAATAAACATAATCGACTCCATGGGACACGACTATGTTATGCATGTGGTACCCGTCGCTTTATCCATAATTAAGGACATTTGGCATAAAGCCCATCGTCGCTTAGCACAAAAGCCCTCGTCCCTTGGCATAAAATCCCTCGTCGCCAATGCAATGTATGTGACTTGACAACACGACATCACAACCACGACACAACAAAACATCATTATCGCACATCAAAATTTGGCATAAAGCCCACGTGGCCATATTTATCCACATCAAGATAAACATATCATCAAGCATTCATTTTTAACAAACCGTCGCAAACATCATATTTACTCACACCACATCATTATCAAATAATTCACTAAATTCCAAACACGGAAAAATAACTAAACATCAATAATCGTTGCAAAATTCGTTCATAATAATCGGCATCAATTATAATCATTAACGTCGCAATCAGATTGTCCATTCGCAACTTAAACCGACTAAAACGCAACTCGGTTCAACTTAACCGTAAATTGACCTATTTCGGGTCGCTTCGTTAAAAACTCAAAATCTCCAAAAACTATCCTCACCATGACGTTCTACACGTCAAAATTTGCTGGCACGTAAATTTTCGTTCAATTCGGAGCAACTAGCTCCGTCGCCTAAATTGCCGAAATTGGGAAATCGGAACATAATCGGGTTCCAAATTTAATCGGCTAACTTATGTCATATTTATATTTTATTAATATAAATAACTAGTATATGAAATTATGGAAAAGGAATAAAACAGAAACTATTTTCAGGATTATGCAGAACAGGTATTACTGAAACAGAACACAAAAACGAAAAAAAAAACAAAATGAAATAATTTTCTCCTCCCATGCATAAAGGGACGGACGTCCCCTGGAATACAAAGGGAAGGGGACGGGCGTCCTCCCTTGTGAGCTGGGCGTCCCTTGCTTAAGTGCTTCATGCACTATTCACCCCTTTCTTCATTTTCTAATTCATTCCAAAACCTGTTTTTACATGTTTTACAGTTTCCTTTATATTTTCCATTACTACAACTTCTAATTTCTACTAGCCATAGCAATAAATCACCAACATCAATACTCCTAACTCAACTTTTCTAATTTAATCCAACAATCACGCAACAAAACTCATAAACGATAATATCAATTTTTATCCCAAATCCAAAATATATCAATCAAACCCTAACTATAGGAAGTGGAAAATCAAACCCCTTACCTGAAATACTTGAATGATTCTTGATGTTCCAACCAACTCAAAACCCAAGCTTTGTGTTCTTGTTCTTCTCTTCCTCCAAAACTCTCTCTAGTTCTCTCTAAGTGTGTTTTAGTGTTGTAATGGAAAAATACAAGGAAATGGTGGGTTTGGTTTGTTTCTACTACTAAGACCATATGGTGTACACCCAATTCCCTCTAATTTGCAATTACACCACCAACTTGTCTTGCTATTAAATATAACACTAAATAATATCAAATAATATTATTAACCCAAATAATTAAAATAGCTCTGAGAAATTAAATATCGGTCAGAATAATATTTTACTGAACCGAACGGAATAAAAACCGGACCAAACAAAACGTCGCCGAATATATTAACAGATATATCGATTAATATAAATATTCTCGTCGCAAAAATAATCGTCAAACGGTAACTCGAAAATATTAATATAATATAATATTAAATAAAAAGGGGCGTTACAACTCTCCCCCACTTATAAAAGTTTCGTCCTCGAAATTACATGACTCGAAAAGCTCGGGATAGGAATCCCACATCTTCCTCTCCAACTCCCACGTCGCGCTTTCACCAACTGCTTCTATCCAAATAACTTTGACCAAGGAAATCTCTTTGCCACAAAGAGACTTTATCTCACGATCTTCGATCCTCAAAGGCGTCGTCTCCACCGTAAGATTGTCTCGAACTTGAATATCATCTATCCCAATCACATGTGAAGGATCCGGAACATACTTCCGAAGTTTCGACACATGGAACACATCGTGCAAATTCGAATGATTTGGCAGTAACGCTACTCTATAAGCCACTTTTACCACTTTACTAGTATTTTGGTAAGGACCAATAAAGCGAGGAGTTATCTTCTTCGACTTCAAAGCTCGCCCAACGCTGGTTGTAGGAGTAACTCGCAAAAATACATGATCACCATCTTGAAATTCCAAGTCTTTCCTCCTTTTATCATGATAACTCTTTTGTCGACTTTGAGAAATTATCATCTTTTCTCAAATCATCTTCACCGTCTCAGTAGTCTCTCTAACAATTTCGGGTCCAAGAACCACACTTTCACCCGACTCATGCCAACACAAAGGAGTTCTACACCTCCGACCATACAAAGCCTCAAACGGCGCCATTCCAATACTAGCATGAAAACTATTGTTATAAGTAAACTCAATCAAAGGAAGTTATGTATCCCATGAACCACCATGTTCAAGAATACATGCTCGTAACAAGTCTTCCAACGATTGAATCGTCCTTTCCGTCTGACCATCAGTTTGAGGATGATAAGCCGAACTTAACCTCAACTTTGAACCCAAAGCCTCTTGCAAGCTTTTCCAAAATTCAGAAGTAAACCTCGGATCTCTATCCGAAACAATACACATAGGGATACCATGTAAACTCACAATCACATGCGTATAAATTTTTGCCAACTTCGATACGGGATAAGTGATGTTAACAGGAATAAAGTGAGTCGACTTCATAAGCCTATCAACGATCACCCAAATCGCATCATGTCCTCTTGGTGTATTCGGTAACCCCGTTACGAAATCCATAGAAAGGCTATCCCATTTCTATTCCGGGAACTCTAATAGTTGCATCAACCCTGCAGGTTTCTGATGCTCCCCCTTAGACTTCTGACAAGTCAAACAAGCATAAACAAACTGAGCCACCTCTCGTTTCATGCCCGACCACCAAAATAGTTTCTTTAAATCTTGATGCATTTTGGTCGCTCTGGGATGAATACTCAAATTGCTTCTATGACTTTCTTCCAAAATCATTCTCTTTAAATCCACATCATCGGGAATACAAATCCTATTTCAGAACCTCAATACACCCTGAAATCAACAACAAATCAACAAGTTTCACATCAAGCTTCTGAGCTTCTCTTATACTATTAAGGAAATCATTATTGATCTTCAACATTCCCAATATAACACTCTTCGGCGTCACTTCTATCACAAGACTCATATCTCTACATTGCTCAATCATTTCCAACTCTTTCACCATCAAAAGTGACATATGCAAAGTCTTTCGACTTAAAGCATCGGCCACCACATTATCTTTACCAGGATGGTAATTCAATCCAAAGTCATAATCCTTCAACAATTCAAGCCACTGCCTTTTCCTCATATTAAGCTCTTTCTGATCGAACAAGTACTTCAAACTTTTATGGTCACTAAATACTTCAAATCTAGAACCATAAAGATAATGCCTCCAAATCTTAAGCACAAAAACAACCGCTGCAAGTTCCAAATCGTGAGTAGGATAGTTCTTCTCATGAATCTTCAATTGCCTAGAAGCATAAGCAACCACCTTTCCATTTTGCATAAGCACACCACCTAATCCCATCTTAGAAGCATCACAATAAAGAACAAACGGTTCTTCAGGATTAGGTAGAATCCAGATCGGAGCCGTTGTTAACATTTTCTTCAATTCAACATAACTTTCTTCATACTTGACATCCCACACAAATGCAGCTCCTTTACAAGTCAACTTTGTCAAAGGAAGTGCCAATTTAGAAAAACCTTCAATGAATCTTCTGTAGTAACTAGCCAAACCTAAGAAACTTCTAATCTTAGTAACAGACTTAGGAGTTTCCCATCTCAACACAACATCAACCTTAGAAGGATCAACCGCAATGTCATCACCAGAAATGACATGCCCCAAAAAGCTCACTTCACTTAACCAGAACTCTCACTTTGACAACTTAGAATAAAGCTTCTTCTCTTTCAGAACTTCTAACACAATTCGCAAATGTCCTGCATGCTCTCCTTCCGATTTAGAATAAACCAGAATATCATCAATGAAAACAACCACGAAACAATCTAAGTAAGGATGGAAAATACGATTCATGTACTCCATGAATACTCCCGGTGCATTAGTGACACCGAAAGGCATCACAGAGGAATTCTCCACCAGTATCAATAATAGTAATGAGAGGAATGCTATTAATGAAACTAGTACCTCAAACAAGACCATCTTAGTTTGCCGTCGGAGCACCCGACAAAGCAAACACCTTTCCCGCTCTTTGAGTTCTCTTAGGCTTCTTACATTGAGCACTAATGTGACAGTTCTGTAATACGGTGAACTGACTTTGTAGGTTTTTGTATCGCAAATGTGCGGATAGCAAGAGTCGCCACCGACTTTTCTTTTATCCAATTAAGGGAAGGTGAAAAGAACAGGAAAAGACCTTCGTTAGATTACGAGTAAGGGAGAAGGTTGTGAAAAGGGAAGGTATTAGCACCCCTTTTCATCCGTAGTTATCTACGGGCTCTTAGTTGCTCTTAGATCACTTTTTAAAAATTGTGCTTTCTGTGTGTTTGACAAAAATGTTTTGAAAAGGCATTTCGCTTTGACTTTGTAATGATTCATGTAGGAATGTGTACAAAGTGTTGGAAATGTTTCGTTTTGAATAGAGTTTGAACTTTGATAAAAGTGTGAGGTGCAAAAGTATTTTGATAGAGCAAGCAACTAAAGTCTTATTACCTACTCGAATTGGTCGTTTTCGTTTATTTTACTTTCCTTTAGAATAGCGCTATCCATACCATTAGTTGGTAGGTAACTCTATTTGTTGGATGTAGCGGGACATTCAAGGGACATCGGATGGTCATAGAAAGCAACTTGTAGGAAGTATCCTAGCACATTCGAAGGACTATCATATTTTTTCGTGGCGACAATCGGGTCAAGATCATGTATTCGAGGCGACATCGTGGGTCTATGATCTTTGTATCGAAGGGACTATGATGATTTGTTTTGAAGGCAACGGTGCTAGAATACCTCTACGTTCGAGGGACATGACCATTTGAATTCGTAAAGGCAACGAGAGAGAATTACCCTAAGGGGTGCATGTGTGAAAAGAGTGTGTCAATTCAGATATGTTATCTTGCAAATTAGAGTGAGCTATGTTCAATTTTAATCTTGCCATACACGCCTAATTACTAGCAGTTTATAGGGTGCGGAAATTAAATTGTGGAAAGTAAAATGCGGAAAGATAAATCCTACGCTATTACATGGCTTTGGGGCAGATACATAATTTAAAGTGCGGAAAATAAAAGTCCTAATTAAACTATTACATCCCATAGGCAATTACATAATATGAAAAGGAAAAGCGGTAAAAATTGTCCGAAATGAGATAACTTGTGAACAGATGAAAAATCGGGAAATACGAGGAAATTGAATAAGAGAAAAATGTTAGTAAAATAATAATTTTGAATGAGAAAATCTTTGAAATAACATTAATATGTTAATTTAATAATTAATCAATTAAAAGTAATTTAAATGATAAAATCGAAATTAAATTAAATATGCATGCAAAAATAATATTTTTAATTTTATAAATTAAATATACATGAAAATAATTAAAAGAAAAATATAATATATGATAAAAATATTTAAAGAAAATTAAATGAATGAAAATATTAAAAGAAATATGAAAAATAGAAAAGGAAAAGAAAAGGGGTCTGGCGGGTTGAACTCATGACCCTTGAGAGCATCCTCAAACAGTCAGCGCCTTAACCACTGCGCCATGTGACATCTGGTGTTTGAAACATTGAAATCAATTGAATACAAAGGGTAACGTGTCATGGTTATGTTTGAAACACGGTCGGTAGCGTGGACCCCATTAGACGAGGAGAGCGAATCGAGAGGCGTGATTATGCCACGCATACCTCGCGGCTTCACGGTCAGCGGCAGCGAGCCCTAGCTCGTCGTCTTCTCCGTCGATCAAAGCTCAAACACGCAAAATAAGCCAAATAAAGAACAAAGGAAGACCTTATCCCCTAAATCGGACCTACGAATCAATGGTGATATTGGTTTTCTCTGAAAATGCTTGTACAAGCGGTTCGACTCAACATTTCAAGCCCTAATCATGGCAAATAGGTTTCTGGACGTTCAAGCTTGCATGTAATGGTTCTAATGTGACCTAACAATCATCCTGAGTTCAAATAAACACACAAAAAACATTAGCAATGCATGAATTTATGAAATCGAATTTGAGAAAGAATTCAAACCAGTGAGAGTTCAAGGGCACGATCTGGGCAGCCTGGGCTTGATGTAAGGATTGGTTTCGATTGCTGGGAACCTCAGGAAGGTGTTTGGATGATTAGTTTGCCTTGAAACTTGTTGAAACTTAAAATTCGATTTTTCCAACTTTGAGAAATTTTTTGACAAAATAAGGGCTGTGTTTTTAGCTAGGGTTTCGTGTGGCTTGTGATGCAGCTTGCTGGCTATTTATAGAGTGTATTAAGAGAGGAAAAAGAAGGAAAAAAGATTTGATCTTGAATGTGCATTGAATATTTTTCAAATAAAATCAATTTTTGGAGAAAATTTGATTTTCTCTTCAATGTGAGAGCTAGCACGAATTTGGCATGTTCCATGGGCTTTCTTGGACCACAAGTTTGATATAAATTCACTTCTTTTGGAAAAATATCTTATTTTCATATTTTATATAATTTAATTTTGAATTAAATGGTTTTAAATTCAAAAATAAATCAATAAAATAGAAAATTGCCATGGCCAAGCATCAATGGGTCACAAATAATATCATGAACAAGTTTGGATCATAAAATTATAGGCCCATTTGGAAAAAATTGCATTTTGACAAATATCTCCTTTTGTGCAATTGTTCAAAAATGCCCAACTTGTGAATGGTGTATTTTGCTCAATTTTCCTCATTTTTGAGTGTTCTTGGACTTTTTGGAAAGCTCTAAGAGTCCTCTAACCAACCTATTTGGTTTCATCTCAATTGGTGTTTCCATGCTCAATATATCTTCAAAACAAAATGTTGACTTTTTGTTGACTTTGAAAAGGACACATAATGTTTTGATCCATACCTTCCAAATGAAGCATTTTTTGAACATTCTTGTGAGACATGAAGTTGTAGATAATTGAATTTCCTTCAAAACAAGAGGTGGTGGAAAAATTTCTGAGAAAGTATTAAAAAGTTATGCTCAGTCAAAGTTTGGTTGACTTTTCACTAAGAAACCCTAATTTGGAAAGTTTGACTTTTGAGCAAATCTTGAGTTTTCTTGATGAATCATGATCAACCCTTGATCAAATGATGAATGTAACTTCAAAATGAGGATGTTGACCAAAATCGGGAAGTTTGGTGTATGTTGACCAGATTGACTTTTGTCCAATCAATGATTTTCAACCATCTGAGCAATTGTCTGAGGAAACTTGACTTGTGAGGCTTGAAACTTGACATGGAGAATCTTTGAAGTATATGAGGAGGTATGATGAACATTGGAGATGTTGGAAGTCCATCTTGATCTGAGAAATACCAAACCCTAGTTTGGGTTGATTGTCTAGGAGAGGGTTTGTATGGTCAACCCTTGAGGAATCCTTGAGCATGGATGTATGGAATGTCTTGAGGAGTATGAGGGAAAATTTTGGGGTATGACAATCGCGACTTTATCATCTATTAATCGTGAGACTGCAAGTGCACAATCCTATTGCATAGTTTTAAAAGATATCAAACCCACAGAGACTATAAATCGATCTACTGTTATCCTAAGTTACTGTATATAGCTAAGACGAAAAATTCTTTTAGATAATGGTTAAAGAAAAATATAAATTAAATGGATATCGGTACGTAATATAGTGAACCTAAGCGGATTTAATCGAACCTAAGCGTATAAAGATGGTTAACTTAATTGTTCTGTAAAGATTATCAGTTTAAAAACCCTCAACTCACACTTTCGTGGTCTTATCTCGGATTATACTCCTAAATCCCTATGCTTGCTCTCGCTAGCCCATAAGTGTTTAGAAAATATTCTTTGAAAACTTAATAAAATCTAATTCGTTTTAAAGCGCTCTCGTTGTATTTAAATCGAATGCCTAACTTTAGCTATCCGGTTAAAACCTCACACTTTCGTGGTCTCGATCCCAACCTATTCTACTTTTCTTACTTTCGTAACAAAAAGATTGATTTTTTAATTACAAAAAGTCATAACCAGAAATTAAGTTAATTAAGATTTTAGCTTGGGAACAATTTAATTCCTACTCTTACTGCTATTACATACCGATACCTACTCGGTTTAGCCGGACATATTTATTAATTCAGACATGCATAAATAATAAGGTTCAATATATTTAAACATTTCCATAATCAAATAAATAAATATCAGGCAACAATATTTTAAATAAAATAAAATAATTAGATTAAAAACCTGAAAATAAGAATACTGGAATAAATCTTGTTCTTTGAAATAAACGAACACTCCACCACAAGTCGGCTGGATCTGCTCGGAAACTTCTTGAATCAAAAGGAAAATACGACAAGGAATAAAAAGGCACTAGATCTAACGTAAGGTTAGATCAGTGAAAAATACACAACAATTTCCGGTGAAGAACTTGTTGTGAGAAAATTATAACAGCTTCAAACTAAAATAAAATCTAAAACTAAGAAACTGAAATGAAAAATAAAATAAAATTACAAAACTGAAAAGAAAATAAAATTGCGAATAAAGAAAGAACGATTGTTCAGTAAAAATGTCGACAACTTCTCTGAAACATGTACGTTGTATTTATAGCTTCACTTAGTAACTTCCGTTTCCTGAACTTCGTAAGAAAGTGTGATCGTGCATGCCTTGAAAGTAGGAGAGACGAACGTCTCATCTTGAAGGGAGAAAATGTGAGACGTGGGTCTCACTTAAACAACATGGAGGATGTGGGTCCCCATAGATGGGAGGCGGGCGCCTCAAGGCTGTGAGAGAGGGTGAGACGTGCGTCTCACTTTCTACGTGGCAATTTGTGGGTTCCACCTTGCTAGGAGACGGTCGCCTTCAGGAATAAGAGAGAGGATGAGACGATCGTCTCACGTTGCACGTGCTGGGCTGAACTTCATGGGCTGCTGGGTTTTTGCTCCGTGGATAATTATTTTCTTCTTCTATAACTCCTCCTTTTTGCTATATCACCCTTTGCTTCATTTCTTTGGCTTTTTAATTAGATTTTTCCTAGATTTTATTTCTTTGCTCAATTGATCTTTATTTAATACAAATACCTGAAATAATAGTAATACCAACATAATACAAAAATAAAATAATATGATTAAACAAAAATAGTAACATTATCCATGAAAAATAAATCAAATATGTTATATAAATTCGTGTTATCAGTGACCTCCCTCGCCACAATTAAAACAAACCACATCCTTATGCTTGCAATCACGAGTCATATGACCCACTTCTCCACATCGGAAACATCTCACCTCATTCTCTTTAGCTCTAACACCTCTTCGACAAACATTACATTTGTGGCCAGGTTTCCCACACTTGTAACAAATAGTACTAGAAGGAGCATCTCCCCCACTTATTCTTCTCCTTTGAAACGCTTTCTGTTTCCCTTTACCAGATGGAGTATCATATGGCTTCCCTCGGCTTTGCTGACCTTTGTTTCTCTTATCAGACATAACCTTATAGTGTGCATTACTATCTTCCTCGAAGATTCTACAACTATCAATCAAATCCGCAAAGACACGGATTTTCTCATATCCAACAACCTTTTTAATCTTAGGACGTAAGCCATTCTCAAATTTAATGCACTTCGAAAACTCGGCATTGGCATCATCATAGTGAGGATAGAACTTAGCCAGCTCGGTAAACTTTGCAGCATAATCAGTGATAGACATATTTCCTTATTTCAGCTCAAGGAACTTTATCTCCTTCTTTCCCCGAACATCCTCCGGGTAATAATTCCTCATGAATTCTCTTCGGAAAACTTCCCACGTCACTTCCTCACCAGCAACTTCAAGCCTTTAACGGGTGTCAACCCACCAGTCATCAGCCTCAACACTTAATTTATGAGTACCATAACGGATCCTCTGCACAAGAGTGCAATCCATCACACGGAAGATTCTTTCAATCTCCTTCAGCCACGCCAAAGCACCTTTAGGATCATACTTTCCTTGGAAAGTAGGAGGATTCTCTCTTTGGAAGGTTGCCAAACTACGAGACCCAGCGTTCTCGTCAGCATTCGGTGGGTTTTGGAAAGCCTGAGCCATTGCCTGTATAGCAGCAGCCACAGCCTCATCGTTCCTACCAACGTTCCTTCCAGCCATAACAACTTCTTCTCAGAGTCGTCAGAAAAGTTATCATGATAAGAGGAGGAAAGATCTTGAGTTTAGTGAAGGAGATCATGTGTTCATGAGAGTTACTCCGATGACTGGTATTGGTCGAGCTTTGAAGTCAAAAAAGTTGACTCCGCGTTTTATCGGTCCATTTCAAATTACCAAGAGAGTTGGGAAAGTTGCTTATCAGATTGCTTTACCGCCGTCGCTTGCGAACTTGCATGATGTTTTCCATGTATCTCAATTGAGGAGGTACATTGCGGATCCGTCTCATGAGATTCAGGTAGATGATGTACAGGTACGGGATAATTTGACTGTTGAAGCGATACCTGCGAGAATTGAGGATTGGAAAGTGAAGCAACTGCGTGGTAAAGAGATAGCACTGGTAAGAGTAGCTTGGGGAGGACCAGCTGGAGGAAATGTATCTTGGGAACTGGAGAGCCAGATGAAGGACTCGTACTTTCGTCTAAGGTATGTTTTTGAGGACGAAAACTCTTTTAGTGGGGGAGAGTTGTAACACCCCAAATTAATTCAAGTGTTAAGATAATTAGGAATTTAATTATTAATTTAATTAAAGGCTAATTAATAATATTTCGGATTTAATGGATTAATTAATTATGGAATTAAAAGGAAGACCGGGGGTGTGAGGTTGAATTGGAGGTTAGTGGAGTAAAAGGTTCTACTAAATAATAATTAAGTTATTTCTATTATTTGGCAAATAATAAAAGGAATATAAAAAGGAGGATAAAAAGGAAAAGAATAAAAATAAGGTTATTTGGGAAAAATCATTATACGTGAGATTGGAGAAGAGAATAGAAAAGAGGAAAAAGCCAACGCCGAGGAAATCAAAGATCATCGCGAGGTAAGGGGTGATATCATTCGGTTTTAATGCCTTATGGGTTTTGGGAATCAACCGGGTGATTGGGTATGTTAGGAAATTCGAATTAGGTGATTATAGGTTTACGGGATTAAACCCTGTTTTGTGTCGGAAGATAGAAATTAAGACCGTTAGTGTGTCGAACGATCATTAGGAAGGTAGAAACCATGATATATGATGTAGTAATGATGCATAATGATTGTGTTTTGGTGTTCCTGAAAGTATAATTCGTATAGGGATGATTGGGAATGGTTTGAAATGCCTAAATCTTTGTCAAAGCAAAAATAATCTGCGGTCGTAGGAACCGGTTCCACGTGGAAGGAACCGAGTTCAGTTAATTTTCAAAGCGGGAATTTTGAACTCGGGAACGGTTCCTGTATATATAGGAACGGGTTCCATACAAATTCGAGCGTGATTTCAGACTTCCACAAGAACCGGTTCTGATATGTAGGAACCGGTTCCATGTGTAATTTTTCAAAATACTTAAAACTTCAAAAATTCATATTTTCTAAAGCGTAACTCCGATTCGAGTGCCGTTTTCGGCATTATTTCTTAAATTAAAAATACTATCTTTTAAAAAGAGAAAAATATTATTTTGCTAAAATTATTTTAAAAATAGTCGAGCTTCCAATTTTTTGAAAAAGGTGAATAGTTGAGGACGATGGGAAATGGAGTTGAATTGCCTGATTTGATGGATGAGTGATAGTGCTTACAATGTTGTATTTGATATTCATCATGATTGAGATGTGATCATGTGATAAAAGGGTTAGAGTGTTTGACAAGTTGAATGAAAATTGACGCTTATGTGATGTTTTCCTCGTGGTTTATTCATGATTGTATTGATATCACGTGTTGTTGTCGATGTTGTATATTCATGATGATTGTTGATCTCAGTTGTTATTGTTGTACATATTGGTAATAAGCTTACTAATTGAAGGGTAAGTGTTTGGCATAGTTATGCTTTGTGATAATTTATTTCATGATTATGTTGTTATCATGTGATACTCATTGATGTTGGCATTATGTGGAATTATGTTGTGATTATATGCCGTTGAATTGATGTTGCATGCTTTTATGGTGCATGAATAAGCATTGTTAATTGGTTCATTCCCATTGTGCGGAAGTGAACTTGCAGAGCCAATAGACTTACCAGGATTTGAGGTAGTGAGACTGGGATTCTTGACTCAGTGTTCTGGGCGAATCATGGATTAGATTCTTGACTCAGTGTTCTGGGCGAATCATGGATTTCCGCTGTTTCCAAGTGTGATGGAACAGAGGGTGAACTCGGTTCACGTTTGGTACCACATGCATAGAGTCTGCATTGCATATGGAGTTGTAACATGCTAGGATGGTTTCCAGTATTGCAATTTCCATTGATTGTTTAATTGCATAAATGAATTGTGTATAATGCTTTTGTGAATTGATCTATGAATGTGTTTTGATAATGGACTAACATATCGAATTATTCTGTTGTATTTAAAAACGTATAATGCATTTTATATTGAATAGAGATCTCACCCTTACTTTGATGATATCAGATCCGAAGTGATTAGCTGCTTGGAATTGGTGAGGACAGCTCTAGAGTTGAGTCAGTTAGTTAATCCGCGTGTCAGTGTCGTGCTCTGGTAGATGTAACACTGGGGAAACGTTTGTTTTGAAATCCTTTAATGGATATCCTTAATGGTTTTTGAATTATGTTTTGATTTATTATCCTGTAATAACTATGAATGATGTATTCGGGATTTGTTATGTTTCAGTTCCGCTGTCAAACATAACTATGAGTCTGTTTTATTTAATAATTTATTCTTCAGTGAAAGCATGACAACTGTGTTGATTGATTTGAAATATTTAAATTGTGACGCCTCTTGAATTATGATTAAATACTCTGATTATTATTTATAAAAACGCGGGTAATTAGAAGGGGTGTTACATAACACCCCAATTCTACCGCTCGTAATTTGTAATAAAATCAGAGTTTCAAAATTTCATCCAAACATAATTTGAGGTATCACATATTCGTGTTTCATCACTTTGCATTATAATGCACTTCACAAAAATCAAAAGTCGGATATATCGATTCATATCATAAATCATCATATATCAACATACGAATATTCACAGCACAGCGGATGTGTTCACAAAATGTACATATCATCATATTAGCATCAATACATAAAGTTATATGACCTAAATGCATTAGAAGTTAAGCTTGTACATCAATTCTCGAAACAGATAGGTGAGGAATTTGCTCTTGAATTTATGAGATAGGTCAAATCCTGGGAAGCCTCTGTTTTGGAATTTCGGTGATGCGGATTATACCACAGGTTATATCCGAAGAATTGCTGGTTTACTTAATTAATAACTGATTTTGAGCTAAAATATTGCCATAAACACTTGTGACATTATTTGGTAGAAGTTATGAAAATAGTTTATTACTATATATTACCTAATGGTATGAGCTTAAGCTAAGTCTTAAACTTTTACAACAATTTATGTTTACTTTTGTTGGGAGCTAGGGGGTGTATGGCTTTATAGGGAATTCCATAAGAGTTTATAACAAGATTTAGAAATGAATTCAAGGATGCTCCTGAAGGTCAGGTTTGGGAAATGAAAATGAACCCATGTTGTTTGTAATGTATGTAGTATACTAATCTTGTAGTGGAAGGAGTCATAAACAAGCTTATCTTAGAAACAACACACGATGTGTGAATAATTCCCACTATTTTGTATTGTTTATTTTCTTTTTGGGTTATATTCTTCTAGGTTCTCCTTAAGCATTTGATACTTGGAAATTTCTTATGATTCGTTAAATTTTTTTTTTATCATTGTTTGATTTTTCTATAGGTGCGAAACAGTTCTTCATCCCGACTTTAATTCAACTGTACGAATTGAGAAGAATAGATCAAAGGTCAGACATAGGCAAAAGAAGTTTGGCAACATCGCCCAAAATAATGTCGTGTACAAGTGTCATTTTTATTCACATCAGACTACAAAGAGAGGAACCCCTAGGGGACATTTGAAAAAAATATTTCCGACTAAAGATAAACCATCCTCAAAATCCACACCAGCTACAAAACCAATTCTACATGAACCTTTTAAACTAGAGAAATACATGGTACGCGTGCAGATTGAAATTTTCAATGCATATTTATGAGAGGCTAATAGTAATAAAAAGAATCTTACATTAACGTGAATATGTGAAGTTGATGGTTTTACGTCGGTTGAAATAATTTCCTTTTTGATGCTATTGTATTTAACAACATGTTGATGATCTTGTAAAGCTGAAGGTGATGGTTTGTTTCTTTCAGAGAAGAAAGCAACTTCGTCGATTATTTTCTGATCACTATGATCGTCTTCAGCGTTGGTGTTGCCGGAGAGGTTTACTAGGAAGCCTAAAATAAGAAACATTCTATCGTTGGTGGTGTTGGTTTGTTTGAAATAAAAGAGTGAGATATTGTAATTGGAGAGGAAGAAGAAGTGTCAAGAGCATGTCCCCAACCTTTGTCCATACAATATATAATGAAAACTCAAATATATATATTATATAATTGCGGACAATTGTTTTTTTACGTCATAATTTCATTACTATCCTAGCCTTATGACTAGCATTATTATATTATAAAAATAAATATTTTGTAAATTTTATTAAAATATATTAATAATGCATAACAATTATTATTTTTTATTCAGTGTCAAAGTAAATGTCTTATTATTATAATAATAATAATAATAATAATAATAATAATAATAATAATAATAATAATAATAATTATTATTATTATTATTATTATTATTATTATTATTATTATTATTATTATTATTATTATTATTATTATTATTATTATTATTATTATTATTATTATTATTATTATTATTATTATTATTATTATTATTATTATTATTATTATTATTATTATTATTATTATTATTATTATTATTATTATTATTATTATTATTATTATTATTATTATTATTATTATTATTATTATTATTATTATTATTATTATTATTATTATTATTATTATTATTATTATAATAAAAGCGGTGCCCGTTAGGTATATATTTGGGCGGTGTTTATATCGTATCAGGTACCAACGAAAGATAACTTGGTTAGATGACAAATTTTTCGGTTATTGAACAGAATTGTACAGCTAGAAACACAACAACCTTACTATTTTAGAAACTAAATAATTTGCACATTTATTTCTTGCATTTATAAGTTGAAAATTAAATTTGATATGTCCTTTTGAGTAATTTTTATACTTTCAAAATATTGATTGTATGGTCTCGCTTTTGACTACAAGATTTATTTTTAAAAGTGCCATGGGACACAACCTCTTAAATCTACACAGAAAATATTCATATATATTGATTTCAAAGTATGTTTTAGTACAATTATGTTGTACAAAATAATAATAAATGGAAAAAATAAAATTACAGATAAAATTTTTTAATATTAAGGGAAACAAAAAATTTCTGATAAAAATATTGAATATTAACGAGAACGAAGTTATCGACCAAAATATTGAACAATAACAAAAAGCAAAGTTACTATTGGATATATTGAATTTTAACGGAAAAATTACCGATCAAAATATTGAATTTTAACGGTAATATTAAATTACTGATCAAAATATTGAGTATTAACAGGAACATGAAGCTACATATAAAACTATTGATTATTAACAAACACATGAACTTACTTATCAAAATATTGAATAATAATGAAAACATAAAATTAGTGATCAAAATATTAAATAATAACGGAAATGTGAAGTTACAAATCAAAATATTTAATTGTAATAGAACCATTTTACTATTGGTTTAAATATTTTTGACAATAATTTCAAAACAAAAAGATAATATATATTATTTTTCAAACAATTTTTGTAAAACATATTAATTTTTATTTTAAAAATATGTTTGTCTAACGGAAACATGAAGTTACTTATCAAAATATTGAATATTAGCGACAACATAAAGTTACTAATCAAAATATTGAATATTAACGTGAACATGAAGTTACTAATTAGAATATTGAATATTAACAGAACATGAAGTTACTAATTAGAATATTGAATATTAACGGGAACATGGAGTTATTGATCAAACTATCACTATGCCAAAAATGAAAAAAGACATCGCATTTTAGACAGCGTTTTTTCTTGAAAGCGTTGCCTAAAGGTAAAAATAAATAAACACGGAAATATTTGAAATAATTTCAGCAAAAGTGTTGCCTAGTGGTTAGCTTTAGACAGCGCTTTCCTAAGGCACATTTTAGACAACGGTTTGTGAAAGCGCTGCTAAAGGGGCCCCTAGAAAGCATTTTTCAAAAAAGTGCTGCCTAAGGATATTTATGAAAGTGCGGCTAGAGACCCCCCTTAGACAGCACTTTATGAAAGCGCTTCTAGAGCCCTCCCCTTAGACAGCGCTATTAAGAAGCGTTGCTAGAACCCCCCCCCTTAGACATCACTTCCTGAAAAAGCGCTGCCTAAGACCTTTAATTTTTTTTAAAATAAAACAAAACCCTATTTTTATTTCATTCTTTCTTTTTCTCTACAAAACCCTTCACGCATACGATCTTGTTCTTCTTGTTCTTCATCGTTCTCCATCGTCTTTCTCTAGAAACTGCTTCCTTCTTCACCTTCACGTTTTCGGTACTTGAACCATCACTTACATCACCAATCTCAACCTCCTTCATTAAACAACGAACAACTTTCGTTAACCCTCCATAAATCCTCCGTAATACTCCTCCACCTACTCTCCAAACCTAACCATCACATTTCGGCTTCAACCTTCTTCTTCACCATTCCACCTTTGTTCCTAACAACCTTCAGAACCATTCGCCGTAACATCACTCTACCATACTCCCTTCTGAAAACCACATCCCGCCTTTTACTAAATACCATTCTCTTGCTAGTAGCTCCTCAACACATCGCAACTCCAGCCGACCGCACCACCCTCCGACGTCGACGAAGTTCGGTAAAACTCGATACCTCTTCGATTATGTTGTTTGTTAGAACTCCCATGCTAAAATTCTATGAGAGAACTTAATTGTGTTAATTTTGGTTGTGTCAAAATACGATAATATCATGGTGTTTTGATTTTTCTATAGTAAGTCCTCTTGAAATTTGGTTATAGTTTATGCTTGTGATCCTACAGATTTTTGAATAACATGAAGAAGTAATGTGCCTTGTTCTTTTATTTTTTTTGCACTTGACTTGTCTGCTTCCAAAATAACATGAGAAATACAGTAAGCTTGTTTGTTTCATGGTATTGTGAACTAGCTATATGTTATCATTTGAAAGAAATATGGAGAAAAGTAACAATTGATTTAGTGTGCCATCATGTTTGTTTGTCTCGGTTCAAGGAGGATATTCGTTTAGGTGCCATTTAGCTTTAGCTAGATCGGTAGATTCGGTTATAGTGTTTCGTTGTAATTCCCATTTGTTGTTAAAACCATTAGAGATGGAACTTTTGACTGTTTTTGTGTATTCATTATTGTTTACCGGACTGGTTTAGTTTGAATTTGAATTTGTATATACTGAAATGAATAGAGTGAATTTAAATAGAGTTAGATTTTAGAGGTTATGACTTATTCCGAACTCGATTTTTGATGTTGCAATGTGAATTCGTACTTTTTGTTTCATTTATGATTTGAAATTTTTTATAATATAAGTTTTATTTCCTTGGAATTAGAAGCGTTTCCCGGCCGAGTTCGACGTACAACGCTCATTCCATGCGTTTCCCTAAGTTTGACCTTCTCGTTTCAACTTCTCTACGTTACTGTTCGGTAAATTCAAGGTAAATTTCTTCCTCAAATTACTAGTATTGGTGTGAGTGTGATTCTCTTTTATGAGACAGTTTAATTTGTGATGAATTTGTCTGAAATTGTGTGAATATATTTGTACTTGCCTAGCCTAATGTGTACTATTGTATTTGTGTTTGCTTGATCTGGATCCATTTCGTGTATACTTTGCATTTTGACAGAAATGCATTATACTGTTTTTTGCCCTAATTAGTTTTTTTGTTTAGCTTACTTAGTAGTAAAACCATGGATAAAATATGGATGTCTACCGATGGATTGTCAAAAGAGTACGAGAATGCGGTATTGGAATTTTTTAAGTTTGCAGTTGAACACGCCAAAGACCCCATTCGAATGAAATGTCCTTACTTGGTTTGTTGTTATGTGGGTCGGGTTGATGCAGATGGATTTAAATCGCATTTATTGAGACATGAAATTGATCAAAGTTATATGTGTTGGATATTTCATGGTGAGAAAAGCAACGAGAATGTTGAACCGGGGGAGAAAAGTAATATAACCTATGCTTCAAACAACAATGTCTCAAATACATACAATTGTGATCGATTCGAAGAGATTGCAGAAGAACTTGAAGAAGATCTTCAGGATTGTCCTAAAAAGTTTAAGATCTTGGTAAGAGATGCAGAGAAACTGTTCTATAGGGATTGCACCAAATTCATAAGACTGTCTGTGGTATTAAAGTTATACAACTTAAAGGCGCGCAATGGATGGTCGGATAAAAGTTTCATCGAGTTATTAGACCTTATGAGAGATATGCTTCCTGAGGATAATGTTCTTCCTAATCGAACCTATGAGGTCAAAAAAATGTTGTGCTCTATTGGCCTGAGCTATGATAAGATACATACTTGTCCAAAATATTGCATTTTGTTTTGAAACGAATATGCATCGTTGAATGAGTGCTCTAAGTTCCAAATTACATGGATTGGCTAAATTTTAATAAAAAAAATAATAAGCAGCAGCAATGTTTGTACAATAGGACTTTTAAGTTATAATCCTATCTAGAATGCCTTAACATGCTGTGTTGAAGTGTTTCAACATCTGGAACAACATGTCATATGTGATGTCCAGACATCAGACATCAGGACATCACGCTACTGAACTGTCAAAGTTTTTTACAGTTCTGTTTTAATTAGTGCAGAATATTTTGGGAATATTATTCATATTATGTGGCGTGATTTTGAAGGCATATGTGGAGGTCCAAGAGCTAAGGAGAAAGATCAACAGCGACCTTGATTGTAGCAGAAGTTATCTGCATTTTTGTTTCTGCAGAAGTTTGTTACAACTTATGATGTTATTTTGAAGGCCCAAATCCAGTTGGGTAATATGTTATAAATAAGCAGTTGTAACCTAGTTTTAGTAAGCTAGCTGGTTTTAGAAATATGTAGTCTTTAGGGTTAGCCATGTAAGTGAACCACCCGGATTGTGGAATGGTCACTGATTTTACCTCGAAGCCTGTAGGAAAGAGGATTGTTTTACTCACTTAGAAGCTGTGAAGAAATGAGTGTAGTTATGTCATTGGAAGAAGCTGTGAAGAAATTCCAAGTTTATTTTGTGTCGCTTGAGTGATTAGTTTTAATTGTGTTTGAAGTGTGGTATCTTCAAACTATTTTTAGTTGCGTTTGGAGTGAGGTATCTCCAAGCTGATTTTAACAGGAGCCAAGCAGTCGATGCAGTTGCTGGAGTGATAGTAGCTGATAGACATCACTGAGGTGTTTGGAAGTGAGCGGAGGTTCTCATATCTAAGTGTGGTATCTTAGGTAAAAGGGTCATTGGGTAGTCTGATGAAGTGAGGAGTGTAAACAAGGTGGTTTTCCTCCGAATTAATATTGCTGATAGTGAACTTTATTCCTGGCTTGGTATGCCCCCAAATGTAGGTTGGTTAGAACTGAACTGGGTTAACAATTCCTTGTGTTCTTTAATTTCTGCACTCTTATGTTTATGCCTACCTTGTTTGTTTTGTAATGTCAGATCAGATGTCACGACATCCTGAGTCTGGCTTAACCAGAATTTCAAAAATTATCTCCAGCAAAATTCTTATGGTATTTTCCTATTTTTCAAAGATTTAGACGCATGTTTCGTAGTGAAACCGATGCAAGCCACTTGACTTGGAATGCACATGATTTATTATCGATGGTGAGTTCACTTTGGTATAAGTGTACTCCCTTCATCATTGCCACAATAAATTCATCTTGGTACAGTTTGTTCTCTCTTTACCATCTCTGGTGGGTCACTTCAATGCAAGTGTTCTCGTGTGCGGAATGCCCGAGTTCGCGTGTATAAGTTTTCCCTCTTTGTATCCCTCTATATCATCTTTGATGGGCCGCTTTAGTACAATGGTTCTCGTGAGAGGAATGCCCGAGTTCGCTTGTATAAGTTTGTCCTCTTTATGTTTCTCCCCAATGTATATGTTCAAGCATAAAATCCAAAATATAATAATTCTCCGCTCGCCTTCAGAGCGCGAATTTTATGGTTCTATTGAGTATTTAATCCTCTCCCACCTAGAGTGTTTGAAAGGCTTGCGCCAATCTCACCCTCTGGTCGAAGAAGATTGAATAGGGGCAGCTGTTGCACCCAAAAATTCACCCTCTTCATATTTTAATAAATAGTTGGCTTACACTTGATCAATAGGTGCATTGCATACATATCATTCATGCATTAACCATAGGTTCGAGATTTTCTAAATCGTATGAACCTATATAATTCTGAAGAAGAGATTTGGTTGCAGAAGCTGAATATCTAAGGTTCTGTTATTTCAAGCGTCCTCTCAATATACAAGATGTGTGCATCCAGAAGTTTCTGATTATCTCTCGAGGATCAAGGTTTTGGAGTTCTGATTTCCTCTCGTGCGGATATTGATTAAGGTTTTCGAGTAAGAGCAGGTTATGGTCGAATATTTGAGTTTGAATTGATTCTATAGCCTTCTGTGAGTCTTGAAGTATCTGCATATCGCTTATCGATCCACGCGATTCATCAGAAAAATCAAGAACGGTCGGATAAAATGATATTTGAGTGTGTGTACTAAAAAGTCAACAAAAGTCAAAGTTTGACCGAGCGGAATTTCTGGTCAAAATTATTTTCAAAAGTCAAGATTCGAGAAAATGTGATCATTTCTTGAGAAAATTCGGAAGAATCGGGTGAAAACAAGGTTTCTTGCATTTTAAGTAATCTTGGACTTAGAAAAAATTTCTAAGTTTTAAGCACTTTGTGTTCACGGAACCATGTTACCGACTCGGTATCTTGCTCGTCCATGGTCAAAATTTCACAAATTGGTAATCGTTGGAAAGAGCGCATTTCGTACTCCGAATTTGTCCTTGTGAAGATTTCTCCAGAAATGCCCAGATTTCGAGTTATGAGGCTCCGAAGTTTAATGTTCATAACTTTTGAAGTTTACACTTAGTGAAATTTTAAGTGTTTTTTAATGTGTTCAAGTGCTCGACTTCGGAGGTATTTTATACGTGTTTTGAGGCGTTGATTCGAGTTGAGCTCAAAATCAAAGTTGTTCATTTCGCGGAAATCTACAACTTTGTTGAAGGAATCAAATTCATTCGGGACTCGTATTGAAAGTTACAAATCCTAGAAAATAAGAATTCATCATGTTCGCAATATTCGAATAGTTGTTGTGCACATGTTCGAGGCTGTTTTTATCATCAATTCGATCACCGCATGGAAAAACTCTGAACATGAAAGTTGGAGTTCGTCATGTCCTCTATAAGTTTCGTTCACAAAATTTTCCGTTTCGGATGTTGCAGCAAAAGATACGAAGCCTCGAAGTGGATAGGTTAAAATTGCCAAAATGCGAGATGGCACATGCAATTTTGCATGGCTACGAGAACATTTTATCAAACAGTTGTTGCGCTCGTGTTCGAGGTCGTTTTTCTTATCGATTCAGTTGCCGCACGAAAAAACTTTGAACATGAAAGCTGGAGTTCGTCATGTCCTCTATAAGTTTCGTTCACAAACTTTTCCGTTTCGGACGTTGCAGCAAAAGATACGAAGCCTCGAAGTGGATAGGTTGAAATTGCCAAAATGCGAGATGGCACATGCATTTTTGCCATGGCTACTAGAACATTTTATCAAACAGTTGTTGTGCGCGTGTTCGAGGTTTTTTTTCTCATCGATTCGGTTGTCGCACGAAAAAAACTCTGAACATGAAAGTTGGAGTTTGTCATGTCCTCTGTAAGTTTCGTTTAGAACTTGTTTCGTTTCGGACGTCGCAGCGAAAGATATGAAGCGCCGAAGTTGGTGGTTTGAAATTGGAAAGGTGTTGGATGTCATGCACAAGACTTGCCCAGCAAAGCCAGGACTTTCATCGAACAGTCTCGTGGCAAAGTTCAAACACTTTTTTCTCAGTGATCAATGCTTTGTCCAGATTTTTGTCGAACTATAAAGTTGTTCTATCACACTTGCTCTTTCCAATGGCACCGAGTTTGTATCATTTGGTCGAGTATCGAGGGAGTTATAGGTCCGTAAAGTAGTACACTTGGCATGAACAAATGGTTGGCAATACTCAGGAAAATTCCTTGGTAATGCAGTCAGTTGTGATCTCAACATCGAGGCTATTTTCGTGCATGTTACAGACTTCGAATCGAAAAATTTGCAACACGAAAGTTGTTCATCAATGTGTCCTCTCCAATTTTTATCTTTTCATCATATCGAAAAATTCTTGTAGCTCAAAATATCGACGCGTAAAAG
Source organism: Vicia sativa (assembly GCA_021764765.1). Classification (NCBI taxonomy): domain Eukaryota; kingdom Viridiplantae; phylum Streptophyta; class Magnoliopsida; order Fabales; family Fabaceae; genus Vicia; species Vicia sativa. Next base: position 71,891,398 of record CM038794.1, on the reverse strand, counting down.
GCATCATGTAGACACAGTGATACATTGAGTTGGCATCGCGTATTTTTGCATTTTTGTATGTGCATTAAGGCGATATGGGTGTATGCAACGTAAAGAACAGAGGTGTAATACGGTGCGAGAACTGACTTTTTTGTTTTTCATTTTTATCGCAAATGTTGCGGATCGCAAGAGTCGCCACCGACTTTTCTTTTATCCAATTAAGGGAAGGCGAAAAGAACAGGAAAAGACCTTTGTTAGATTCTGAGTAAGGGAGGCGGTTATGAAAAGGGAAGGTATTAGCCCCCTTTCCATCCGTAGTTATCTACGGGCTCTTAATTGCGTAGCTCACTTTATAAATTGCTTTTTGTGTGTGTGTTTGAAAACTCATTTCGCTTTGACTTCGTAATGATTCTCGCTGGAATGTATACGAAGTGTTTGGAAATGTTTTGTTTTGGAAAAGACTTTGTAATGATTCACGCTTGAATGCATACAAAGTGTTTGAAAAGATTTTGAAAATAGTGTGAGGTGTAAAAAGTATTTTGAATTGATTGGAGCAAGCAAAAGAGACTTATTTACCTACTCAAAATGGTCGTTTCCATGTTATTTTGCTTTCCTTTAGAATAAGGCTATCCATACCATTGGTTGATAGGTAACCTTATTCGTTGGATGTAAATGGGACATTCGAAGGGACATCGAATGGTCATAGAAAGCAACTTGTAAGGATATCTTAGCATATTCGTAAGGACGATCTTCACTTTTCGTAGGCAACAACCGAGGGACGAGATCATGTATTCATAGGCAACATCGAGGGTCATCGAGGGACTATGATCTTTATATTCGAAGAGACTATGATGATATGTTTGTAAGCGTCTTAGCTAAGATATCCCTATATTCGAGGGACATGACCATTATTCGTAAGGCAACGAGAGAGGATACCCTAAGGAGGTTCATGTGTGAAGAGTGTGTTGTATTTAGACATGTATCTTGTGATTAGGGTTAGCAACGTTTGATTGATTTAATCTTGCCATACACACCTAGTTACTAGCAGTTAATAGGTGCAGAAAATAAATTTCGGAAATGTAAAGTGCGGGAAAGCAAAACCCTAGACTATTACATGACTTTGGGGAAGATACATAATAAAGAGTGCGGAAAGTATACCCTAATTAAACTATTACATCCCAAGAGCAGTTACATAATATTGAAAAATGTGCGAGAAAAATAAACCTAACTATTACAACTTGGAAACAGTTACAATAATCTGAAAATATTACGAGAAGGATCGAATTGTAAATAAGAGAAAATAATGTTAGTAAAAAAAGATTTTGAGTTAGGAAAAAAATTTTAAGGTTAGTAAAATAAAGATGAAAAATAATATTTTTTAATGTCAAAAATTAAATAAGTATTTTTCTGACCTAATTATGAAAAAAAAAAGAATTTTTTTGGTGATTTTTAATGTGTTAGAAAAATATTTGAAAAGAAATTAAATTGGAAAATGAAAATAATAAGAAAATATGAAAAATTGGTTAGTTGTGAAAAAGTGGTAAAAAGAATGAGGTCGCCAAGGATCGAACCCCTGCCCCATAGGTCAAACGCGCGCTGCTTTACCACTGAGCCAACCTGCTTATGGTGTTAGTACAATGAAACGAAATAAATATAAGCGAATTAAATTTCTGGATATAGTTAAAACGAAATAAGCGCGAAGGAGTCATCTTCTTCGTTTGAATTTTTGAACTTTTACCCACGGACACAGTTCGTTGCTACAACCTCAAGCCACAGTTTCATCCGTCCCCTGCAAGAAAGCAAAACTGAGAAATACGCAACATAAATTAGTTGTAAGAACATGGATCAACTCGGTTTGATCCCCTGAATGTGATAGGGTCATTGGTTTCGTCCAATTTTTCCTGAATCAAAGGATCCTAATTTGAAGGTCAGAAACCCTAACCATGGCATGTCACGATTCATGCATCTAAACTTCAATTAAACAACCTAGATAGCTTCGAAACAACCAGAAAAACACATATATATGATCAAATCTTATTGAAAATGCATGAATATATGTAATCGATTCTGAGTTTTGAATATGCAAACTGTAAACGTGTTCTTACGATTCTGGGCGTCTGGATGCTTGGTAATGATCTGGAATAAATTAGAGAACCTCTAGGAACATGTTGGAATGCTTGGAACGGCTTGAATTGATCCAAAACTAGGGATGCTAGTTGCTTGCAAGTCACGGTTTTCTTGAGGTTGGTTAAGCATCCTCCAGCTGCAAAAAAATCTCCTCTAGGGTTTAGAAACCCTCTGAATTTATAGAGGATGGATTCAGGTTGAGAATTGATGGGAAAATATATCTCATTCAATGAGACTATATTTGATTTTCCAATCTTTTCAATCTTGATCAAATATTGTCAATCTTGTACCGATCTCTTGCCAATCACTCAATTTCGAAAGTCAGGCCATTTAATAGGTATCTTGGACCTCAAGAATGTCAAATATTCAGCCTTGCATTGATTGATTTATTTTTTGCTATTTTATTTTAATTAAATTGACTTTAAATGAATAAAAATCAAAATAAATAAAATAAAAAGATCAAATGCGTGGCATTGGGCTTGGAGGTTCTAATTGGGATTAGAAACAAGTTTGAATCAAGAAAAGTTAGGCCCATTTAGAAATTTTTTGATTTTCTCAAGTATTTCTCTTTATGCACCTCCTAAAAAATTCTCAACTTTTTAGAAAGCTCAAGATATCCTCTAAACAGCTTTTTTTGTTTCATCTTCATTGGAGTTTCCATGTTCATGAACACTTATTTTCAAAAAGATGACTTTTTGTTGACTTATAATAGGACCTGTAATGTTTTGATCCATAATTTTTAAATGAAGCATTTCTAGCCAAAGATTGTGAGACATGAAATTGTAGAGAATTGAATTCCCTTTAAAATGAGCTTTGGTGGAAAAGTTTCTGATAAAGTATGTGAAAGTTATGCCTGGTCAAAGTTCTGTTGACTTTTGTCTGAAAAACCCTAATTTAGAAATTTGACTTTTGATCAAATCTTGACTTTTCTTGAGGAATCATGATCAACCCTTGATCAACTGATGAATATGACTTCAAAATATTAATGTTGACCAAAAATTATGAAGTTTGATTGTATGTTGACCACAATTAACTTGTAAGGCTTGAAACTTGACATGATGATCCCTTGAGGTATATGGTGAGATATGATGACCACTTAGAGCACTGGAAATCCATCTTGACTTGAGAGGAGGAAAACCCTAGTTTGGGTTGATTACTTGAGAGGAGCAAAACCCTAGTTTGACTTGAGAGGAGCAAAACCCTTGTAAACTCCTTGAGTATGGAGTTGTGGATTGTCTTGAGAAGTAGGTGGGAAAATTTTGGGGTATAACAAGAGGATCTCATAAAAAACTAACAGAATCTGTAACTAACTCTCTCTCTCTCTCACCCCATAATCTTTGACTCTCACTCCTCACTCCCGAAACCACTCTCACCTCTCCACCAACCACCATACCAGAACCACTCTATCTACCAACCACCGTGCTTCTTGAAGAACCACCATAGTCATCACTCCGCCACCATTTTTTGCACTTCTTTTTCTTCTTCACGCAGGCACCGTCTCTTTTCCCACTACACTAATCCATAACCTAACAACCTTATTTCATCTTCTTCACTCACCATTCTCCACTCCTCAACAACCATCTTCAAGCTCCGCTCGCAATAAAAAAAAAGGGGAAAAGAAGTCAATTATAGAAAGAACAAACACCTCAAGCCTCTCTCTCTCATCCATCATCACCATGTCTCTTACCCTATCTCTTGGTCGCAAGACCGTGTCTTATCCCTTTTAGGTTTTCGCAATGTGTTCACCTTTCTCCTTTTGGGAGATAAAAAACGTTAGATGGAAACTTCATAACTTTCAAAACATCAAAAGAAACATAGCATCCTTTAAACAACTTAATTCAAAAAAAAATTCTTAAGATAACAACTTGGGATCAACTGAAAGGAAAACAACATAAATTAAATAACCGTTCATCCCCCCGAGTGATACGTATCAGAGCGAAGACACCAACAAGCTACTAAGTCTCTACTCCTCGTTACCTACACGTTACCAGTATAAAAGCAATGGCGAACAAATAGAAAGGGTGAGATATCGAAAAATATCAGCAAAAGTATGATAACTAATATATTAGATCTAGAATCATACAATATTCACCGTTTCAACCAACTACAACTTAACAATCGCCAAAACAACATAGTAAATAACAACAATTAGAATAACAGTTATAATTACTATTTTCGCAACTTCCCAATAATACTTCTCACAACACAATGTTAGCATAAACACACATTACGTCACCAACAACATATTGCAACAAAATCATCATCACGACACGATCACCAACATTATCACAACAACATCACCAACAACAAATTCATTTATAATGCGACTCTAAACAATGCACATGTATGTGGTACCAACAGAGCTTCGACCCTCATCACTAATTTCCAATTAATAGAGGCACAAGGCATAAGCCTTCTTCACAATTCCGCCAATACAGGCCTTCACAAATGCAAATGAAATGTGATGCTAACAACATAAACAACATCACAAATTCTCTTCACGAGGCATACGCCTATATCACTACTTCACTGGCCATAGGCCTAAAACATCATCAACATAATCCACAAAAATTCACAACAACATTATTTCAGCTTCACCTCACAACATCACAATGTCACAACAGTTCGGTATTAACATTGAAACATCCTGCAACTTCACATAATTCAAAAACACACATCAATAATACACTTCATTGATAATTCACAAACGAAGTAACAACACCACGTATTCAACACAATTACAACAAAATAAAACAATAAAATTCACCTACTAATTTATCTCAGTTACCCTTCCAATTTTTATTAAATTTCGGACAATTAATTATACAGCTTAATTGGGCTAACTGGTATTGTTAGTCAACATATTCCACATAATTTCACAAAAACCACACCACCACAATTATCTACTAATTAATCTTAGTCTCCCGGTAAATTCTCATTCAATTTTGAGAAACTAAATATATCGCCTAATTTTGGCTACTGTCTAATTTTTGGGACTGTTTCTATTCCCTGCATTATTAAAATTATTACGATATCACGAATCATACGGAAGCGTATCGAGATTCATTTTGACCATGAACTTGCACCGCCGAACTTACGCTTCATCAGAACTTCTGCACCATCAAAACTTCTGCACCATTTGAACTTCTGCACCATCAGAACTACTACACCATCAAAACGTCGGCTTCATCGAACTTCACATCAGAACCGCACCATCGAACTTCGCACCATCGAACACGCACCCGGAACTTACGCACCATCGAACACGCTTCGCCGAACCGCACCATCGAACACGCACCCTCGGGACTTACGCTTCGCCGAACTTACGCACCATCGAACTTGACCATCACTTCACCCGACCATCGAACTTGACCATCGCTTCTACTTCTAACCATCAGAACTTCTAACCATCGCTTCTACTTCTGACCATCAGAACTTATGACCATCACTTCTACTTCTGACCATCAGAACTTCTGACCATCGCTTCTACTAGCATGTACCAATTACTAAACGTACCTACTACCATTCTAATTCTGCTACACATTACTTTTTTGTTATTTTAAATACTTTTTCTGCATAAACCAATCTACCACTAAACTAATTTTCATCCTGCTACTAATAAGTATGTACCAACCATGTATTTCATTACTAAACCTTCTTCCAAAATACTCTGCTACCTTAATAATAATCTGTTATTTACTTCTACAAAATACCTTTGCTACCTTAATAATAATCTGTTATTTACTACTACAAAATACCTCTATTAATTTATTCTCATTTTGCTATTATTCTTCACTAATGTTGTTGTTGCCAACCAATACAATACTGTCAACGAATTTCAACACTGCTACAATCCGGATTCTAGAACATTACCAATACTATTTATCAATTCCAATACACCAGTTATCATCGTTCCTGCTAACTTTACTAGTCTATACTTCTACTATCAACCACACTACAAATTAATTTATCCATCATCTTTTCAACAAAATAAAATAGCCACAATTATCTACTAATTTATATTAGCTACCTCGCAAATTTTCAATTAATTTCGGACAACTAAATTTACCGCCTATTTTACTAATCCGGCTAATTCCGACACTGTCTTGGTTTACTGCTATTACTATTAATTGTTAACTGTCTAATGATAATTTTCTTATACCGACATAGTTAATCAACCTGCATTAAAATCGTACTGTCAACCAACTTCAATTCTGCTACTAAAATATCAGTGTTTATTAGAAAACCTGCTATTGCCGTAACTACTCCACTGACGCTTCAAAGTCTTCTACTAAACTCATCACGAAAATTACTAGTTTTTATCTCATAAGCCAATATTATCATCGTACAACAACATCAATGGCTGACAACACAATCTCAACACAAATTGATCAATTTCATCACAAAACAAGAATTAACAGCAAAATTATACAATCCTAAATCCCACATAAAAATCATCATACAATTGATTATATAATTCGAACCCCACCCCTTACCTATGGATTGAAGAGACCTCAAAAAATCGATCAGAAGATTCACTCTCAGACAACAACCCACACCTCTTTCTCTACTGCTAGCAAACCCTTGTTCTTTCAATTTTCCTCTTCCAATGCTACTACTACGTGATGTTTTGTTTTGTTTTCTAAATACTAGTACTACTTCCTTATACTACCAAGGCCACTTAAAAATAATAATGGGCCACTAAACTCTTATTGGGTCTACTAACTAATACCCTTAAAAATGCTATTTCACCCTTATAAATAATTCAACCTTATTTAATTAATAATCCTAAACATAGTAATTAAATTCTAAAATTATTTCCAATAATCTTCTACAACAAAAATTAATTCATCACTAAATTAATTCCACTTAATTTATAATAATACTTAATAATAATAATAATATTATTATTCTCAATATTACTTTGGACTCAATACTACACTTCCTTTAATACTACAACTTACACAACTTAACCAAATAAAATAATTCCTATTTATTCCAATGAATAATTAATATTTTTCTTAATATTACCCTTCTGATTAAATCCTCCACATAATCTGGCTTAAACTTAATAATCCAAATATGTTTATTAAAATAGTACCGAAAAAATTTAATAATTCTCAACTTCGTCCAAATCCAATAATTAAATCCTTCAATAATTTAATTAAATAATTAATTAAATTTGGGGCGTTAAAACTCTCTCCCAATTAGGATATTTTCGTCCTCGAAAATCTATCCGACACAACCATCTTAACATCGCATTCGCGTCTAATCCTTCAATCCAACAACAACTCAATCACAGTTTAAATCCAATACTTATACTTCAATCTTCCAATTATTCTCGTAACATAATCATTACTATTCTCCAACCATTCGTTTCCAAGGCATTCCAACTTGTTAAACAACCAAAATCTTAAATTTGTATTACCTCCGAATTCGAGAAACAACAAAGCTCCAACAACACTTACACTGTAGCCTTCAGAAGCATACAAAACTAACATCTCACGATCAAACACATCTGAGAAGCGAAGCTTCTCCCCCACTTAGCTTCAACTAACTCCTGCAACAAAAATCAGAAAACAACAAGTACTGACAGTGTTCAACACACTTGTCGCGTACAAAGGAAGTAAACATCGTTAGACAACACTAGCCGGACAGACAGACCTGCTCTGATACCACTAATGTAACACCCCAAATCTACCCGGTAATTATAATTAAAATCAGAGTTTCAAAATTTTCACAAACATGAGGTATTACATTATCAACTTGAAAACCAACACATATTATCCTAACATAACAGATACATATCACTTAATAACAATTTATTAGTCTTCAAAAATTTACTTCAACTTTATTTAATAACTACGCAGCGGATTCATAACATTTTAAACTTCAAAAGAAACATAGCATCCTTTAAACAACTTAATTCAAAAAAAAATTCTTAAGATAACAACTTGGGTTCAACTGAAAGGAAAACAACATAAATCAAAAGAGCATTCTTCCTCCCGAGTGCTACGTATCAGAGTGACGACACCAACAAGCTACTAAGTCTCTACTCCTCGTTACCGGCTGTAATACGGTGAACTGACTTTGAGATTTTTGTATCGCAAATGTGCGGATAGCAAGAGTCGCCACGAATTTTCTTTTATCAATTAAGGGAAGAGGAAAAACAGGAAAAACCTTCGTTAGATTCTGAGTAAGGGAGAAGGTTATGAAAAGGGAAGGTATTAGCACCCCTTTCCATCCGTAGTTATCTACGGGCTCTTAGTTGCTCTTAGATCATTTAAAAAGTGCTTTCTGTGTGTTTGACAAAAATGTTTTAAAAAAGACATTTTGCTTTGACTTTGTAATGATTCATGTAGGAATGTATACAAAGTGTTCGGAAATGTTTCGTTTTTGAAAAGAGTTTGAACTTTGACAAAAGTGTGAGGTGTGAAAAATATTTTGATAGAGCAAGCAACTAAAAGTCTTATTACCTACTCAGAACGGTCGTTTTCATGTTGTTTTACTTTCCTTTAAAATAGTTCTATCCATACCATTAGTTGGTAGGTAACCCTATTCGTTGGATGTAAGAGGGACATTCGAAGGGACATTAGATGGTCATAGAAGGCAACTTGTAGGAGTATCCTAGCACATTCGAAGGGACGATCATCATTTTTCGTAGGCGACAATCGAGGGTCAAGATCATGTATTCGTAGGCGACATCGTGGGTCTTGATCTTTGTATCGAAGGGACTATGATGATTTGTTTCGAAGGCAACGGTGCTAGGATACCTCTACGTTCGAGGACTTAACCATTTGTATTCGTAAAGGCAGCGAGAGAATTTCCTAAGGGTGCATGTGTGAAAGAGTGTGTCAAATTCGGATATATGTTATCTTGAAATTATGAGTGATCTCGTCCAATTTTATCTTGCCATACCGCCTAATTACTAGCGGTTTATAGGGTGCGGAAAGTAAATTGCGGAAATGTAAAGTCGGAAAGATAAAGTCCTCACGCTATTACATGGCTTTAGGCGATTACATAATAAGAATGCAGAAAATAAAAGTCCTAATTAAACTATTACATCCCATAGGCAGTTACATAATACGAAAAAGAAAAGCAAGAAAAATCGTCTGAAACGTTACAACCTGTGAACAGATACATAATCGGAAAACAAGAGAAATTGCATAAGAGGAAAATGTTAGCAAAAAGAAATATTTTTGAATGAGGAAAAAGGTTTTTGATTAATAATGACAATAAGATGATAAGATACATTTTTGGTAATTTTCTGGATCGTTTTTTATATTTAAAAACAATTAAAAGTCAATTTAACGATTAATTAGCAATTAATTAAAATATGCATGCAAAAATATTAATTTTAATGTTAAAAATTAAATAAATATTTTTCTGATAATAATGCAAAAAGAAAATACTTTTGGTGTTTTTTAAATGCATGATAAAATTAATTAAAGATTAATTAAATAGCATGAAAATATTAAAGAAAATAAGAAAAGAAAAAGTTAGTTTTTCAAAAGAGCAAAAAAGAGAAGTGGTCCTGCCAGGAATCGAACCAGGGACCATCTGGTGAAAACACACGCCTGCTTGCCTTTACCACTGAGCCAAACTGCATTTGGTGTTTTGTAATTGGAAACAATTGATTATAAATGTAAAACGTGTCATAGTTATAACTCAAAGCACAATCAACACGCGTGGACCCCAGTTGTAACGTAGAAACCAATCAGATGCCATGATCGTGCCACTCATGCAGTCAAAGGGTCAGCGCCGGAGTCAGCCATCGGAACCCTAACGCCGATCATCTTCTCCGGCGAGTTGTTTTTTAAAAACATGCAAAATAGCTAAAATTAAAGCACAAGAAGAACCCTATCCCCCTAATTCGACCCCTGCGAATTCAATGGAGCCATCGTTTTGGCCTGAAAACGACTGTACAGTGAGTTTCGAAGAAGATAACTAAAACTTCCCTAACAATGGCAAGTTCTTATTCTGGCGTTAAACCTTGCATGTTATGCGTCAAATACGTTCTAATAAGTATCCTGAGTTCAAACAAACAAGCAAAAACCGTTAAGAATGCATGGATTATGGAAATCGAATTTAAGAAAAATAGCAAACCGGTGAGAGCTAGGGAGCTCGATCTGGGATGATTTTGCTTCGTGTAAAGGCTGGGAACGATTGTTGGGATCTTCAGGAAGGCAATGGAGTGATTAAAACCCCTTGAAACTGGCTGGAAAGTGGAATTCGAAAATCACAACTTTGAAGAATTTTTGAGAAAATAAGGATTGCTTGCAAGGGCTAGGGTTTCGTCCTTTGTCTTTGTCCATGTGCTGGGTATTTATAGAGTGGGAATTGGAAGCAAAAAAATGAAAAAAGATCTCTTCTTCAATGCAAAAATATTTTCTTTTTCAAATAAAATCAAATCTTTCAAAATTTGATTTTTCTTCCCATGCATGAGCTAGCACAAAATTGGCAAGTTGTGTGGGCTATCTTGGACCTCAAGCTTGAAAAAATCCAACCCAATTGAAATTATACCTTTTTTCCATATTTTATTTAATTTAAATTTGAATTAAATGCTTTTAAATTCAAAAATAAATGAAAAAATTAAAAGGAGGTCGTGGCAAGGCATCAAGAGGTCATGGATAGTATTATGATCAAGTTTGGATCATAAAATTATAGGCCCATTTGGAAATAATTGGATTTTGACAAGTATCTCTCTTTGTGCAATTGTCCAAAAATGCCCAACTTGTGCAAGGTGTATTTTGCTCAATTTTCCACATTTTTGAATGTTCTTGGACTTTTTAGAAAGCTCTAAGTGTCCTCTAAACAACCTCTTTGGTTTCATCTCATTTGGAGTTTCCATGCTCAATAAAACTTCAATACAAAAATTTGACTTTTTGTTGACTTTGAAAAGGACCTGTAATGTTTTGATCCATATCTTCAAAATGAAACATTTTTTGACCATGCTTGTGAGACATGAAGTTGTAGAGGATTGAATTTAATTCAAAATGAGAGGTGGTGGAAAAATTTCTGAGAAAGTATGAAGAAGATATGCTCAGTCAAAGTTCAGTTGACTTTTCTCTAGGAAACCCTAATTTGGAAAGTTTAACTTTTGAGCAAATCTTGAGTTTTCTTGATGAATCATGATCAACCCTTGATCAAATGATGAATGTGACTTCAAAATGAGGATGTTGACCAAAAATCATGAAGTTTGACTGTATGTTGACCACAGTTGACTTTTTGTCCAATACAACTGATTTTCAACCATCTGAGCAATTGTCTGAGGAAACTTGATTTGTAAGGCTTGAAACTTGACATGGAGAATCTTTGAAGTATATGAGGAGGCATGATGACAATTGGATGTTTTGGAAGTCCATCTTGATCTGAGGATAGCCAAACCCTAGTTTGGGTTGATTGTTTAGGAGAGGGTTTGTCTTATCAACCCTTGAGGAATCCTTGAGTATGGATGTATAGAATGTCTTGGTAAGTAGGAGGGCAAATTTTGGGTTATGACAGCTGCCCCTGTTCAATCTTCTTGTACAAGAAGGGTTAGATTGGCATGCTTGCCTTTCGTGACCTGGAGGTAGAAGATGATTGAACACTCGAGTACACCTGAAAATTTGCACTTGCTGTTGGTTGATGATGCGGGAATGGGCTTATAGACGCCATTTGGAGAAGCTGGGGAATGAGTCGTATGCTAGACTCAAGAGTGTTGTCTGAATAGGAAAAAAACGTCGGAGATGGGCTTAAAATGCCATCCGGAGAGGACGATGCTGGGGAACGGACCGTACGCTAGGCTCTGCCGGTGTTCCCTGAAAGTAGAAGAGAGCATGGAGATGGGCTTAAGATGCCATCCGGAGAGAGTCATACGTTAGACTTCGCGCTAGTCTTTGAATGAAGTCATTGGTTTGTATTGGTTTTTTAACCAAATATGCAGCATTCTGAAAGTGGAGAGATGTCGACAAATAGTCGGAGATGGGCTTAAGATGCCATCCAAGGCAACTGAGTCGTACGCCAGACTCTGTAGTTGCTGTTGATAATAAGAGAGAGTCAGAATAAATCTTCGTCTTGATTACTCTGAGGGGATAATAGTCGGCAAAATGTGGATAACTTCCCTGTTGTGCTTCGGGTGTTGATCCAATGCCTGTTATCGGAGGATAACTTGTGTGATCGTTCGGATAGGGTTTCCCGTCTGGCTTCGGGTATTAATCCTAGATTTGTTGTCAGAGGACAACTGGGATGGTCGTTCGGATAGGGTTTCCCGTCTAGCTTCGGGTATTAGTCCTGGACCCGTTGTTTAGAAGCGTTTTTCACCTATTTGGGAAAAACAAAAGAAACTTTGATAGAATATCGTTAGTCTTATGCAGATCATGATGCGTGATGTAATCTGTATGAATGATATATGCATAAATTATGGATTTTATGAACAATGTATGAATGATAGGTGTTGTGGTATTTCAAAACATATTCATCTTGAAGAAGAGGCGGATGTTCTGCTTGGGGACTTATGGCTTCTGTTTGGGGACGAAACGGATGCAAACCTTGCTCTTGAAAGAGAAGAAATATATCCTTAATTCCTCCGATGCACTATCTGACCAAGTCTCGAGTCTGGATATTGTTTAGGATGGTAGAGATCGAGAGGTAGCTGCCGAGGATCTTGTGCATAGACCCTGGCTGGGGAAAATTTAGGAGGCGCCCTACTGGGGGTCTTGCGTGTAGATCCCGCTGGAGAGTTTTTGATTGTTGATGGGGGATTGGGCTAGAAGGATCTGGAGTCCGCTGAAAACCTTTGGCTGGAGGAATAAAAAATGTAATTTTCCTCCGATGCACTATCTGACCAAGTTTCGAGTCTGGATATTGCTGCTGCCGGGGGAATGATAATCGTTGAGAGATATTCTACTAGGGATAAATACCTCTGCTGGGGATGAACCGTTACGCTTGAAGACTGGTATAATCGGGTTAAGTTTACTGGGATCACTGCTCGGGGACTAATGTGATGAAGCTTGGAACAAGTCGAAAGAAATTTGTACTCCACTGGGAGTTTGTAGTGAGTGACACCTCTGGGCCGTCATCTCAATTCCTAAAGCCTGTAGTAATTATCCTTGTTTGTTCACTTTTCGCATGTTTGTAGATAGATTTTTATTGTTAGATGCATATAATCATTCAAAGCAAACGTTGGACTTTATGCAAACAACAATAGTGAGAATTGGAAAGAGAAAGAACTTGTATTAATTTGAAAGGCGGCGTATGGCCAAGTAGTTTGTACACAAGAAAAGTAAAAAGCTATGTGGAAACAATCTAATTAAGCTCCAACTATGCTAGTAGTCATATATTTCGACTATCTCATCTCCTTGCTGTCAGTAGAAAGTGAGTGAATTGATCTTCGTCGTTTGAATCTTGAATGCTGATAGTAGTTTGTAGATAGGTGATCTGGATGAGACATAGTCGTACGCTTAAATCCCTAACTTTTTCCTAGACCGCCTTTCGGGTTTGATCTCTGGGATACCCTTTTTGCCCAAGCTACCTTTTCGGGTTTTCGACTTGCGGGTGTACATTTATTATATATATCCTTAACTTTTGCCCGAACCCTTTTGGTTGTAAGATGCCCTTATTTTGCCTAGGTCGGTCGACTAGCGGGTCTCTTTATCGTTGTATTTTTGACTATATCTGCGTTCACGGTGTGGGAAGTCTTCTCCATCCATGGTGCTAAGTATCATAGCTTAGGAAAATCTTGTTTGACTACAAGCGGTCCCTCATGGGTGGGAGTCCACTTGCCACAGGGTCACCTTGTGGAAGAATGATGCACTTGACTACTAGATCACAGACTTGGTAGACTCGATGCTTGACCTTCTTGTTAAATGCTCGATCATTCGTTTACGATAGATCATCCATGGCGGATGAATCGAGTCGTTTCTCATCGATCAAGTTGATGCGGTCAAGCGATCGGATCAATCGTCTTCGCTTAACTCGCATCACGGAGGACTCGGTTGAGGTATCCGAACCTCGATTGGTAGGGCTGCTTCCATCACAGTATCAAGAGAGAGGGGGTTGCCCACATGGATGTTCGTCTTGTGGTGCGATAACCATGAAGAGAAAATGGAAACATTTCATGCCAAACCTTGTAAGTCCTTTATCAACCACGTATGATCCTCTAAATGTTTTGTTGGCTTCCTGCGCCATTCATCTTGGTGATAAGGAAGAGTTGTGATGCTTGATCTTGAGCTGCGTGCGAGTTCGGTGATCATCTTGTTGTTGAGATTAGAGCCGTTATCTGTGATAATCCTTTCGGGAGTGCCATACAAGCGAGATAAGATTATGCTTGATGAATCGAGCCACGAAATTCTTGTGTGATGCGAGCACGCTACCACTGGTGAAATAGTCAATTGCCACAGGATGAAGCGATGTCCGTTGGGCGGTGGGCTTGATTTCTCCGATCATGTCAATGCCCTACATTGCAAAGGGCCAAGGGGCGGTCAGAACATTCAACGGTATTGGAGGTACGTGCACTTTGTCTACATAAATCTGGCATTTGTGACAAGATCGAGCATAGCGGTGACAATCAGCTTCCATGGTGGACCAATAGTAACTTTGTTCTCAATCTTCTTAGCCATCGTGTGTCCACGGAATGGGTACCAAATCGCCGTGTAACTCTTCCATGATCGTTCCATTTTTGGTCCACGGTGGAAGTAAGCACAAGTCGTGGTTGCGCATGTATATGATGTCATTGCTGAGGAAGAATTTGGATGCAAATCTTCTCAAGAACTTCTTATCATTGACAGATGCCTCTGCGGGATATTCACGAGTCTCAAGATACCTCTTCACGTCGTAGTACCAAGGTTTCTCTTACATATCAAGTTCTAACGATATCTGGTTCTTTAAACCTTTCGATGATGATTTGGGGCCTCGTTGTCCCATCGACCTTGAACATAGATGACATAGTAGCTAATGCGTGCATGTTGATTCTCTTCTCGTGGAATGTGATCGAAAGCAATCTCTTTGATAGGGGATCAAACTCGAACATGCTCGATATGGAATAAGGTTGGATGCTTAATATCCACTTAATCGGTGATCACTAAAGCCGAGTCTCCATATACTTACAAGAACTTGATTCTTAAGTCGATAGAACTTTAATACCCATGATGCAATTCGTATTCGGCCATATTGTTGGTGCAATTGAAACATAATCTTCGGTGAAAGGAGTATGTCGCTGCGGGGTTGTAATGATGGCGCCAATGCCATTGCCAAGTCGTTGAGGCTCCATCAAAGACCATGGTCCATCGGGATCCTTGTTCGGGTCCTTATGCAGTCACAGTTCTTCGTAATCCGTAACTAGTAAAACATCTTCGTCGGGAAACTCGAGCTGCATAGGCGATAGTCATCTGACGATGAGCGGATGATCGGCTACACTTCCTTTGATCGCTTTAGAAGTATATTGGATGTCATATTCGGTCAAGATCATTTGCCATCTTGCTATTCTTAGGAGAAATTTGGTTTCTCAAATATGTATTTTATTGGATCCATCTTGGAAATCAATAAGGTAGTGTGAGTCGACATATACTATCTTAGTCGTCGGTAGCCCAAGCCAAGCGTTGCAAGTTTTCTCATTTGTGAGTATCTTGTTTCACGGTCGGTAAACTTTGCTAGGTAGTATATTGCATACTCTTTCGACGGACTCGTCATGTTGCCCAACACGCTTGATTGGGTTCTCTAACATCAGTACATGATAAAGGTCTTCCTTGGTAGGCGGCATCGGGATAAGAGGATTACTGGATACTCCTTGATTTTTCAAAAAGCAAAGCGGCAATCGTCGTTCCATTCCACTACCTTATCTTTCTTAAGTAACTTAAGATTGGCTCCTGATAGCGATTAGATGTCTGATAGATACGGCAATGTAATTCAATCGGCCCGAAACCTCGACTTCCTTCTCGGTGCTGGCATTTCTTGAATAGCTTTAACCTTGGCGGGGCGACTTGATACCTTTACCACTAACAACAAACCTAGGAGTTTACGGATCGGACTCCAAGGTGCACTTGTTGGGATTAGTCTTAGTACTGCTTCTTGATCATCAAATAGTTTACGCAAATGATCGAGATGTTCTTCCTCGATCGTGATCGAGCTATCATGTAAATCGGCGTAGACCTCTATCTTGTGATGAATCATGTCATGAAATAATGCCGGCGTAGCGCGGTGGTAAGTGGCGCCCGTTCTTGATCCGAGCGGCATGACTTTGTAGTAAGTACCCCTTTATGTAGTAGTCTTCTCCATGTCTTGAGGAGCCATTTGATTTGATTATGTAGGAGAAACCATCCATGAAGGAGAAAATTTATGTTGGCGGTGTTGTCAACCAGAACATCAATATGAGGAAGTGGGAAATCGTCTTTCGGACTCGCTTTCTTCAGATCTCTATAATCCACACACATTCGTACCTTGCCATCCTTCTTTTGTACGGGTACCACGTTAGCAACCCACTTTGGCTAGGAAACCGGCGTTGAACTGCTTCATAACTTCGGCTTTGATTTTCTCAGTCATCTCAGGACGCATCTGGCCGAACATACGCTTTATTGGGGGAAAACCCTCTTTTGTTGGCAACCGGTGTACCACAATGTCAATGTCTAAACCTGGCATGTCTTCGTATGACCAAGCAAAAACCTCGATATAGTCTCATAGCATCTGGACCAATCTCTCTTTGACAATGTTCTCAAGACCCGCTCCTATCTTGATCTCTTACATTTTCCTTGATGCCTAGATTTACTGACCTCAACTGGCTCTTGATGGCTGTATAACTTGTTCTTCTTCTTTATAGCAGGTTTGACAAGTTCTCCACGGCACTTCACAATCTTCCTCACCTTCCGTCTTGGCTTGGTAGATCGGATTATCAGTCATATTTAGCAATAGCATATTTGTTATCGAGATTCGGAGTGATTACGCGGTGTATCACGTGGGTGTGTGTAAGAAACACATAGCTTTTGAATGGGTGATAAAGTAAAAGAAAGGAACAACATTTAAATGCAAAGTCCAGCGATTTTATTGAATGAAAATATGCAAATGAGATAATAACCCTCACAAGCGAGCCATGATGCCCGGGCAAAACTGAGGCTTTAAAGTTTATTGTTGAAACGAGAGAAAATACGAAAAGCAAAACAAAAGCAATTACTCATCTAAAGAGATTTCTATGACTTCTTGACCTTCCAATTCTTTGAGTCGTTGTCGGGAGTTGGGAAGATCCTTGCGATATCGAAGTCGTTGTCGTTGTCTTCTATAGCATAGACTCCGTCCGGTGATGCGGAAAGGAAGTTGCCGACACGTTCGCGTATCATCTTGACCTTTGATGGTGAAGCCTAAACCGGTCTTGTAAATTTGAAAGGAAGATCGGGAGCTGACCCCAAATAGTACCTCCTTCTTATGGCTTGAGCATCCTTGATGAGGCCATCCTAGGCGGAACTTGTGTAACCGGGGAGTGGCGGGAGAGTCAGCAGGCATGACTCTTGCCTTTGTTTGAAAACAACGGGAGTCTCGAAGAATTCACCTTCCATCTTGAGATATCGGAATGAGTGGATGGTGACCATATACTCCTCTTCACCACATCTGTAACAACCTTCCCTTTCACGGGTACTTGACCGATGCGGGGTAGAGTATGATGCTGCCCCGTGTATCGAGGGCGTCAAGTAGGCAAGAGTAAGTGGACGGATCTCCATGACAAAGAAAGTGGAATCAAAGTGCAGGAACAGACTTTGGGTAAAATAGCTCTCCAATCTTTGTTCGCTTAGAACCATCAAAAGCTCTCACAATAATGTCCTTTGGGCTTGAACCAATCCTTGACATCGAGTCGGTCGGCGGTCTTGGTAGGATATTGAGGCGAGCCGGTATCCACCAAAACATGAGATAATGTAGTGCCCTTGCATTCAGAGGCGTGCAAGGCTTTGTTGTGTGTCCTTCGGCGAGTCAAATCGGCATCGGAGAAGCCTGGGCCGTTGTTGGCGGTAGGGCTGTCTGAACTTCAAATTGATCGGTGGTAGTGTCTTGCAGTCGTGAGCATTCTTGAAATTTCTGAGGCTTTAGCATGAGCCTCGAGCCTGAAGCGAGCAAGCATGGAGATTTTGGGCCAGTCTGTCCCATTGTTCCTGACATTGTAGTCACTCTTCTTGATAATCTTGAAATTTCCTCCACTTCTTGTTTGGAGGTGTCTTGATGACTTCCTTTGGTACTTCTATAGGAGGCGGGATGAGTCCTTGGTTCTTTCCCTCGCGCCTCGAGGCGGTTGAATAGGCGGAATGCGGAGTCATGATGTCTTTTGGAGGAGAGATCTGGGAAAACACTCTTGGTCTTGGTCACCTTACTTGATCGATGATGTTGTCAATGTCGGGAATGGTAGCTTGATCGTAAGATCCTCAGCGATCGAGAGGTCTTGCTTGGCGCTTGATAGTAAACCTCGACTCCATAGTTCAAGGAATAGCTTTGTCAGGAGGAATATGGGCGATGCAGGAGAAATGATAAGAGTGCCACTCTGAGCACGGGATCAACAGAGGAAATCCTTATTGTGTTTACATCGGCATAGTCTTACGGGAAATCGTCACCCATCAGGTTGCCTTAACATCTTCAATAGGAATTTTGGAGCTTTCGAGCGTATACTTCACCATGTAATCAAACTTTCAACTTTGTGAGGTATCCCGTCTGAGATGGTTTGGCTTCTCGCATCTTGATCTTGATTTCTTAGACATGTCTTCATAGATTCTCCACGGTGGTTTTAGAAATAGTATTTGTGGTTATCCATCATACTTGAACCGCCTTCTCGACCAAGCACTACTGAGTCGGTGCGGATGGGCCAACGACAATTCTACTGGGCATCCTAGATTGACAGGCTTGCAGCAAATTCTTCTTATGATCATTAGAGGAATGGTCGAGTCATCTATGTTGAAAATATAAGCATTCTCGCCAATAGCATTGGAACTTTAGTCACGGTTAGGCATAGGTGCGTTGATCACGTTCGGAGTCTCAGCAGGAGGATCAAACTCAATCTGTTTCGCTTTGATCATATCTTGAATCTTGTTCTTCAGAGCCCATGGGTTATCGATGTCGTGCCACAGGCTATTGGAGTGTTAAGCACATAGCATTAGGATTATACCTTGGAGGAAGTGTTGATATTACGGAGGATCCCTCGGTAATGTCTCTGCTTTCAACATGTGTTGCAAGGCTTGCGACAATGGCATGTTGATCTTATGTGTCTTAGTGGCGCATTCTAGTTCTGCGTTATCTACGCGGTTGTCTTGATGTAGGATTGGAGATCAACTGCCCCAGCAGTTGAGCACGGTCGGCCTTGGGTGGCTTTTACGACCAAACAGCGTTGGCTTCTTTCTTACCACGAAAGATCTCTTATGACATTTGAGGGCGACTGCACAGATCTTCCCACTCTTGATACCAGCATATGCTCTCCTGTCAATATCAATTTGGGTGAATCCGTGAAGGTTTCAATCGGATGATTGAAGAATGGTGTCGTACCCAAAATTTGCCCTCTTACTTCTCGAGGCATTCCATACATCCATCTGAAGGATTCCTCGAGGTTGATCGAATAGACCTCTCCTTGACAATCCCCAAACTAGGGTTTGGCAATTCTAAGATCAAGATGGACTTCCAACATCTCCAATGGCCTTCATGCCTCCTCATATGTTCAGGATTCCCATTGTCAAGTTTCAAGCCTCATAGTCAAGTTTCCTCGGACGATTGCTCGGATGGTTTGAAAATTAGTTGTATTGGACAAAAAGTCAGCTGTGGTCAATATACGGTCAAACTTCATGATTTTTGGTCAACATCCTCATTTTGAAGTTATATTCATCATTTGATCAAGGGTTGATCATGATTCATCAAGAAAACTCAAGATTTGCTCAAAAGTAAAACTTTCTAAATTAGGGTTTCTTAGTAAAAAGTCAACCAAACTTTGACTGAGCATAACTTCTTCATACTTTCTCAGAAAATTTTCCACCACCTCTTGTTTTGAAGGAAATTCAATTCTCTACAACTTCATGTCTCACAAGAATGTTCAAAAAATGCTTCATTTGGAAGGTATGGATCAATACATTCTGGGTCCTTTTCAAAGTCAACAAAAGTCAACATTTTTGTTTTGAAGATATATTGAGCATGGAAACTCCAATTGAGATGAAACCAAAGAGGTTGGTTAGAGGACTCTTAGAGATTTCCAAAAAGTCCAAGAACACTCAAAAATATGGAAAATTGAGCAAGATACACTATTTAGAAGTTGAGAAATTTTGGACAATTGCACAAAAGGAGATATTGGTCAAAATAAAATTTTCCAAATGGGCCTATAATCTTTTGATCAAACTTGTTCATGACATTATTTGTGACTCATAAATGCTTGGCCATGGCAATTTTCTATTTATTAATTTATTTTGAATTTTAAACCATTTAATTCAAAATTAAATTATATAAAATATGAAAATAAGATATTTTCAAGGAGTGATTTTATATCATGCTTGAGGTCCAAGGAAGCCCAAAATACATACCAATTTCGTGCATTATCATTCATTTAAGAGAAAATCAAATTTCTTTCAAAAATTTGATTTTATTTGAAAAATCATTCAATGCATTCAAAACCAAATCTTTTGCCTTGTTTTTCTCTCTCGATTCACTCTATAAATAGCAATGATATGCCAGTAGAGACCACGAAACCTAGCCAAAAACACAACCCTTCTTTTGTCAAAATTTTTCAAGTTCTCAAAAATCGGTTTTGATTTTCAAGCATTTTCAAGGCAAACAAACCATCGATCTTGTTCGAGGTCTCCGAGGAATCGATCCATCCTTACTCAAAACAAAGTCACTCAGATCGAGCCATCATCTCCATAGGTTTGCTACTTTTCACAATTTCGATTTTTAAAATCCATGCATCTTTAAGCATTTTGCATGCTTGTTTGAGTTCAGGCACCTATTAGAACATGCTTGACGTATTACATGGGAGGTTTAAGGAATAAGAGCGTGCCATTGTTAGAGGGTTTGTTCTCTTCTTGGCACCACGATACTGCCGTTTTAGTGAAACTAATGGCACCATTGAATTCGGAAGGGTTGAATTAGGGGAATAGGTCTTTCTTTTGCCTTGATTCTCGTGTTTTGCGGGTTTGAGATCGGCGTGGTGGGAGAAGGCAATAGGAGCTAGAGGCTCCGTCGGCCAATTGACTCACGTTGTGGCTAAGCGTGGCACAATCACGCTCTCTGATTCGCTCTCTCTTTCCAACTGGGGTCCACGTGTGGCTGACTGTGTTTGATTCATAACTATGACACGTTACCACTCTTATTCAATTGATTTTGTCTTTACAAACACCAAATGCCAAGTGTCTCAGTGGTTAAGGCGCAGGCTGTGCAAAGATACTCCTCCTGGTCACGAGTTCGAACCATGCCAGGACCATCCTTTTTACAAGTTTGATTTTCATTCATATTTTCAACTATTTTCATGTTTTTCTATTTTCTTAATATTTTGCATTCATTTTAATTTCTTTTCACAATTTTTTATCATGCATTTAAAAACACCAAAAAAATATTTTTCTTTTTGCATTATTTCCAGAAAATGTTTATTTAATTAATAAAATTAAAAAATATTATTTTGCATGCATATTTAATTTTATTTCAATTTTTGGATTTTAATCACTTTTAATTAGTTTTTAATTATTAAATTAACTCCAAAAAATCCCAAAAAATTATTTTAGCATATTAATGTTATTTCCAGCATGAAATATTTTTCTCATTTAAAAATTATCATTTTTACTAACATTTTCTCTCTTATTCGATTTTATCGTATTTTCCGATTTCTCATCTTTTCACAGGTTATCCCGTTTCGGACGATTTCTCTTTATCATTTTCTTTTTTCCAATTATGTAATTGCTCATGGGATGTAATAGTTTTAATTAGGGCTTTTATTTTCCGCAAGTTTAAATTATGTATTTGCCCCAAAGCCATGTAATGGCGTAGGACATTACTTCCATGATTTACTTTACACCCTATAAGCGCTAGTAATTAGGTGTGTGGCAAGATAAAATTGGACATAGATCACTCATAATTTCAAGATAACATATCTGAATTTGACACACTCTTTCACACATGCACCTTAGGGTAATTCTCTCTCGTTGCCTTCACAATTCAAATGGTCATGTCCTCGAGCGTAGAGGTATTCTAGCATCGTTGCCTTCAAACAAATCATCATAGTCCCTTGATACAAAGATCCTTAGACCCGCGATGTAGCCTCCAGATACATGATCTTGACCCTCGATTATCGCCTCGAAAATGATGATAGTCCGCTTGAGATGTGCTAGGATACTTCCTCTGAGTTGCTTTCTATGACCATCAGATGTCCTTTGAGATGTCCGCTTACATCCAGCAGATGGAGTTACCTACCAACTAATGGTATGGATAGCGCTATTCTAAAGGAATGTAAAAATAACAACGACCATTACGGGTAGGTAATAAGACTTTTAGTTGCTTGCTCTATCAAAATAATTTTCACACCTCACTTTTGTCAAAGTTGAACTCTTTCAAAATGAAACATTTAGAACACTTTGTATACATTCCTACATGAATCATTACAAAGTCAAAGCGAAATTCCTTTTCAAAACATTTTTTCAAACATCTGAAGCACATTTTTAAAGTGATCTAAGAGCGTAGAGATAACTACGGATGGAAAGGTGCTAATACCTTCCACTTTTCATAACCTTCTCACTCGAGAATCTAGCGAAGGTCTTTTTACGTACTTTTACCTTCCCTTAATTGGATAAAAGAAAAGTCGGTGGCGACTCTTGCTATCCGCATTTGCGATACAAAAACCTAGTCGAGTTCAAGTATTACAAATGGTCACATCGGTGTTCCCGTAAACATATCAATAACTCCTATTGAAAAATTGGTTGAACTACGCCTTCTAGATCTCTCCATTTAGGCGTACTCTTTGAACTTCTCATCACGACCCATAGACATGCTCTGTGGTTGCATGCAGTGGGTGCAATTCGACATTGTACTCATCTGCTGTAGAAAGCATCCAGCTAAGTCGCTCCAATCTGGATATGGTCACTCTCTGGTGATAATACCACTCAGTGAGTCCGGACAAATTCTCTTGAAAATAATGCATCCTGACTTTACATCATCGATGTGGGGGTTGATCTTGAACATAGGACTTAGTGCGACGGACAAAATGCCATCATATTTGCAAAAGTAGGAACTTTGAACTTAGGAGGAATCAACAGGGATGAAGACTCGGATCGTCAAAATTCAGCGGACATCCTCAGTTTTCCTGACATTCGAGCGGTCTTCAAGTTGCTTGTGTTGTCATCCTCATAAAGTCTGATCATTCTCATAGTCTTCTCCTTTCTTCTCGAGACTCACGATCATCTTCGTTGCCTTGACACTTCCTCGGTCTTGACACTCCTTGAGAACTCTGTCAGGCTAACCACTTTAGGACTACCTTTGTGAAGTCTTCCCATGTTGAGATCACAATGACCTTCTTATTTTGTTGATGAGCTTCGGATCTTCTTGGCCTTGGACAAGGTGGTGAACATCTCACAGGCCAGGCATTACAGGCACAGAGATCTTTAATGATCTGTTCGAGAGCCATTCTAAAATAAATAGCGAGAAAATGAGAAAACCGATCTTGAATGTACTGTTATGAGATGTTATGCCATGATATGCAATGTTTATGCAAATGTAATACAATGTTTTCAAGGACCTTAAGTTTAAATTTGTTAAACAAGCATGAACAAACATTTATTAGTTCTCATTTTATTCTCTCTTTATTTTTTAAGTACAAGATAGTTCGGAAATATGAAATAAAGAACAAAATCCTAAAGCTCTAAGTCTCCATGGGGCTTCTGTTGGTGTTGAAGTAGGCGTTGATGTTAAGCTCCTCGTGAAGTAGCTTACGTCGACTCTAGTACCTTCTTCTCACTTGCATAACTTTGAGCTTGAATGTATCCCTTTCTTCTTTTAAATTTGAATCGGGATCTCTTCAAGTCTCCAAAATCAATAGGTATATCGGGATGGAGGGCGATTATAGAGTGCGTCATTTATGTCTGGTGAGCTGACTTTGTAGAATTTTGTATCGCAAATGTGCGGATAGCGAAAGTCGCCACCGACTTTCTTTTATCAATTAAGGGAAGGTGAAAAGCAGGAAAATACCTTCGTTAGATTACGAGTAAGGGAGAAGGTTATGAAAGGGAAGGTATTAGCACCACTTTCCATCCGTGTTATCTCTGGCTCTTAGTTGCTCTTAGATCACTTTAAAAATGTGTTTAACTTTGACTTTATAACGATTCATGTAGGAATGTATACAAAGTGTTGGAAATGTTTCGTTTTTAAAGGTTTGAACTTTGACAAAAGTGTGTGGTGTGAAAAATATTTTGATAGGCAAGCAACTAAAGTCTTATTACCTACTCGAATTGTGCGTTTTCGTGTTATTTTACTTTCCTTTAGAATAGTGCTATCCATACCATTAGTTGGTAGGTAACCTATGATTGGATGTAACATTCGAAGGGACATCGGATGGTCATAGAAGGCAACTTGTAGGAAGTATCCTAGCACATTCGAAGGACTATCATCATTTTCGTGGCGAGAATGGAGGTCAAGATCATGTGTCGGAGGCGACATCGTGGGTCTTATGATCTTTGTATCGAAGGGACTATGATGATTTGTTTTGAAGACAACGGTGCTAGAATACCTCTACGTTCGAGGACATGACCATTTGAATAAGTAAAAAGAGAAACCTGGGTGCTGAAAAGTGTGTCGATTCGGATATTTTATCTTGAAATTAGCGTGAGCTATGCGATTTTATCTTGCCATACGCGCCTAGTTACTAACAGTTTATAGGGTGCGGAAATTAAAATGCGGAAAGTAAATACGGAAAAATAAATCCTACGCTATTAAAAGATGCGGAAAATAAAAGCCCTAATTAAACTATTACATCCATGAGCAATTACATAATTGGAAAAAAAAAGCGATAAAGAAATCGTCAAAGCAGGATAACTTTGTGAAAAGATGAGAAATCGGAAATACAAGGAAATCAAATAGGATGAAAATGTTAGTAAAAATAATAATTTTTGAATGAGAAAAATATTTCATGCTGGAAATAACATTAATATGCTAAAATAATTTTTGGGATTTTTGGTCAATTTAATAATTAAAATCAATTAAAGGTGATTTAAAGGATAAATTAACAATTAAATTAAATATGCATGCAAAAATAATATTTTTAATTTTATAAATTAAATCAACATTTTCTGAAAATAATGCAAAAAGAAAAATATTTTTTGGTGTGTTTTTGATGCATGATAAAAATTATTGAAATTAAATTAAAATGAATGAAAATATTAAATAAAAAAAGAAAATATGAAAATAGCTGAAATATGAATGAAAATCAAACTTGTAAAAAAAAGAATGGTCCTGGTGTGGTTCGAACTCATGACCAGGAGGAGTATCTTCAACAGTCTGCGCCTTAACCACTGGGACAAGTGACATCTGGTGTTTGAAAAGTTAGAACCAATTGAATATATGTGATTACGTGTCCTGGATATGTTTCAAACACAGTCAGCGTGCTTGGACCCTTGTCAAATACGAATGGACGAATCAGAGATCATCTTCGCGCCACGCCAGCCCTCACCGGTCTTCACCAGTCAACGACGTCGGAGCCCTAGTTCCGGTCGTCTTCTCCGGCGAGCAACAACCTGAAACTCAAAAAATACACGAAATAAAAAGCTCTAAGGTACCCTATCCCCCTAAATCAAGGGCTGCGAACACGATGGTGCCATTGGTTTGCCCTGAAAATGCTTGTATAAGCCGGTTCGATTCAAACAGCTCGCGAAGCCCTAATCATGGCAAATAGGTTTATGGACGTTCAAGCTTGCATGTAATGGTTCTAATGTGACCTAATGTGCATCCTGAGTTCAAACAAACACACAAAAAACATTAATAATGCATGAATAATGAAATTCGAATTTCAAAAGTTTACCAAATCGGAGCAAGCTTGGGATCGAGTTCTGGGCAGTCTTGGCTTCAAGTAAAGGATGGTTTTGACTCCTGGGAACCTCAGGAACAAGATTGGATGGATGGTTTTGGCTGAGAGTGGCTGCAAATTAGAATTCGATTTTCAATAGTTTATGAAAATTTTGAGCAAAGTGAGGGTTGTTGTAAGGGCTAGGGTTTCGTGTCCTTTGTTGTGTGTAATGCTGGGTATTTATAGAGTGTTTTGGGATGGCAAAGAGAGTGAAAAAAGATTTGGTTTTGAATGTGCATTTATTCTTTTTTAAATAAAATCAAATTTTGGAAAAAATTTGATTTTCTCTTCAATAAAGAGAGAGCTATGCAATTTGGCATGTTCCATGGGCTATCTTGGACCTCGAGTTTGATATAAATTCACTCCTTTTGGAAAAATATCTTATTTTCATATTTTATATAATTTAATTTTGAATTAAATGGCTTAAAATTCAAAAATAAATCAATAAAATTGAAAATTGCCATGGCAAGCATTAATGGGTCCAAATAACATCATGAACAAGTTTGGATCATAAAATCATAGGCCCGTTTGGAAAAAATGCATTTTGAATAATATCTCCTCTTGTGCGATTGTTCAAAATGCCCAACTTGTGAATGGTGTATCTTGCTCAATTTTCCACATTTTGAGTGTTCTTGGACTTTTGGAAAGCTCTAAGGTCCTCAACCAACCTCTTTGGTTTCATCTCAATTGGAGTTTCCATGCTCATATATCTTCAAAACAAAATGTTGACTTTTGTTGACTTTGAAATGGACAATGTTTTGATCGTACATTCCAAATGAAGCATTTTTGAACATTCTTGTGGACATGAAGTTGTAGAATTGAATTTCCTTCAAAACAAGAGGTGGTGGAAAATTTACGAGAAAGTATGAAGAGTTATGCTCGATCAAAGTTTGGTTGACTTTTCACTAAAACCCAATTTAGAAAGTTTGACTTGAGCAAATCTTGAGTTTTCTTGATGAATCATGATCAACCCTTGATCAAATGATGAATGTAACTTCAAAATGAGGATGTTGACCAAAAATTATGAAGTTTGTTGTATGTTGACCATAGTTGACTTTTTGTCAATCTGTTGATTTTCCACCATCGAGCGATTATGCGAGAAACTTGACCTCGGGCTTGAAACTTGACATGGAGAATCTTTGAAGCATATGAGGAGGCATGAAGGACATTGGAGTGTTGAAGTCCATCTTGATCGAGAATCACCAACCCTAGTTTGGGTTGATTGTCTAGGAGAGGGTTGTCGATCGACCTTGAGGAATCCTTGAGTGTGGATGTATGAAATATCTTGAGAAGATGGAGGGAAAATTTTGGGGTGACAGCTGCCTGTTCAATCTTCTTGTCTTTGGAGGGTTAGATTGGGCGCGTTTGCCTTTCGTGACACGGAGGTAGAAGATGATTGAACACTCAGTCTGAAAATTTGCACTTCTTTGTTGATGATGATCGGGAATGGGCTTCGGATGCCATTTGGAGAAATTGGAGACTTATTTGGGAATGAATCGCGCTAGACTCGAGATCATTATCGAATAGGAGAGCGATGGAGGCAGGCTTAAGATGCCATCTAGAATGATCGATCTTTGAGGAGGCGGCCGTTCGCTAGACTACGTAGATGCTTTTGGAGCGGAAGGAGCATGGAGATGGGCTTAAGATGCCATCCGGAGAGTCATATGCTAGACCTCGTGCTTATCTTTGAATGAAGTTATTGGTTTGTATTGATTTTTAACCAAATATGCGGCGATGGAGGTGGAGAATGTTGAAGTAGTGGTCGGAGATGGGCTTAAGATGCCATCAAGGCAAGCTGAATCGTACATTAGACTCACTGAGTTCTTTGTTGATAAGAGAGTCGAATATATCTTGTCTGATTACTCTTTGGGGATAGTAGTTGGCGACGTATCTGAGCTTCACATTATGCATCGGGTATTGGTCCATTGTCGGAGGATAACTTGTGATCTTCGGATAGTTTTCCGTCTAGCCGGGCATTAATCACGAATTTGTTGTCGAAGGGACAGGCGATCGTTTGATAGTTTTCCGTCGGATTCGAGGTCTTAATCACGGACTAGTTGTGGGAGGACTAGGAGGCGATCTTTCAAATAGTTCTCCGTCACGGATTCGGGTATTAATCTTGGACTGTATCGTCGGAGTGATTTTCCTGTTTTGGAAAACAAGAGAAACTTTGATAGAATATTGTTAGTCTTATGCAGTATGATGCATGCGATGTGTATGAATGACATATGCATATATTATGACTTTATAAGAAATGTATGAATGATAGGTGTTGTGGTATTTCAAAACATATCCATCTTGAAGAAGCGGATGTTACTTGGAGATTTCGACTTACATTTGATGGGGAGACCACGAGAAGACAAATAACCTTGATTCCTCGATTGCCTTTATCGACCAAGTCTTGGGCCTAGATATTGTTGAGGATGGTTAAGGATCTTGTGTATAGACCATTGGGAGAATCTTGGAGGTACTCTGCAAGGGATTTTGTGTGTAAATCTATTTGGCGAGTAATTGGTATTTCTTTGGGAGGGTTAGAGGATCCGTTGTAATCTCTAACTAGGGAATAAATGATATAGGTTCCCGGTGCCTTATCGACCAAGTTTAGTCGGATCTGCTTCTTTGTCGGAGAAAAGGGAAATTATTGAGAGATATCTTGTTGTAGATAAATACCTTGGCTGGGGATGAAACGTTGTTGCTCAAGGCGGGTGTAATCAGGTTAAGTTGAGTGGAATCAGCAGGGATTCACCTACTACTCAGTGGTCAGGTCAGTGGTGGTGACACCTCTGTGGGATCATGTTGCGGGGAAGTGTGGTGACTTTCGTCGTCATCTCAATTCACGGAGCTGTAGTAATTACTTTTGTCGTTCACTTTTCGCATGTTTGTGAATAGATTTTTATTGTCAAATGCATATAATCATTCAAAGCAAGCGTTGGACTTTATGCAAACAACAATGTGAGAATTTGTAAAGAAGAAACTTGTATTTATTTGAAATGTGGCGTATGGCGGTTTGTACAGGGAAAAGTAAAAGCTATCGGAAACAATCTCGTTAAGTTCAACTATGCTAGTACTCATATATTTCAATTATCTCATCTCCTTCTTTATCGGAAAGTGAATGAATTGATTTTTGCCATTTGAATCTTGAATCTTGATAGTAGTGCGGAAATGGGTGATGGGCGAGACATAGTCAATGCGCTTAAATCCTAACTTTTGCCTAGACCGCCCTTTCGGGTTTTAGGTCTCTGGGATACCCTTTTTGCCCAAGCCGCCTGCGGGTTTTCGACTTTAGGGTGTACATGTTTGTATATATCATAACTTTTGCTCGAACCCTTTTGGTTTGTCAGGATGCCTTATTTTTGCCTAGGCGGTCGACCTAGCGGGTCTCTTTCATCGTAGTATTTTTTGACTATATACTGCGTTCACGGGGTGTGGGAAGTCTTCACCATCCATGGTGCTAAGTATCATAGCTCCACGGAAAATCATCTTGACTACAAGCGGTCCCTCGTGGGTGGGAGTCCATTGCCCAGGATCACCTTGTGGAAGGATGATGCGCTTGACTACTAGATCACCGACTTGGTAGACTCGATGCTTGATTTTCTTGTTAAATGCTCGATCATTCGTTTACGTAAATCATCCATGGCGAATGGATGCGAGTCGTTCTCATCGATCAAATTAATCGGTCGGCGAGTGGACCCATGTCTTCGTCTAACTCTGCGTCACGGAGGACTCGGTTGAGGGTATCCCGAACCTCGATGGGTAAGGCCTTCCATCTAGTATACAAGAGAGAGGGGTTGCCCTGTTGATGTCCGTCTTGTGGTGCGATAACCATGAAAAGCAAATGGTAACATCTCATACCAATCTTTGTAAGTCACTTTGTCATCTTCTATATGATCTTCTTAATGTTCTTGTTGGCGGCTTCCACGGTAGCGTTCATCTTAGGCCGATAAGGAGAAGAGTTGTGATGCTTAATCTTGAGCTGCGTGCGAGTTCGGTGATCATCTTATTATTGAGATTAGAGCCGTTATACGTGATAATCCTTTCGAGTGCCATACAAGCGAGATAAGGTTATGTTTGATGAATCGAGCCACGACATTCTTGGTAACGAATCTGACGAAGCTACTACCCATTTGGTAAAGTAATCAATTGCCACAAGGATGAAAGCGATGTCCATTGGAAGTTGTGGGCTTGATTTTCTCGACATCTCGGGGCGCGTCGACAGACCTTTTGTTTCTTTGGGAAAACCTTCTTTTAGCCGGTGTCGGTGTACCACAATATCAATGTCTAGACATGTCTTGTATGACCAGAAAAAACCTCGATATAGTCTCGTATACGAATCAATCTTTCTTTGACCTTTGTTCTCAGACCGCTCTATCTTGATCTCTTTTTGTCTTCATTGATTACCCAAATTCACACCTCAATGGCTCTTCGTGGCAGGTACATACTTTCGCTCTTCTTCTTAGCAATCGACAAGTTCTCCACGGCACTTTACAATCTTCCTCACTTTCGTCTTGACTTGGTAGTTCGGTTATCAGTCATATTTAGCAATAACATAGTTGTTATCAGCGAGATTCGAGTGATTCTGCGATGTATCACATAGGTGTGTGTAAAAACACATAGCTTTTTGAAGGGTGATAAAGTAAAGAAAGCAACAATTAAATGCAAAAGTCCAACGATTTTTGAATGAAAATATGAATGATGGATAATAACCCTCAAAGCGAGCCATGATGCCGGGCAAACTTAGGCTTTTAGAGTTTATTGTTCAAAACATAGAAAATCACAAAACAAAACAAAACAATTACTCTGTCTAAAGGAGATTGGTGTAGCGTCTTGATCTTCGATTCTTTGAGTCCGTTATGCAGGTTGGGAAGATCCACTTCTGCGATGTCGAGTATTTGTTGTCGTTGATTATCAGAGGTTTGTCGATCAACCCTTGAGGAATCCTTGAGTGTGGATGTCATATGCTAGACCTCGTGCTTATCTTTGAATGAAGTTATTGGTTTGTATTGATTTTTAACCAAATATGCGACGTGCGGAGGTGGAGAATGTTGACAAGTAGTCGGAGATGGGCTTAAGATGCCATCGAGGCAAGAATCGTACATTAGACTGTAGTTCTTTGTTGATAAGAGAGTCGAATATATCTTACGTCTTGATTACTCTTTGGGGATAGTAGTTGGCGAGCGTATGCAACTTCTATTATGCATCGGGTATTGGTCCTTTTTGTTATCGGAGGATAACTTGTGATCTTTCGGATAGTTTTCCCGTCTAGCTTCGGGCATTAATCCTGAATTTGTTGTCGAAGGACAACAAGGGCGGTCGTTTTGATAGTTTTCCCGTCTGGATTCGAGTCTTAATCCTGGACTAGTTGTCGGAGGACAACTAGGGCGGTCTTTCAAATAGTTCTCCCGTCTGGATTCGGGTATTAATCTTGGACCTGTATGCGTCGGAAGTGATTTTCACCTGTTTTGGAGAAAACAAGAGAAACTTTGATAGAATATTGTTAGTCTTATGCGAAGTATGATGCATGACGATGTGTATGAATGACATATGCATATATTATGACTTTATAAGAAATGTATGAATGATAGGTGTTGTGGTATTTCAAAACATATCCATCTTGAAGAAGACGCGGATGTTCTGCTTGGAGATTTCTGACTTCTGTTTGATGAGGGAGACCCTGAGAAGACAAATAACCTTGATTCCTCCGGTGCACTATCTGACCAAGTCTTGGGCCTAGATATTGTTGAGGATGGTTAAGGATCTTGTGTATAGACCCTGTTGGGGAGAATCTTGGAGGTACTCTACCGGGGATTTTGTGTGTAAATCTCGCTGGCGAGTAATTGGTAGCTGCTGGGAGACCGGGTTAGAGGATCCCGTTGTAATCTCTAACTAGGGAATAAATGATATAGGTTTCCCCCGGTGCACTATCTGACCAAGTTTCAAGTCTGGATACTGCTGCTGTCGGAGAAAAGGGAAATTATTGAGAGATATCTTGTTGTAGATAAATACCTTGGCTGGGGATGAAACGTTGTTGCTCGAAGACGGGTGTAATCCGGTTAAGTTGAGTGGAATCACTGCTTGGGGATTCACCTCTACTCCGCTGGTCAAGGTCTGTGGTGAGTGACACCTCTGTGGGGATCATGTTCTGCAGGGAAGTGTATTGGTGACTTTCGTCGTCATCTCAATTCCTGGAGCCTGTAGTAATTACTTTTGTACGTTCACTTTTCGCATGTTTGTGAATAGATTTTTATTGTCAAATGCATATAATCATTCAAAGCAAACGTTGGACTTTATGCAAACAACAATAGTGAGAATTTGTAAAGAGAAAGAAACTTGTATTTATTTGAAATGTGGCGTATGGCCAGCGGTTTGTACGGGAAAAGTAAAAGCTGTCTGAAACAATCTCGTTAAGTTCCAACTATGCTAGTACTCATATAATTCAATTATCTCATCTCCTTCATCGGTAGAAAGTGAATGAATTGATTTTGCCATTTGAATCTTGAATCTTGATAGTAGTGGAAATGGGTGATGCAGACGAGACATAGTCGTATGCTTAAATCTAACTTTTGCCTAGAGCCGCCCTTTCGGTTTTCGGTCTATCGGGATACCCTTTTTGCCCAACCGCCTGCGGGTTTTCGACTTGCTTAGGGTGTACATGTTTTGTATATATCCTTAACTTTTGCTCGAACCCTTTTGGTTAGTCAGGATATATATTTTTGCCTAAATAGTCGACCTAGCGGGTCTCTTTCATCGTAGTATTTTTTGACTATACTGCGTTCACGGGTGTGGGAAGTCTTCACCATCCATGGTGCTAAGTATCATAGCTCCACAGGAAAATCTTGTCTTGACTACAAAGCGGTCCCTCGTGGGTGGGAGTCCATTTGCCCACAGGATCACCTTGTGGAAGGATGATCGCTTGACTACTAGATCACCGACTTGGTAGACTCGATGCTTGATTTTCTTGTTAAATGCTCGATCATTCGTTTAGGTAAATACATCCATGGCAAATGGATGCGGTCGTTTCTCATCGATCAATTAATGCGGTCAAGTCGGACCCAATCGTCTTCGTCTAACTCTGCGTCTGGAGGACTACGGTTGAGGTATCCGAACCTCGATGGGTAAGGCGCTTCCATCTGGTATACAGAGAGAAGGGGTTGCCCTGTTGATGTTAAATCTTGTGGTACGATAACCATGAAGAGCAAATGGTAACATCTCATGCCAATCTTTGTAAGTCAACATCATCTTCATATGATCTTCTTAATGTTCTTGTTGGCGGCTTCCAGTAGTTCATCTTAGGCCGATAAGGAGAAGAGTTGTGATGCTTGATCTTGAACTGCGTGCGAGTTCGGTGATCATCTTATTATTGAGATTAGAGATTATACGTGATAATCCTTTCGAATGTGCCAAACGAGATAAGGTTATGTTTGATGAATCGAGCCGACATTCTTGGTACGAGATGTGAGCGAAGGCTTACCTGTTGGTAAAGTAATCAATTGCCACAAGGATGAAAGCGATGTCCATTGGAGTTGTGGGCTTGATTTTCTCGACATCTCGGGGCGCGCATCGGCAGACCTTTTGTTTCAACGGAGAAAACCTTCTTTTGTCGTAATCGATTGTACCACAATATCAATGTCTAGACTGGCATGTCTTACATTATGACCAAGAAAAACCTCGATATAGTCTCGTAGCATCTGAATCAATCTTTCTTTGACTTTGTTCTCAAGACCCGCTCTATCTTGATCTCTTTTTGTCTTCATCGATTACCCAATTCACAACCTCGGTGGCTCTTAGTGTGCTGTGTATAACTTCTATTCTTCTTTGTAGCAATCGACAAGTTCTCACGGCACTTCACAATCTTCCTCACTTTCGTCTTGACTTGGTAGTTCGGATTATCAAGTCATATTTAGCAATAACATAGTTGTTATCAGCGAGATTCGGAGTGATGCGGTGTATCACGTGGGTGTGTGTAAGAACACATAGCTTTTTGAAGGGGTGATAAAGTAAAGAAAAGCAACAATTAAATGCAAAGTCCAACGATTTTTGAATGAAAATATGCAAATGACGATAATAACCCTCAAAGCGAGCCATGATGCCCGGCCGAGGCACTTGAGCTTTTAGAGTTTATTGTTCAAAACATAGAAAATAAAGCAAAACAAAACAAGAGCAATTACTCTTGTCTAAAGGAGATTGGTGTAGCGTCTTGATCTTCCAATTCTTGAGTCAGATTATGCGGAGTTAGGAAGATCCACTTCGATGTCGAATATTGTTGTCGTTGATTGTCTAGGAGGGTTTGTCGATCAACCCTTGAGGAATCCTTGAGTGTGGATGTATGAAATATCTTGAGAAGATGGAGGGAAAATTTTTGGGGTATAATGGCTTGTTCAATCTTCTTGTCTTGGAGGGTTAGATTGGCGCGTTTGCCTTTACGTAACGGAGGTAGAAGATGATTGAACACTCGAGCACACGAAAATTTGCACTTCATTGTGATAATCTGAGGAATTGGCTTCTGATGCCATTTGGAGAAATTGGAGACTTATTTGGGAATGATAAATCGCTAGACTAGATCGTTATGCGAATAGGAGGCAAATGGAAACGGGCTTAAGATGCCATCTGGAATGATCGATGCTGGGGAGCGAGCCGTTCGCTAGACTCTGTAGATGCTTTTGGAAGCGGAAGGAGCATGAAGATGGGCTTAAGATGCCATCCGGAGGGAGTCATATAGACCTCGTGCTTATCTTTGAATGAAGTTATTGGTTTGTATTGATTTTAACCAAATATACAGCATTTTGGAGGTGGAGAATGTTGACAAGTAGTCGGAGATGGGCTTAAGATGCCATCAAGGCAATGATCGTACATTAGACTACCAGTTCTTTGTTGATAAGAGAGTGAGAATAGATCTTGTCTTTGATTACTCTTTGGGGATAGTAGTTGGCGAGCCATGTACAACTTCCTGTTATGCATCGGGTATTGGTCCCTTTGTTATCGGAGGATAACGTGATCTTCGGATAGTTTTCCGTCTAGCCGGGCATTAATCCGAATTTGTTGTCGGAGGACAAGGCGTCGTTTTGATAGTTTTCCGTGCGGATTCGGTCTTAATCTGGACTAGTTGTCGGAGGACAACTAGGGCGGTCTTTCAAATAGTTCTCCCGTCTGGATTCGGGTATTAATCTTGGACCTGTATGCGTCGGAAGTGATTTTCACCTGTTTTGGAGAAAACAAGAGAAACTTTGATAGAATATTGTTAGTCTTATGCGAAGTATGATGCATGACGATGTGTATGAATGACATATGCATATATTATGACTTTATAAGAAATGTATGAATGATAGGTGTTGTGGTATTTCAAAACATATCCATCTTGAAGAAGACGCGGATGTTCTGCTTGGAGATTTGTGACTTCTGTTTGATGAGGGAGACCCTGAGAAGACAAATAACCTTGATTCCTCCGGTGCACTATCTGACCAAGTCTTGGGCCTAGATATTGTTGAGGATGGTTAAGGATCTTGTGTATAGACCCTGTTGGGGAGAATCTTGGAGGTACTCTACCGGGGATTTTGTGTGTAAATCTCGCTGGCGAGTAATTGGTAGCTGCTGGGAGACCGGGTTAGAGGATCCCGTTGTAATCTCTAACTAGGGAATAAAAGATATAGGTTTCCCCCGGTGCACTATCTGACCAAGTTTCAAGTCTGGATACTGCTGCTGTTGGAGAAAAGGGAAATTATTGAGAGATATCTTGTTGTAGATAAATACCTTGGCTGGGGATGAAACGTTGTTGCTCGAAGATGGGTGTAATCCGGTTAAGTTGAGTGGAATCACTGCTTGGGGATTCACCTCTACTCCGCTGGTCAAGGTCTGTGGTGAGTGACACCTCTGTGGGGATCATGTTCTGCAGGGAAGTGTATTGGTGACTTTCGTCGTCATCTCGATTCACGGCACGTAGTAATTACTTTTGTACGTTCACTTTTCGCATGTTTGTGAATAGATTTTTATTGTCAAATGCATATAATCATTCAAAGCAAACGTTGGACTTTATGCAAACAACAATAGTGAGAATTTGTAAAGAGAAAGAAACTTGTATTTATTTGAAATGTGGCGTATGGCCAAGCAGTTTGTACACAGGAAAAGTAAAAAGCTATGCGGAAACAATCTCGTTAAGTTCCAACTATGCTAGTACTCATATATTTCAATTATCTCATCTCCTTGCTGTCAGTAGAAAGTGAATGAATTGATTTTTGCCATTTGAATCTTGAATGCTGATAGTAGTCTGGAAATGGGTGATCTGGACGAGACATAGTCGTACGCTTAAATCCCTAACTTTTGCCTAGACCGCCCTTTCGGGTTTTCAGTCTATCGGGATACCCTTTTTTGCCCAAGCCGCTGCGGTTTCGACTTGCGGTGTACATGTTTTGTATATATCCTTAACTTTTGCTCGAACCCTTTTGGTTCGTCCGGATGCCCTTATTTTTGCCTAGGCTAGTCGACCTAGCGGGTCGTTTCATGCGTAGTATTTTTTGACTATGTCTGCGTTCAGAGGGTGTGGGAAGTCTTCACCATCCATGGTGCTAAGTATCATAGCTCCACCGGAAAATACTGTCTTGACTACAAACGGTCCCTCGTGGGTGGGGTCCATTTGCCCACAGGATCACCTTGTGGAAGGATGATGCGCTTGACTACTAGATCACCGACTTGGTAGACTCGATGCTTGATTTTCTTGTTAAATGCTCTGATCATTCGTTTCTGGTAAATCTGTCCATGGCAAATGGATGCGAGTCGTTTCTCATCGATCAAATTAATCTGGTCAAGGCGATGCGGACGATCGTCTAAATCTAACTTCTGCGTCTGGAGGACTACGGTTGAGGTATCGAACCTCGATGGGTAAGGCCCTTCCATACCGTATACAAGAGAGAAGGGGGTTGCCCCTGTTGATGTCCGTACTGTGGTACGATAACCATGAAGAGCAAATGGTAACATCTCATGCCAATCTTTGTAAGTCACTGTCATCTTCTATATGATCTTCTTAATGTTCTTGTTGGCGGCTTCCACGGTAGTTCATCTTAGGCCGATAAGGAGAAGAGTTGTGATGCTTGATCTTGAGCTGCGTGCGAGTTCGGTGATCATCTTATTATTGAGATTAGAGCCGTTATACGTGATAATCCTTTCGGAGTGCCATGCAAGCAGATAAGGTTATGTTTGATGAATCGAGCCACGACATTCTTGGTAACGGATCGACGAAACGCATACCCATTTGGTAAAGTAATCAATTGCCACAAGGATGAAAGCGATGTCCATTGGAAGTTGTGGGCTTGATTTTCTCGACATCTCGGGGCGCGTCACGACAGACCTTTTGTTTCACAGGAGAAAACCTTCTTTTGTCGGTGTCGATTGTACCACAATATCAATGTCTAGACTGGCATGTCTTATTATGACCAAGAAAAACCTCAATATAGTCGTAGCATACGAATCAATCTTTCTTTGACCATTCTCAAGACCCGCTCTATCTTGATCTCTTTTTGTCTTCATCGATGAATTCACAACCTCAGTGGCTCTTAGGTGTGGCTGTATAACTCGTATTCTTCTTTGTGTAATCGACAAGTTCTCTGGCACTTCACAATCTTCCTCACTTCGTCTTGACTTGGTAGTTCGGATTATCAAGTCATATTTAGCAATAACATAGTTGTTATCAACGAGATTCGGAGTGATTACGCGTGTATCACGTGGTGTGTAAGAAACACATAGCTTTTGAAGGGGTGATAAAGTAAAGAAAGAAAGCAACAATTAAATGCAAAGTCCAACGATTTTTTGAATGAAAATATGCAAATGACGGATAATAACCCTCACAAAGCGAGCCATGATGCCGGGCAAGGCACTAGGCTTTTAGAGTTTATTGTTCAAAACATAGAAAATACGAAAACAAAACAAAACAAGGCAATTACTCTGTCTAAAGGAGATTGGTGTGGCGTCTTGATCTTCCAATTCTTGAGTCCGTTATGCGGGTTGGGAAGATCCACTTGCGATGTCGAAATCGTGTTGTCGTCTTCTATAGCATCGACTCAATCAATGCGGAAAGGAAGTTGGTAAACACGTTCTCGGCGTATCATCTTCGACCTTTGATGGTGAAGCCTAAACCGGTCTTGTCGGTTAAAAGGAAGATCGGGGCGACCCCAAATAGTACTACCTCTCTCAATGACAACTTGAGCATCTTTCGGTGAGGCCATCCTAGGCGGAACTTGCGTAACCGGGAGTGTGGGAGAGTCAGGCATGACTACGGGTATTGTTTCAAAAGCTTGACAAGGAGTCTCAAAGATTCACCCTCCACCTCGAGGTATCGGAATGGTAGATAAGTGACCATATATGCTTCTTCACATACGTAACAACCTTCCCCTTCACTTTGGGTACTTGAGTTTGATGTAAGTAGGTAACATCGCTGCCCATGTATCAGGCGTCAAGTAGGCAAGAATAAAGGCGGACAGATGTCCATGACAAAGAAAGTGGAGTCAAAGTTTGGGAACCGACTTTGAAAGGCGAATGAGCTCTCAATCTTGTCGCTTAGAACCATCAAAGCTCTCACAATAATGTCAGGCCGGGACCAATCCCTCGACATCAAGTCGATCAAAGCGGTCTTGGAAGGATGTTGAGTAGAACCAGTATCCACCATAACATGAGACGTGTAATGCCCTTGCATTCAACGAGAGATGTGCAAGGCTTTGTTGTGTTTCTTTAAGCGAGTCAAATCGACATCGAGAAGCCTAGGCGTTGTTGGC
The DNA here is from genome assembly GCA_021764765.1 of Vicia sativa. NCBI lineage: Eukaryota > Viridiplantae > Streptophyta > Magnoliopsida > Fabales > Fabaceae > Vicia > Vicia sativa. Next base: position 71,852,518 of record CM038794.1, on the reverse strand, counting down.
GGTCAGGCTAGCAATACAAACTTGAGCGGTAGTAGTGTCTTGCGGCACATGAGCATTCTTGAAACTTCACCAGGCATTAGCATGAGCCTCGGAGCATAAGAGCGAGCAAGCATGGATATCTTGGATGGTCTGTCCCAGTGTTCCAACATTGTAGTCACTCTTCGGATGATCTTAAGAATTTCCTCCATTTCTTGTTTGGAGGTGTCTTGATAACTTCCTTTACTTGGCGGGCGAGGGTGAGTCTGGTTCTTTCCTCTAGCTTGGGAATGGGTTGAATAAGCTGGAATCGGTGGAGTCATGATGTCTTTTGGAGGAGAGATTTACGGAGAAAACTCTTCGGTTACAGTCACCTTACTTGATCCGGTGATGTTGTCGATGTCAAGAATGGTAGCTTCAATAGTAAGATCTTCAATAGTCAGAGGGTCTTGCTTGACGCCATGATAGTAAACCTTAGCTCCATAATTCCAAGGGATAGCCTTGTCAGAGGAATATGGAACTGGTCTTGGAGAAGTGATAATGAGAGGTGCCACTCTAGTCACAGGATCAGCAGAGGAAATTCTTATAGTGTTAACATCAGCATGGTCTTCTAGGAAATCGTCACCCCATCCGGTTGCCTTAACATCTTCAATAGGAATCTTGTACCTCTCAGGAACAGTGTACTTCACCATGTAATCATACTTTCCACTTGGCTACCCCAAGGTGTCCCACGCAGATGGTACAGCTTCATTCACATCTTCGATCTTCAGTTTCTTAGACATGTCTTCACACAGACTCTCCACAGGTGGTTTCGGAAATAGTATTTCACGGTTATCCATCATGCACTGAACACGTCTTCTCAACCAAGCACAACCATCAGATGCAAATGGGCACCAGCGGCAATTCTGGGCATCACGGATTGACAGGCTTGCGACAAATTCTTCTTAACGATCATCGGAGGAATGGTCAGTCATCTATGTTGAAAACATAAGTATCTTCCCCAACATTAGAACTTTTGTCATGGTTAGGCATAGGCGCGTTGATCACATTGAGTCTCAGGGAGGATCAAACTCAATCTGCTTAGCTTCATATCTTGAATCTTGTTCTTGAGCCCAGCGGTTGTCGATTGTCGTGCCAGGGCTATTGGAGTGGTAAGCACACTTAGCATTAGGATTGTACCTCGGAGAGAAGTGTTGACACTACGAGGAGGATCCTTCAAATTAATCGCTCTGCTTTCAACATGTGTGGCAAGGCTTGCGACAATGGCATGTTGATCTTAAATGTCTTCGTGGCGTTAATTCTGTAGCGTTGTCTCGGCGAGGTTCTTGATGTAGGATTGGAGATCCTGGCCCCACAGTTGAGCAGTCGGTCTTGGCTCGGCTTTTCGACCATACACAACATTAGCTTCTTTCTTACCACCAAAGATCTCTTGCGACATTTGAAGATGACTACATGAATCTTCCACTCTTGATACCGACTTCAATATGCTGCTTTGTAATATCAACTCGTGAATCCGTTGAAGAGTTTCCAATCGGATGATTGAAGAATGGGCTGTCAATGTTCCCATAAACATATCAACCAACTCCTATTGGACAAGGGTGGTTGAACTACACTGCTAGGTCTCTCCATTTCTAAGCATACTCTTTGAACTTCTCATCGCGACCCATAGCCATGCTCGTAGTTGCATGCAGTGGGTGTCAATTGACATTGTACTCATCATGCAGTAGAAAGCATCTGTAAATCACTCCAAGTGCGGATACGGTCATTCTCTGGCGATAATACCACTCCAATGAGTTAGGACAAACTCTCTTGAAAATAGTGCATCCTGACTTTACATCATCGGTTTGGGGATTGATCTTTTGAACATAGGACTTCAAATCTGACTTGGACAAGAAATGCCATCATATTTGGCAAAAGTAGGAACTTTGAACTTGGGAGGAATCACCACACGGGGACAAGACTCGGATCATCAAAATTCACCGGACATCTTGATTTTCCACGCATTGAGCGGTGTTCAAGTTGCTTGTACTTGTCTTCATAGATCTGGCTATAGTCGGAGAGATCTTCTCCCTCTCCGGGCTCACGATCATCTTCATTACCCTTGACACTCCCTCATTCTTGACACTTCCTTGAGAGCTCTGTCAAGTGACCCTCTTAGGACCACCTTTGTGGCGTCGCCCATGTTGAGAGACCAACAACCTTTTCTTTACATTGATAAGCTTCTTGGATCTTCTTGGCCTTGGACCAAGGTGGTGAACATCTCTTGGCCAGGCATTACGAGCAGGAGATCTTTGACGATTGTTAGAACCATTTACGCTAAAATAAATAGCGAGCAAATGAGAAAACCAATCTTCAATGTACCTGTGATGCAATGTTATGCTATGATATGCAATGTTTATGCGAATGCAATGCAATGTTTTCAAGGACCTTAGAGATTTAAATTTGTTAAACAAGCAATGAACAAACATTTAGTAGTTCTCTTTTTATTGTTTTTCTTTTTAAGTACACAAGATAGTTCAAAACAATAAAAGAAAAACATATAAATCCTAGAGCTCTAAGTCTCCCATGGGCGCTTCCTCTTGATGCCGAGGTAGGCGTTGATGTTTCGCTCCTCATGAAGTAGCTTTGTCAACTCTAGCACTTTCTTCTCACTTGCATAACTGAGCTTCAAAGGTATCCCTTTCTTCTTTAAAATTTGAATCAAGATCTCTTCAAGTCTTCAAATCGGTAGGCATGTCGGGATGGAGAGCGGTATAGAGTCGTCACCTATAGCAGGTTCCATAATTCTTGGTAAGCAGTGAATGGCATCATGAGGTTTTGTGCTCGAGCTCGCACCCATTTGAGGTAAGGTTCCCAAGGAATGGAGTTGGTGCCCCAAAGTCTTGGTATCGATCTTCTTTACCATGCCCCAGCGTGTATGAACCTTCGTCGGTAATTATGGAGATCGTGGTTGTAGTCGAACACAACATCTTGGAGAAGCATATCATGTGGACCATCTCTTGAGCAAAACCAAGCGGCGTAGAGCTAGAGAAGGGTTGTAAGTAATACCTCCCTTATACCAAGTAGTGGTACATTAGGAATTCTCCTGGCGCTCGATGAATGTGAAATCCTTTTGAGAGAAAAGATTCCAACGGATATCTGAATGAGAGAGTGACATTAGTCTTTGAGACCATCTCAACCTTTGCTCGTTCTTCAAAACTGATGAAGGAAGGTGCAAAATAAACCACCTGGAAAGTAACGGTATACAACACATGAGAGTTCCTTGTCTTTTGATGGTACGAGTGTGGAGAGAATGTAGAATGTCTCCAAGTAAAGTAGGCACAGGATTGCGGGTAAGAAACAACTTGATGGCATTGACATCTATGAATTGATCCGAGTTAGGAAATAGAACCAAACCATAGATTAGCAAGGCCACAATGTCTTCAAATGCATGGAAACCCATAACTTTGAGGAATTCTCGAGCTTTCTTAATCAGGAACTTAGCAAGTAAACCCTTAACTCCGCTCCTGGTTTCCCAATTGGCTTCAATGTCTGAGCGCTTAATATGTAAGGTGGATGCGATGTCTTCGTACCTAGGAACCTTTTCTAAACAGGTGAATGGCATTTGGTCAAGAATAGGTATCCCAAGTAGCTTAGAGAACTCTTCCAAGGTAGGAACTAGCGATAATGCAGGAATGTAAAGCAATGGTGTTTGGACAAAGAGCGGAATAGGACATCATATCCTCTTCAAAACCGGAGATAACCAAGTCAAGTAGATAACCATGTCTTTTGATGGGCATGATCGGGAATCTCGAAACCTATTTCTTTGAGTGAGAAGGTATACCCGTGAAGTTGATTCGGATAGTCTTTCTAGAAGCCATAATCCTACAAAGCAGAGCAAAAATAAATCCTAGTTCCTTGACATAGTTAGAAATGATATGCAATGCAAATGATGTCATGATGTCATGTTTAGCACACACAAAAATTCACACAATGAGCCTAGGTTTAAGGCTTGCATGAGGTATAGGTGATTACCCACCAAAAGTTTGAGTTGGTTCATCTGTCCTATAATAATGCTTAGGGTTCTAGGAATCTCACATCATCGATCTTTCTAAGTGAGCGTTTATTTCAATACGACTACCAAGTGTTCGACGAAAATATCCCAAAGTCGATCTCGATGAGCGTAGCAGTATCAGCGAACCTCGGTCTACCAAAGCCGCCATCTCACTACCTTCTAATGGCCAAGATGGGTCAATTAAGGTTCTAAAATTTTAGTTAGTGCTTGATGACACCGAAGCCAAATACTATCCTCAACTTGGAAATGAAGAGTATCGGGACATCCAAGTGTCACACTAACGTAGCCATCATGTTGACCGTTTCGATATCGTCTAGCAGTCGCGACGATTATTGCTACTTACCTAAAGGCCGGATCGGTGTAGGATCCCCACAAATATAATACCCAAGCAACCCTTAAATGTAAAGCAAGCAAGTCAAGCGAGAAGATAAGGTGATCTATGAATCCTTAAGGCATTCTCTCTTTTAGGGTGTCTCCCCGTGATCGCCGATTACTGTCTGGTGCCCGACTTTGTAGAATTTTGTATCGCAAATGTGCGGATAGCAAAGTCGCCACCGACTTTTCTTTTATCAATTAAGGAAGGTGAAAAACAGGAAAAGACCTTCGTTAGATTACGAGTAAGGGAGAAGGTTATGAAAAGGGAAGGTATTAGCACCCTTTCCATCCGTAGTTATCTGGGCTCTTAGTTGCTCTTAGATCACTTTAAAAATGTGCTTTACATGTGTTTGACAAAATGTTTTGAAAAGGCATTTCACTTTGACTTTGTAATGATTCATGTAGGAATGTATACAAAGTGTTGGAAATGTTTCGTTTTTTTGAAAAGAGTTTGAACTTTGACAAAAGTGTTTGGTGTGAAAAGTATTTTGATAGAGCAAGCAACTAAAGTCTTATTACCTACTCGGAATTGGTGGTTTTAGTGTTATTTTACTTTCCTTTAGAATAGTGCTATCCATACCATTGGTTGGTAGGTAACCTATTCATTGGATGTAGCGGGATATTCGAAGGGACATCGGATGGTCATAGAAGGCAACTTGTAGGAAGTATCCTGCACATTCGAAGGGACTATCATCATTTTTCGTGGCGACAATCGAGGTCAAGATCATGTATTCGAGGCGACATCGTGGGTCTTATGATCTTTGTATCGAAGGTACTATGATGATTTGTTTTGAAGACAACGGTGCTAGAATACCTCTACGTTCGAGGGGCATGACCATTTGAATTCGTAAAGGCAACGAGAGAGAATTACCTTAAGGGGTGCATGTGTGAAAAGAGTGTGTCAATTCAGATATTTTATCTTGAGAATTAGAGTGAGCTATGTCTGATTTTATCTTGCCATACACGCCTAGTTACTAACAGTTTATAGGGTGCGGAAATTAAAAGGCTGAAAGTAAATGCGGAAAAATAAATCCTACGCTATTACATGGCTTTGGGGCAGATACATAATTTAATGATGCGGAAAATAAAAGCCCTAATTAAACTATTACATCCCATAGGCAATTACATAATTGGAAAAAAGAAAACGATAAAAAGAAATCGTCAAGCAGGATAACACAGTGAAAAGATGAGAAATCGGGAAATACAAGGAAATCAAATAGGATGAAAATGTTAGTAAAAATAATAATTTTTGAATGAGAAAAATATTTCATGCTGGAAATAATATTAATATGCTAAAATAATTTTTTGGGATTTTTTGGAGTCAATTTAATAATTAAAAATCAATTAAAGGTGATTTAAAGGGTAAATTAACAATTAAATTAAATATGCATGCAAAAATAATATTTTTAATTTTATAAATTAAATAAACATTTTCTGAAAATAATGCAAAAAGAAAAATATTTTTTGGTGTTTTTTTGATGCATGATAAAAATTATTGAAATTAAATTAAAATGAATGAAAATATTAAATAAAAAAAGAAAATATGAAAATAGCTGAAATATGAATGAAAATCAAACATGTAAAAAAAAGAATGGTCCTGGTGTGGTTCGAACTCATGACCAGGAGGAGTATCTTCAACAGTCTGCGCCTTAACCACTGGGACAAGTGACATCTGGTGTTTGAAAAGTTAGAACCAATTGAATATATGTGATTACGTGTCCTGGATATGTTTCAAACACAGTCAGCGTGCTTGGACCCTTGTCAAATACGAATGGACGAATCAGAGATCATCTTCGCGCCACGCCAGCCCTCACCGGTCTTCACCAGTCAACGACGTCGGAGCCCTAGTTCCGGTCGTCTTCTCCGGCGAGCAACAACCTGAAACTCAAAAAATACACGAAATAAAAAGCTCTAAGGTACCTTACACCCCTAAATCGAGGGTTGCGAACACGATGGTGCCATTGGTTTGCCCTGAAAATGCTTGTATAAGCCCGTTCGATTCAAACAGCTCGCGAAGCCCTAATCATGGCAAATAGGTTTATGGACGTTCAAGCTTGCATGTAATGGTTCTAATGTGACCTAATGTGCATCCTGAGTTCAAACAAACACACAAAAAACATTAATAATGCATGAATAATGAAATTCGAATTTCAAAAGTTTACCAAATCGGAGCAAGCTTGGGATCGAGTTCTGGGCAGTCTTGGCTTCAAGTAAAGGATGGTTTTGACTCCTGGGAACCTCAGGAACAAGATTGGATGGATGGTTTTGGCTGAGAGTGGCTGCAAATTAGAATTCGATTTTCAATAGTTTATGAAAATTTTGAGCAAAGTGAGGGTTGTTGTAAGGGCTAGGGTTCCGTGTCCTTTGTTGTGTGTAATGTTGGGTATTTATAGAGTGTTTTGGGATGGCAAAGAGAGTGAAAAAAGATTTGGTTTTGAATGTGCATTTATTCTTTTTTAAATAAAATCAAATTTTGGAAAAAATTTGATTTTCTCTTCAATGAGAGAGCTAGCACGAATTTGGCATGTTCCATGGGCTATCTTGGACCTCAAGTTTGACATAAATTCACTCCTTTTGGAAAAATATCTTATTTTCATATTTTATATAATTTAATTTTGAATTAAATGGTTTAAAATTCAAAAATAAATCAATAAAATTGAAAATTGCCATGGCCAAGCATTAATGGGTCACAAATAACATCATGAACAAGTTTGGATCATAAAATCATAGGCCCATTTGGAAAAAATTGCATTTTGACCAATATCTCCTCTTGTGCAATTGTTCAAAAATGCCCAACTTGTGAATGGTGTATCTTGCTCAATTTCCCAAATTGTTTAGTGTTCTTGGACTTTTTGGAAAGCTCTAAGAGTCCTCTAACCAACCTCTTTGGTTTCATCTCAATTGGAGTTTCCATGCTCAATATATCTTCAAAATAAAATGTTGACTTTTTGTTGACTTTGAAAAGGACCTGTAATGTTTTGATCCGTACCTTCCAAATGAAGCATTTTTTGAACATTCTTGTGAGACATGAAGTTGTAGAGAATTGAATTTCCTTCAAAGCAAGAGGTGGTGGAAAACTTTCTGAGAAAGTATGAAGAAGTTATGCTCAGTCAAAGTTTGGTTGACTTTTCACTAAGAAACCCTAATTTAGAAAGTTTGACTTTTGAGCAAATCTTGAGTTTTCTTGATGAATCATGATCAACCCCTGATCAAATGATGAATGTAACTTCAAAATGAGGATGTTGGCCAAAAATTATGAAGTTTGTCTGTATGTTGACCACATTGACTTTTGTCAATCTGTTGATTTTCCACCATCGAGCAATTATGCGAAACTTGACCTTTGAGGCTTGAAACTTGACATGGAGAATCTTTGAAGCATATGAGCAGGCATGAAGGCCATTGGAGGTGTTGCAATTCCATCTTGATTTGAGAATCACCAAACCCTAGTTTGGGTTGATTGTCTAGGAGAGGGTTTGTCTGATCAACCCTTGAGGAATCCTTGAGTGTGGATGTATGAAATATCTTGAGAAGATGGAGGGAAAATTTTGGGGTATGACAGTCACCTATAGCAATAGGTTCCAAAATTACTGGTAAAACAGGCGTGAATGGCATCATGAGGTTTTGAGCTCGAGCTCGCACCCATTTGAGGTAAGGTTCCCAAGGAATGGAGTTCTGGTGCCCCAAAGTCTTGGTATCAGTCTTCTTTACCATGCCCCAAGCTTGTATGAACCTTCGACGGTAATTTTGGAGATCGTGATTGTAGTCGAACACAATATCTTGGAGAAGCATATCATGTGGACCGTCACTTCGAGCATAACCAAACTGACGTAGAGCTAGAGAAGGGTTGTAAGTAATACCTCCCTTATACCAAGAGTGGTACATTAGGAATTCTCCACAACTCGATGAATGTGAAGTCCTTTTGAGAAAAGAGACACCAACGGATATCTGAATGAGAGAGTGACATTAGTCTTTGAGACCACTTCAATCTTTGCTCGTTCTTCAATACTGATGGAGGAAGGTGCGAAATAAACCACCGGGAAAGTAATGGTATGCAACATATGAGAGTTCCTTGTCTTTTGATAATGCAGTGTGGAAGAATGTAGGATGTCTCGATAAAAGTAGGCACAGGATTGCGAGTAAGGAATAACTTGATGGCGTTCACGTCTATGAATTGATCCGAGTTAGGAAATAGAACCAAACCATAGATTAGCAAGGCACAATGTCTTCAAATGCGTGGAAACTCATAGCTTTGAGGAATTCTCGGGCTTTCTTAACGAGGAACTTAGCAAGTAAACCCTTAACTCCTTCTTGTTTCCCAATTGGCTTGATGTACGGCGCTTTAGGTGTAATCTTGATCACGATGTCTTAGTACCTAGGAACTTTTCTAGACGGTGAATGGCATTTGGTCAAAATGGGTATCCCAGTAGCTTAAAGAACTCTTCCAAGGTAGGAACCAGCGATAATTTGGGAATGTAAAGCAATGGTGTTTCGGATCAAGCTGGAATAGGGCGTGCATCATATCTTCTTCAAAGCCGGAGATAACAAGTCAAGTAGATAACCATGTCTTTTGATGAACTAAGCATGGTAGGAATTTAAAACCAATTCTTTAAGCTGAGAAGTATACCATGAAGTTGATTCGGATAGTCTTTCTGGATGCCATAATCCCTACAAAACAGAACAAAGATAAATCCCTAGGTCCTTGAAATAGTTAGATATGATATGCAATGCGATGATGTCATGATGTCATGTTTAGCAAGCACAAACAATTCACACAAAAGCCCTAGGTTTAAGGCTTGCATGAGGTATAGGTGATAACCTTACCAAAGTTTGAGTTGGTTCATCCTGTCCTATAATACTAACTGGGTTCTAGGAATCTCATATCATTGATCTTTCAAGTAGGCGTTTATTTCAATCGACTACCAAGTGGTCGACCAAAATATCCCAAAGTCCAATCTTAATGAGCGTAGCATCAGTATCGACCAACCTCGGTCTACTAAAGTGGCCATCTCACTACCTTCTAATGGCCAAGATGGGTCAATTAAGGTTCTAAAAGTTGAGTTAGTCTTGATGACACCTTGAAGCCAAATACTATCCTTAAATTGTAAATGAAGAGTATTAGGACATCCAAAGTGTCACACTAACATAGCCATCATGTTGACCGTTTGGTATCGCCTAATGGTGTGACGATCTATTGCCACTTACCTAAAGGAAACTGGATCGGTGTAGGATCCCCACAAATATAATACCAAGCAACCTTTAAAGATAAAGCAAGCAAGTCAAGCGAAAGCAATAAAGTGATCTAGAAATCCTAAGGAATTCTCTCTTTAGGGTGTGTCCCGAGTCAATTAATATTACGGTGAACCGACTTTGAGATTTTATATCGCAAATGTGCGGATAGCAGTCGCCATCGACTTTTCTTTTGTCAATTAAGGGAAGGTGAAAAGAACAGGAAAAGACCTTCGTTAGATTATGAGTAAGGAGAAGGTTATGAAAAGGAAAGGTATTAGCACCCTTTCCATCCGTGTTATCTACGTGCTCTTAGTTGCTCTTAGATCATTTAAAAAGTGCTTTACGTGTGTTTGACAAAATGTTTTGAAAAAGACATTTAACCCGACTTTGTAATGATTCATGTAGGAATGTATACAAAGTGTTGGAAATGTTTCGTTTTTGAAAAAGTTTGAACTTTGACAAAAGTGTGAGGTGTGAAAAATATTTTGATAGAGCAACTAAAAGTCTTATTACCTACTCGAGCAGTCGTTTTCATGTTGTTTACTTTCCTTTAGAATAGTGCTATCCATACCATTAGTTTTAGGTAACCACTATTCGTTGGATGTAAGAGGGACATTGACGACATCGGATGGTCATAGAAGGCAACTTGTAGGAGTATCCTAGCATATTCGAAGGACGATCATCATTTTCGTGGCGACAATCGAGGTCAAGATCATGTATTCGTGGCGACATCGTGGGTCTATGATCTTTGTATCGAAGGGACTATGATGATTTGTTTGAAGGCAGCGGTGCTAGGATACCTCTACGTTCGAGGACTTGACCATTTGTATTCGTAAAGCGAGAGAATTTCCACGAGGGTGCATGTGTGAAAAGAGTGTGTCAAATTCAGATATATGTTATCTTGAAATTATGAGTGATCTATGTCCAATTTTATCTTGCCATACACGCCTAATTACTAGCAGTTTATAGGGTGCGGAAAGTAAATTACGGAAATGTAAAGTGCGGAAAGATAAAGTCCTATGCTATTACATGGCTTTAGGGCAGTTACATAATAAGAATGCGGAAAATAAAAGTCCTAATTAAACTATTACATCCAATAGGCAGTTACATAATACGAAAAAGAAAAGCAAGAAAAATCGTCTGAAACGTTACAACCTGTGAACAGATACATAATCGGAAAACAAGAGAAATTGCATAAGAGGAAAATGTTAGCAAAAAGAAATATTTTTGAATGAGGAAAAAGGTTTTTGATTAGTAATGACAATAAGATGATAAGATAATTTTTTGGTAATTTTCTGGATCGTTTTTGATATTTAAAAACAATTAAAAGTCAATTTAACGATTAATTAGCAATTAATTAAAATATGCATGCAAAAATATTAATTTTAATGTTAAAAATTAAATAAACATTTTTCTGATAATAATGCAAAAAGAAAATATTTTTGGTGTTTTTTAAATGCATGAGAAAATTAATTAAAGATTAATTAAATAGCATGAAAATATTAAAGAAAATAAGAAAAGAAAAAATTAGTTTTTCAAAAGAGCAAAAAAGAAGTGGTCCTTCCAGGAATCGAACCAGGGACCATCTGGTGAAAACACACGCCTGTTTGCCTTTACCACTGAGCCAAACTGCATTTGGTGTTTTGTAATTGGAAACAATTGATTATAAATGTAAAACGTGTCATAGTTATAACTCAAAGCACAATCAACACGCGTGGACCCCAGTTGTAACGTAGAAACCAATCAGATGCCATGATCGTGCCACTCATGCAGTCAAAGGGTCAGCGCCGGAGTCAGCCATCGGAACCCTAACGCCGATCATCTTCTCCGGCGAGTTGTTTTTTAAAAACCTGCAAAATAGCCAAAATCAAAACACAAGAAGAACCCTATCCCCCTAATTCGACCCCTGCGAATTCAATGGAGCCATCGTTTTGGCCTGAAAACGACTGTACAGTGAGTTTCGAAGAAGATAACTAAAATTCCCCTAACAATGGCAAGTTCTTATTCCGGCGTTAAACCTTGCATGTTATGCGTCAAATACGTTCTAATAAGTATCCTGAGTTCAAACAAACAAGCAAAAACAGTTAAGAAAACATGGATTATGGAAACCGAATTTAAGAAAAATAGCAAACCGATGAGAGCTAGGGAGCTCGATCTGGGATGATTTTGCTTCGTGTAAAGGTTGGGAACGGTTGCTGGGATCTTCAGGAAGGCAATCGAGTGATTAAAACCCCTTGAAACTGGCTGGAAAGTGGAATTCGAAAATCACAACTATGAAGAATTTTTGAGAAAATAAGGATTGCTTGCAAGGGCTAGGGTTTCGTCCTTTGTCTTTGTCCATGTGTTGGGTATTTATAGAGTGGGAATTGGAAGCAAAAAGAATGAAAAAAGATCTCTTCTTCAATGCAAAAATATTTTCTCTTTCAAATCAAATCAAATCTTTCAAAATTTGATTTTTCTTCCCATGCATGAGCTAGCACGAAATTGGCAAGTTGTGTGGGCTATCTTGGACCTCAAGCTTGATAAAAATCCAACCCAATTGAAATTATACCTTTTTTCCATATTTTATTTAATTTAAATTTGAATTAAATGCTTTTAAATTCAAAAATAAATCAAAAAAATAAAAGGAGGTCGTGGCAAGGCATCAAGAGGTCATGGATAATATTATGATCAAGTTTGGATCATAAAATTATAGGCCCATTTTGAAAAAATTGGATTTTGACAAGTATCTCTCTTTGTGCAATTGTCCAAAAATGGCCAACTTGTGCAAGGTGTATTTTGCTTAATTTTCCACATTTTTGAATGTTCTTGGACTTTTTAGAAATCTCTAAGTGTCCTTTAAACAACCTCTTTGGTTTCATATCATTTGGAGTTTCCATGCTCAATAAAACTACAATACAAAAAGTTGACTTTTTGTTGACTTTGAAAATGACCTGTAATGTTTTGATCCATATCTTCAAAATGAAACATTTTTTGACCATGCTTGTGAGACATGAAGTTTTACAGGATTGAATTTCCTTCAAAATGAAAGGTGGTGGAAAAATTTCTGAGAAAGTATGAAGAAGTTATGCTCAGTCAAAGTTCAGTTGACTTTTCTCTAGGAAACCCTAATTTGGAAAGTTTGACTTTTGAACAAATCTTGAGTTTTCTTGATGAATCATGATCAACCCTTGATCAAATGATGAATGTGACTTCAAAATGAGGATTTTGACCAAAAATCATGAAGTTTGACTGTATGTTGACCACAGTTGACTTTTTGTCCAATACAACTGATTTTCAACCATTTGAGCAATTGTCTGAGGAAACTTGATTTGTAAGGCTTGAAACTTGACATGGAGAATCATTGAAGTATATGAGGAGGCATGATGACCACTGGAGATGTTGGAAGTCCATCTTGATCTGAGGATAGCCAAACCCTAGTTTGGGTTGATTGTTTAGGAGAGGGTTTGTCTGATCAACCCTTGAGGAATCCTTGAGTATGGATGTATAGGATGTCTTGATAAGTAGGAGGGCAAATTTTGGGGTATGACACCGGCACGTTACCAGTATAAAAGCAACGACGAACAAATAGAAAGGGTGAGATATCGAAAAATATAAGAAAAAGTATGATAACTAATATATTAGATCTAGAATCATACAATATTCACTGCTTCAACCAACTACGACTTAACAATCACCAAAACAACATAGTAAATAACAACAATTAGAATAACAGTTATAATTACTATTTTCGCAACTTCCCAATAATAACTGTCACAACACAACGTTAGCATAAACTCACATTAAGTCACCAACAACATATTGCAACAAAATCATCATCAACACGATCACCAACATTATCACAACAACATCACCAACAACAAATTCATTTATAATGCGACTCTAAACAATGCACCTGCATGTGGTACCACAGAGCTTTGGCCCTCTTCACTAATTTCCAATTAATAGAGGCACAAGGCATAAGCCTTCTTCACAATTCCGCCAATACACGCCTTCACAAATGCAAATGATATGCGATGCTAACAACATACAACAACATCAAAAATTCTCTTTATGAGGCATACGCCTATATCACTACTTCATTGGCCATAGGCCTAAAACATCATCAACATAATCCACAAAAATTCGCAACAACATTATTTCATCTTCACTTCACAACATCACAATGTCACAACAATTCGGTATTAACATAGAAACATCCTGCAACTTCACATAATTGAATAACACACAGCAACAATACACTTCATTGATAATTCACAAACAAAGTAACAACACCACATATTCAACACAATTACAACAAAACAAAATAATAGAATTCACCTACTAATTTATCTCAGTTACCCTGCCAGTTTTTATTAAATTCCGGCCAATTAATTATACCGCTTAATTGGGATAACTGGTACTGTTAGTCAACATATGCCACATAATTTCACAAAAACAACACCACCACAATTATCTACTAATTAATCTTAGTTACCCGGTAAATTCTCATTCAATTTTAAGCAACTAAATATACCGCTTAATTTTGGCTACTATCTAAATTTTGGGACTGTTTCTATTTCCTGCAATATTAAAATTATTCTGTTATATTGAAACCTTCTGGAGGCAATATCAGAAGTTTTTGTTTCTAACCATCAGAACTTCCGCACCATCAAAACTTCTGCTTCATCAAAACTTCTGCACCATCAGAACTTGTGCACCATCAGAATGTAACACCCTTCTAAAATACCCCGCGAAGAGTAATAATTATTTCAGAGATAACATGTAAAACAAGGGCATTACAGTTTATTTAAAATAAAATCTCATACAATTGTCATGCTTCACTGAAGAACTTCATTAAAATAATTAAACCAAAACACATGTTCTTCACAGTAGAAATTATTCATCAAAACGGAATAAGTTCAATCAATAATTATTCCCAAAATCAATCAAAAGAACAACAAAGTTTTAAATATAACTCGCAACTAAACGTTCCCCAGTGTTACAACTACCAGAGCATGATACTGACACGCGGATAAACTAAGTGCATATCTCAAGAGCCATTTCACCAACTCCTAAGCAGCTAAGACTTCAATCTGAAATCATTAAAGTAAGGGTGAGACTTCATCATAATTAGAATGCATTATAAGTTCATCAAAAGCAATAAAATATCATAAAACATCAGTCCACCCTATTCAGTATAATTAGATATGCTTCATACACAAGTCATAAACATACGTCATCCACAAACAACAGACTATAACACTGGAATCCATCCTAACAAGTTATAATCCAAACAAATATGATGCAGACTCTATGCATGTGGTACCGACAGTGAACTAAATTCACACACTGTTCCATTCCAACTCGGACACAACGTTAATCCTTGATTCGCCCACACATCATTCGGACACGAATCCAGCCTCACCACCGCTAATCAACTGGGTACGGGTATTGGCAACACAAGTCAAATTCCACACAATCGGAATTAACTCCAACATAATACATATGCATGCACATCATAAAGCATGCAACATTCAACAACGACACATGATATCAACAACAACATACCATGAGTAAATAACACCAACAATAACACATGATATCAATATAATCATGAATATACAACATCAATCACAACACATGATATTAACATCTATCATATATTTACAACATTAACAACGAACAACCACAACAACAACGAATTCCCCATACGGAAGGTCATATTAATCCAATAAGATTCACTTACTAGGTTTTTAAAATACCTTTATCAGATAACTCATACTTCCAGCTTTTCAACGGTTCCAACTACAACTAAATCGGAGTTACGGTCGCAAAGATATGACCGAAACAATTTTCCAAAACTTATTTTCTGTTTTTCAAAAGTATGAGTCGATCCAAACACTCATGTGTCGACCCATACATGGCTTGTATCGACTCAAGTAACGTATGAGTCGACTCATACGCAAATCCTTTTTCTGTTTTTCCAAGTTTCTTTAGTATGAGTCGATACATACTCTCTTGTATCGATGCAAAGTTGTCTTGTGTCGATACATAACTCGTATGTGTCGATCCAAGACTCCCAAAAATCCCTCATGAGTCGATGCAAGGGCTTATGTATCGATGCAAGTCTTTTTCACACTTATGGTTTTTGAACACATACCAACTTGTATCGATGCATAACCTTATGTGTCGACTCATGCTATATGTTTTCACCCAAAAACACAGATTTTCCCACTGTTTGCAATTCCAATCCACCCAAATCTTTTCCAACATTCAAATAAAGACATATGTAGTAATCAACCTGCATTAAAATCGTACTGTCAACCAACTTCAGTTGTGCTACTAAAATATCAGTGTTTATTAGAAACCTACTACTGCCGTAACTACTCCCACTGACACTTCATAATTCTTCTGCTAAATTCATCATGAAAATTACTAGTTTTTATCTCATAAGCCAATATTATCACCGTACAACAACATCAATGGCAGACAATATAATCTCAACACAAATTAATCAATTTCATCACAAAACAAGAATTAACAACAAAATTATACAATCCTAAATCCCACATAAAAATCATCATACAATTGATTATATAAGTCGAACCCCACCCCTTACCTATGGATTGAAGAGAGCTCAAAAAATCGATCAGAAGATTCACTCTCAGACAGCAACCTACGCCTATTTCTCTACTGCTAGCAAACCCTTGTTCTTTCAATTTTCCTCTTCCAATGCTACTGCTACGTGATGTTTTTTTTTGTTTTCTAAATACTACTACTTCCTTATACTACCAAGGCCACTTAAAAATAATAATGGGCCACTAAAATCTTATTAGGTCTACTAACTAATATCCTTAAAAATGCTATTTCACCCTTATAAATACTTCAACCTTATTTAATTAATAATCCTAAAAATAGTAATTAAATTCTAAAGTTATTTCCAATAATCTTCTACAACAAAAATTAATTCATCACTAAATTAATTCCACTTAATTTATAATAATACTTAATAATAATAATACTATTATTCTCAATATTATTTTTGGCTCAATACTACACTTCCTTTAATACTATAACTTACACAACTTAACCCAATAAAATAATTCCTATTTATTCCAATGATTAAATAATATTTTTCTTAATATTACCCTTCTGATTAAATCCTCCACATAATCTGGCGTAAACTTAATAATCCAAATACGCTTATTAAAATAGTACCGACAAAATCTAATAATTCTCTAATTCGTCCAAATCCAATAATTAAATCCTTCAATAATTTAATTAATTAATTAATTAAATTTGGGACGTTATAGAGACCACGTTGAACTTCTGGTGTGTTTACTTCCCTAGTATGTCCTCAATTATTGAACAGATAAATATCCACCAAGTAGGATGTTTATTCAATCTCGGGATATTTCTCTAACTTAGAAGTTAATTCACATATCCGCTTGCTACAACGCATTGTCAGTACGATGCCAGCAACTTGAAGCTTATTACCATAGAAGTTTTTCAGTAACAGGTGCTGAACTTAAATCTTCTATCCTCGGTAAAGGTATCTGCATAAAAATTGAAGATTTTGTCAACTCAGAAGTTGGTCAACATGTCTGTACATGTTCATTAAAATCTTTTATCAGCAGGAATGTCGGAAGCAGGATTTACCGAGTTCATAAACATCTATATCACACCAGTGTACTGGATATTGATTTGTTTATCCCCAGAGAAGTGTATTCTCGGGTGCGCTACTGAATTTGTTATGCTAGTAACTCAGAAGTTACACAGTCAAGACATTCAGCATGCCACGGCTCATTGCACCTTCATACACAACAATTCTGATATTGTTCTAGCCATATATCTTCGTTAAGGTCAGCGGGTATTCCTTAACTCCTGGGATTTTTTTTGACAATTTCTCAATTATATTTTCGTTAAACTCTACGGGTATTCCTTAACTCTTCGAGATTTTTCTGACAATTTCTCGATCGTATTTTCGTGAAGGTCAGCGGGTATTCCTTAACTCTTAGGATTTTTTAGACAATTTGTCAATTATATTTTCGTTAAATTCTGCGAGTATTCTTTAACTCTTCGGGATTCTTTTGACAAATTCTCGATCATATTTTCGTTAAGGTCTGCGGGTATTTCTTAACTCTTTGGGATTTTTCTGACAATTTCTCAATTATATTTTCGTTAAAGTCTGCGGGTATTCTTTAACTCTTTCGGATTTTTCTGACAAATTCTCAATTATATCTTCGTTAAAGTCTGCAAGTATTCCTTAACTCTTTGGGATTTTTCTGATAATTTCTCAATTATATCTTCGTTAAATGTCTTAACAAATTCTCAACCATATCTTCGATCGAATCTTTCAATTTATTGTTTTTCTTTTCGCTTAAGAAGTACGGTTTTTCTTCTCAAAGCATTTTCGTTAAGGCATCGCTGAGATGGCTTAAATTATTTCTTTCTTTTTGCTTAAGAAGTACGGTTTTTCTTCTCTAAGCATTTTCGTTAAGGCATCGCTGAGATGACTTAATTTATCTTATTTTCTTTTCGCTTGACAAATGCGGTTCTCTTCTCTAAGCATTTTCATTAAGACATCGCTGAGAGGACTTAATTTATTTTCTTTCTTTTTGCTTGAGAATTGCGGTTCTCTTCTCTAACCATTTTCGTTAAGGCATCGCTGAGATGACTTAATTTATCTTATTTTCTTGTCGCCTGAGAAGTGCGGTTCTCTTCTCTAAGCATTTTCGTTAAGGCATCGCTGAGATGACTTAATTTATTTTCTTTCTTTTCGCTCGAGAATTGCGGTTCTCTTCTCTAAGCATTTTCGTTAAGGCATCGCTGAGATGACTTAATTTATCTGATTTTCGTTTCGCTTGAGAAGTGCGGTTCTCTTCTCTAAGCATTTTCGTTAAGACATCGCTGAGATGACTTAATTTATTTTATTTATTTTCTCTTGAGAATTGCGGTTCTCTTCTGTAAGCATTTTCGTTAAGGCATCGCTGAGATTAATTAATTTGTTTTCTTTATTTTTGCTTGAGAAGTACGGTTCTTCTTCTCAAAGCATTTTCGTTAAGGCATCGCTGAGAGGACTTAATTTATTCTTTTCGCTTGAGAATTGCGTTTCTCTTCTCTAAGCATTTTTGTTAAGGCATCGCTGAGATGACTTAATTTATCTTATTTTCTTTTCGCATGAGAAGTGCGGTTCTATTATCGAAGAATTTTCATTAAGACATCGCTGAGATGACTTAATTTATTTTCTTTCTTTTCCCTTGAGAATTGTGGTTCTCTTCTCTAAGCATTTTCGTTAAGGCATGGCTGAGATGACTTAATTTATTTTCTTTCCTTTCGCTTGAGAATTGTGGTTCTCCCCTCTAAGCATTTTCGTTAAGGCATCCCTGAGATGACTTAATTTATTTTCTTTCTATTCGCTTAAGAAATACGGTTCTCTTCTCTAAGCATTTTCGCTAAGGCATCGCTGAGATGACTTAATTTATTTTCTTTCTTTTCTCTTAAGAAGTACGGTTTTTATTTTCAAAGCATTTTCGTTAAGGCATCGCTGAGATGGCTTAACTTATTTCTTCCTTTTCGCTTAAAGTGCGGTTTTCTTCTCAGAATATTTCCAGTAAAGCTTGCTGTTTATCGCTCATTTTGGTTACTCAGTTATCCCTATTGTTGTTGAGATCTTCTGATATTTCTCAATTGTTGTTGTTGTGTTAAGGCATTCTTATGGTGCTTAACAAGTTTATTCTCCTCAAGCGTCTCTTCCTTGACTCTGTAGTCAAGATATCTTATCTGCTTTCTTTCTTGGCATTGATATCCCACGTAAGGAAAATATTTGGGGTTCTTTTGGTATTCAATCCTCTTCCTCCATGAACATTCGAAAGCTAGCAATCCTTCTCACTTATTAGGTCTAAGATGATTGAATAGGGGTTACTGTCGCACCCCAAAATTTGCCCTACAATTTCAATTTGAATTGTTCATTCAGATTTGGTTGCTTTTGGTCTATTATACAAGTATTAGGGTTTTGTATCCAAAGTCAAAGACACTTATCCAATTATTTGTGGTTGAGGAGTTAAAGCGTGGAGAATTGATGTGCGATCGACCTAATGTGTCTAACGGTATCTTAACTGCAAGTGCACAGCCTATCTCGGTAGTAATAAAAGATTGTCGAATCCATAGGGACTTTGTAATCACTCTAGTGCGGGAAAGTAATGCTAGTTTAGCTAAGGCGAATGATGTCACGTTTGGTTTTTAGGGAGGTAAAGGAAAGTAAAACTAATCGGTTTTAAATTAATAATGATAAAACGATCGGTATGTAATAGAGTGGACCTAAAGGATCTAATCGAACCTAAGCGAATAAGGATGGTCAACTTATTTGTTCTGTAGAAATAATCAGTTTAAAAACCCTCAACTCACACTTTTGTGGTCTTATCTTGGATTATACGTCTAAAGCCCTATGCCTGCTCTCGCTAGCCCATAAGTGTTTAGAAAATACTTTTTGAAAACCTAATTAATTCTAATTCGTTTTAAAGCGCTCTCGCTGTATTTAAATCGAATGCCTAACTTTAGCTATCCGGTGATAATCTCACACTTTCGTGGTCTCGATCTTAACCTATTTACTTTTCTTACTTTCGTAACAAAAAGGTTTTATTTTTAAACACAAAAAGTTATAACCAGAGTTTAAGTTGATTAAGGTTTTAGCTTAGGTTTTGATTAAATACCTATTGTTTTTAACTATCACATACCGACACTAAAGGTTTAGCTAGCCATTGCAATTGGAATTAACTCACAGTAAACAGAAATAAGGAAATGTATAACAAGCATTATGAATAATTAATGAGACTTAAAATAAACAATTTAATTATAATGTAAATCAAATGTAATATAAAGAACCTAAAATAAAGCAGAATTCCTATGTCCTTCTTCCACAAACCGGAAACTTGGACTTTCGGAATTTGGGAAAGTAAAGAGTTCTGAGGCTTGAAATAAAATTAATCCTAACTAGAATAACAATTTCCTAATGTTGGAAATTGTTATTGGGACAGTAAATTAAACAAAGGGAATAAAACAATGCTGAGAAAATTAAAGCGGAAAAGAATGAAAACTGTAAAATGGCTTGGTTTCGATTTCGGCAGAGCTTTCGCACAGTTAACTTGATGATAGCTCTATACCTTTAACTTTGAAGTCCCACCTATTTATAGATAATGAATGATGGAAGTTGAGAAAATAGCTTCGTGGGCTTTCACTTCAAGTCTTCAGAAATAATCGGGAAGTGGATTTGATCGTGGTTTGAATTTGTGGGTTGAGTGGAATAAGGAGTCAAATACTCTTCTGCACGTATTTTATAACTGATAATATTGCTTGTTACGGTCGTGGTCCTTGTGTTACGAGCATAATTCATGAAGCGTTGATGATAAGGCATGGCGTAACACATCTGAAGGCCTTACGATCGTGGCAGATAGAGTGACGACCGTCACAACAGCAATTTCTGGTTTTTGGCAGATTTGTCTTTTCTCTTCTGTTCTTTGTTGCTAGCTTTGTATGTTTTATGACTTCTTCTAGTTTGAGCTGAGATATGTGGTACCTGCAAAAAGTCAAAAAAAACTCGGAATATTCGGGAGTTAATCGGGTTAATATGATATAAAACGGGTTAATTTCATGGTAAATATATGATACGATTTCGTGTTATCAAGAATACTATCTAGTCGCATTGACACTTGTAAATTCAATTGAAGATTCATCGTGCTTTGGGCATCACTCTTTTAATACTTGACTATTAAGGTCGAATTGAGTTTGAAGTTACAGGTTTTAGCAAGAAGTTGGTCATTTGACAAGATTCATTAGAAAATCAGAACCTCCAACGGTCAGAGCTTCTGTTGCTTCTAATTAAGTAAAACAACAACAATACGCTAATGACACAAGCAACAAGCTAGTCTTTGACTATCCGTTTTAAACAAAACGTTCATTTATTCCGTTATAATTCAACTTAAAGTTTCTTGTACCTATTTCACCCGGTTTCGTTCTCGCGCAATCACATTAAGCCCATTGCCTTAGCACGCACGTAGTGGAGTGGCCGGTTAGTGGTTCTGATCATAGCACAATGGTTTCTGGCACAATAATGTGGCAACCATCTCTATCCAATTGTAAGATGCGGGGGATCAAACCGTAGTCTTCCCTACCAAGTTTAGTACCAGATGCTTCTAAACCACCTAGACAATGGATTCTCATGTTACTTAGTAAGGCTTGCATCTGTTGGATTAAACGATCGGGTGAGGATCGCCCAATTTAATTGGTGCATTACCTATTTCCATAAAGCATGTAACATTCTTCTAAATCAATTAACGAGATCATCCACTTATATTCATCGGCTCTCCACGTGGTTTGTAATAAGACTGGTGCCGACTGCTAATATAAACTACTAGGGGTTATTTTAGGACTTAAAACTCAAAGTATCGGTATAACAAATATTGAGACGGATCGCGTAAGTGGGGAGTCAAAGGTGTCATAACCGTATTGTTCACGTTGAAATCGCTCTCGGCCTTCTAACTATGATTTCGTTTAAAGTAGGTAACTAAAGATTATGCGAAAATAAAGGGCGAAAAATTTTTGGTATGGCTGAATAAAACGGGGAGAAAGTGAAATAACGAAAAATTACTAAAAATAGAAATTGAAGTTACTCGTTTTGAATTGAAAATGCAGTACTCCTCCCACACTATATCAAACATTGTCTCAATGTTATGATATATCGGCGGGGAAAAAATTTAAAATACATCAGAAAAACAAAGAAAACAATAAGGAAAAAGAAAAAGGAAACTACTGATGACCACGACCGCGACTTCTGGTTCGTGATCTTTTAGAGGGAGTGGCTTCAAAGTCTATGCTCTGGGGTCCAAGAGATGTGACATCCATCCTCAAAGCATTCAGCTCGCACAGAGTTTCATCCAGCTTTTCGTTCATGGAGCGCTGACCACTCAAGATTTGGGCATTTTGTGCGAACAAACTGTCGTAACGCTCCTGATGCTTCCTCTCAGATGCGGCATTCATAAGATTCTGCTGATGGATAGTGTCATAGCCCAAAATTTGCCCTCTTATTCCTCAAGATATTTCATACACCCATACTCAAGGATTCCTCAAGGGTTGATCAGACAAACCCTCTCCTAGACAATCAACCCAAACTAGGGGTTTGGTGATTCTCAGATCAAGATGGACTTCCAACACCTCCAATATTCATCATGCCTCCTCATATGCTTCAAAGATTCTCCATGTCAAGTTTCAAGCTTCACAAGTCAAGTTTCCTCAGACAATTGCTCAGATGTTTGAAAATTAGTTGTGTTGGACAAAAAGTCAACTATGGTCATCATACAGTCAAACTTCATAATTTTTGGTCAACATACTCATTTTGAAGTTACATTCATCATTTGATCAAGGGTTGATCATGATTCATCAAGAAAACTCAAGATTTGCTCAAAAGTCAAACTTTCTAAATTAGGGTTTCTTAGAGAAAAGTCAACCAAACTTTGACTGAGCATAACTTCTTCATACTTTCTCAGAAAGTTTTCCACCACCTCTTGCTTTGAAGGAAATTCAATTCTCTACAACTTCATGTCTCACAAGAATGTTCAAAAAATGCTTCATTTGGAAGGTATGGATCAAAACATTACAGGTCTTTTTCAAAGTCAACAAAAAGTCAACTTTTTGTTTTGAAGATATATTGAGCTTGGAAAATCCAATTGAGATGAAACCAAATAGGTTGTTTAGAGGACTCTTAGATCTTTCTAAAAAGTCCAAGAACACTAAAAAATGTGGAAAATTGAGCAAAATACACCTTTTACAAGTTGGGCAATTTTGAAGAAGTGCACAAAGAGAGATACTTGTAAAAATCAAAATTTTTGCAAATGGGCCTAGTTTTTCTTCATTCAAACTTGTTCCTTATACAATTTGGAACATCCAAGCCCAATGCCACGAATTTTAAATTTATTTTTCTATTTAATTTGGATTTTATTCATTTAAATACAAATTAAATTCAAAAATAAGGTATAAAATCAAAATTAATTGCAAATTTGATTTTTCTCTCTTCCTTGAGATCCAAGTAACCCAAGAAAGCTGGCAAATTTCGAAATTTGATTGGATTTGGCAAGAAATTGATTGAAATTGATCAAAAAAGAGAAAATTTGATTTTGTACAAAATCAAATATGTTTTGCATTGATTGATGATTATTTCTTCCTCAAATCAGCTCCAATTCCATCTACTATAAATATACAATGTATATCACATGAATGAGAACAGAAAAATTGCTTGAGGAACCCTAACCTAATTCAAAAAATCCGTGCTTCACAAGCTACTAGCAGCCTGGGTTTTAGCTCGATTCAATTGATTCCAAGCATCCAAACACGTTCCTTGACATCCCCTGAATCGATCCAGACCTTTACATTGTCCAAAAACATCAAGAATTGCAAGAACACGATTTCGGTTTGTCACACTTTTTCCAAAATCGAATTCTATTATTCATGCATTTTTTAACATGTTTTGTTGTTGTTTTTGTGATTAGAACGAAGATTGCAAGCTTTCTGGGCAATTTGATGGAGTTTCCATGGCTTAGAACGAGAATCACCATAGCTAGGGTTTTCGGCCTCGATTTAGGGCTTCTCTAAAACGGATAAATTGGACCATAAGACCACCACCATCGTGTTTAGAATGTGATTTCCAGTCGATTCATGTACTCCTAACTAATTTATATTATGTGTATGAGATTTTGGAAAATGCAGGGGCTATAGCGTCGCACTGAGGCCGACGCTATATTTTCAAAAATTTGAAACGAAGAAGATGAAGTTTGGCGCGGGATTGGTGCAGTCCGGAGGTGACACTTGTTTACAATCCACTCGCTCCGGTTTTCAAACAGTTGTGCACGCTGGCTCAGTTGGTCAAGGCTTGGGTTTATGAAGGCAAGGTCTCCAGTTCGATCCCTGGCAAGACCAAAACATTTTTTTCTCCTTTTGCGAAACTTCTTATTTTTCCATATTTTCATATTTTCTATTTAATATTTTTCATGCATTTTAATTTAACTTCAAATATTTTTATTATGCATTAAAAAACACCAAAAAATATTTTTCTTTTTGCATTATTTCCAGAAAATGTTTATTTAATTTATAAAATTAAAAATATTATTTTTGCATGCATATTTAATTTAATTGTTAATTTATCATTTAAATCACTTTTAATTGATTTTTAATTATTAAATTAACTCCAAAAAATCCCAAAAAATTATTTTAGCATATTAATGTTGTTTC
Organism: Vicia sativa; assembly: GCA_021764765.1. Classification (NCBI taxonomy): domain Eukaryota; kingdom Viridiplantae; phylum Streptophyta; class Magnoliopsida; order Fabales; family Fabaceae; genus Vicia; species Vicia sativa. Next base: position 71,827,623 of record CM038794.1, on the reverse strand, counting down.
TTGCATGAAATATTTTTCTCATTAAAAAACTATCATTTTTGCTAACATTTTTCTCCTGATCGATTTCCTCGTATTTCCCGATTTCTCATCTTTTCACAGGTTGCTCCGTTTCGGACGATTTCTTTTATCGTTTTCTTTTCTCCAATTATGTAATTGCTTATGGGATGTAATAGTTTAATTAGGGCTTTTATTTTCCGCATTTTTTCTTAAATTATGTATCTGCCCCAAAGCCATGTAATAGCGTAGGATTTATTTTTCCGCATTTACTTTCAGCCTTTTAATTTCCGCACCCTATAAACTGTTAGTAACTAGGCGTGTATGGCAAGATAAAATCAGACATAGCTCACTCTAATTCTCAAGATAAAATATCTGAATTGACACACTCTTTTCACACATGCACCCCTTAAGGTAATTCTCTCTCGTTGCCTTTACGAATTCAAATGGTCATGCCCCTCGAACGTAGAGGTATTCTAGCACCGTTGTCTTCAAAACAAATCATCATAGTACCTTCGATACAAAGATCATAAGACCCACGATGTCGCCTCCGAATACATGATCTTGACCCTCGATTGTCGCCTACGAAAAATGATGATCGTCCCTTCGAATGTGCTAGGATACTTCCTACAAGTTGCTTTCTATGACCATACGATGTCCCTTCGAATGTCCCGCTTACATCCAACAAATAGAGTTACCTACCAACTAATGGTATGGATAGCGCTATTCTAAAGGAACGTAAAATAACATGAAAACGACCAATTCTGAGTAGGTAATAAGACTTTTAGTTGCTTGCTCAAATCAAATACTTTTCACACCACACACTTTTGTCAAAGTTCAAACTCTTTTCAAAAACGAAACATTTCCGAACACTTTGTATACATTCCTACATGAATCATTACAAAGTCAAAGCGAAATGCCTTTTCAAAACATTTTTGTCAAACACACAGAAAGCACATTTTTAAAGTGATCTAAGAGCAACTAAGAGCCCGTAGATAACTACGGATGGAAAGGGGTGCTAATACCTTCCCTTTTCATAACCTTCTCCCTTACTAAGAATCTAACGAAGGTCTTTTTCTGTACTTTTTACCTTCCCTTAATTGGATAAAAGAAAAGTCGGTGGCGACTCTTGCTATCCACACATTTGCGATAAAAAAATCTCAAAGTCAGTTCACCGTACTACAGATTGCTCGGAAAATGTCTTCATAAGTGAGAGGAGGTGGAACGGAAGAAGACTCAGGAATATTAGTTGTTGGTGCAGCTCGATCCAATTCTTCCTGCATCTCATCTGCGGGAGCGACCGGTGGCTCATCATGCAGGCATGGCCTTCGGCTTAAGGTCAAATCGCCAATTGGCTCGGTTTTGTGGATCAATACGGTCCCTGCAAGGCAGAACAATGTTAGAATAAACAATGTTCCGTATCACTGGATGGAACTTCCCGTCATCCCGCTCGTAGGTAAGATGAGCAGATTTGCAATGGTCCAAGGTGAGCAAAACCGGTGCTCGGGAGGGTAGATGAGCAAGGGTATCGCCACGATTCAAAGCCAAGGCAAGAGAAGTGACAAGCCCTCCGAAGTAGAAAGGTTTGCCGCCTCTGGTGCAAATGTAATGAATATGGGCCAGGAGAAAGGGTGCGGCGTTGATTTTATGACCGAAGAACGCGCAGTGCATGAAGAATAGCTCCTTGGAGTTGAGCTTATGGTTGCTATCTCTTGCGAAAATGGTGTTGCACAGGATTCGATGGAAATAGCGAATGGCAGGATTATGGATTTGTGTGGCATTGAGGTGATCGTAGGAGTTTGCTTGGTTGTTGGTTAAGCTATGCCACAGATTAAAGGATTCTTCTCCGAAATTGTCAGGTACGCGGAGGTGGGCACCGTCATCGGTACAGAAGTCGAGCAATCATCCGAATGCATTCTGAGAGAACTCATACTCGGTACCGAAAATGCGGAACCTCGCCACACCAGAAAGTTGGTTGGTTGGACCATTTGGAGTTATGTAGCAGAAGGAGTTGAGGAATTCAAGAGTGAGATTCTCGTACGTGGGCTGAGGCTGGCTACAGAGGGTCCATAGGTTGACATTCTGGAGAAGATGTTGGACACCTTCAAGCAAAGCAAGGTCTCTTAGGCAGTCAATTTCGACGTACCTAGTAGGATGGAGACCCCGACGTTGGAACTTCAAAAATTTGGTTCTTTGGGTTTCACCTTGGTCACCTTCACGTAGGTTGATGCCAGGAATTTGCTGGTTAATGTTATCCATTTGGATGCAAGAGTGTTAGAGTGAGATTGGGGTGTGGGTTGGAATGAGTGAAAGATATGGGTGAAAGGAAGTATATATAGTGAAGGGAAATAATGGGGAAGTTGGAAAGTTTGAGGAGATTAATGGAGAGTTAAGTGGGGTGAATGGGGATTAATGGGGTAAGTGGACGGTTTGGAAGTTATGGAAGAAGAAGAAGGAAAGGTTGAAGAAGAGGAAAAGAATGCTGTCTGCTAACAGGGGTTACTGATATAACCCGTGTTACGGTCGTAACATAGGGATGACGAGCGTAAGACGCTGAAGGGCGTGTGACGATCGTGGGGGTGGCATGACGGTCGTAACAGCAACAAATTTTGTAAATTATAGCAGAACAGGGATACTCTTGTACTGAACGAAATAGTTATAAAAACACAGCATATAAGACATACTACCAACAGTCCAACATAAACGTAATATTAATCCAATTAGAGCATATTCCAATTATCAAATCATCATATAATCAAAGTAAGAGAAAACAGAAATGCATTGTAAAGAGAATACTGAATGTAAATTGAAATGGAAAAAGCAAACAATGGAATTAATAGTAAACTGAATACTTGTTTTGACAGGAAGAAAATTATGCAAAACTGAAAATGAAATGAAATATTCTAATGGAAAGGGAAACTACCTAGAAACAAAACAAAATGGAGAAATACTTAAAACTAAAAACTGAAAACTGAAAATTGCAAACAACAGCTTCATCCAATCTTTGATTTTAATTCTTCTAAAGCCTTGGTGATGTTATAAAATTGTTCCACTATAAAGTCAGTCAAACCAACGATATCCAGACGCATACTCTTCAATTCATCTTTTATTCCATCAATGTCAGTCTTATAAGTATCCAAAGTGGTCAAAATGGTATTCAAGTGTGTAGTGTATTCTCCTTGGGTTATGTCAGGTCCTTCTGGTGCTTCAGCCATATTAGTAAAATCATGGTAACCAGGAGGGGTTTCAGGATCTGTTTCTTCAGACATGATGTTATCAGCAACATAATAGGACTGAGGTGTTTCTGGTGTTGAAGGATGGTCAGGAGGAGTCAGTTCATAAAGCCAGTTATCTCGGTTGTGGACACTTACTTGGGCATGGTTGGGAAGGGTAAAGAGAGTGACAACTTCGTTCCTTATGAGGTATTCATAGGGTGCAGGACCTAGATTTCCTATTATCCGGTTGTTGAATGTAGTCTTCTCTTGAGCATCAGGGTGAATTGGAATTTGGAAAACTCCGGAATAACCGTCTAAATAGCAGAAATAGGAGTGTTTGGCTAATCGTTCTAACATTTGATCAATGAAGGGTAAAGGAAAATGGTCTTTCCGAGTGGCTTTGTTTAGTTTCCTGTAATCAATGCACACTCTATGTCCACTAACCACTCTTTGTGTTATCGATTCGCCTTGTGCGTTTTTCACAACAGTGACACCTCCTTTCTTAGGCACGACATGTACCGGGCTAACCCATTTACTGTCGGAGATTGGATATATAATTCCGGCTTCCATTAGCTTTTTGATTTCATCTCTAACTACAGTGCTGAGGATCGGATTGGTTCTTTGAGGTTCTCGAGAGGTCTTGCAATCCTCTTCTAGCAGAATACGGTGCATACAAGTTGAAGGACATATTCCTTTTAAGTCGGATATGTTATAACCTAATGCAGTAGGGTACTTCCTTAGAACGTCTAAAAGTTTCTAAGTTTCGAGCGTTCCTAAACTAGAATTCACTATAACAGGTCGAGTTTGTTCAGTATCTAAGAAGTCGTATCGTAAGTTGTTAGGTAGAACTTTTAATTCTAACTTCGGTTTCTTTGAACATGGCATATGATTAGGTGTGAGTGCTAGACTTTCGCTTAGACTATCATCTTTATATGGTTCTCACCAATTGTCGTCTTTGAATATCAGAGGGGTTTGAATTTTCATTATTTCGGAGTATGTGGTTTGTTCAGCTTCCATCTCTCTTACGCACTCGTCTATAATGTCGAGTAAATAACATGTGCCATTCATGGCGGGTGCTTGTAAAAATTGAGTAAGGATGAATTCCACTTTTTCCTCTCCGACTTCGAATGTTAGTCTTCCCTTCTTTACGTCAATGATAGCTCCAGCTGTGGCTAGGAATGGTCTTCCTAATATGATAGGGGTAACTGTATCTTCAGTAATGTCCATGATTATGAAATCGGTGGGATATAGAATTGACCTATTCTAACTAGAACATTTTCCAATATACCTACAAGGTATTTAACTGATCGGTCAGCTAATTGAACGAACATTTTTGTGGGTCTAAGTTCTCCCATTTCCAGCTTTTTGCAAATTGATAAGGGCATGACACTAATACTTGCCCCTAAGTCGCATAGAGCTTTGTCTATGACGAATTTTCCAATGTTACAGTGTGTAGAGAAACTACCTGGGTCTTTTAACTTAGGAGGCATGTTATTTTGATATTTAGTCGTTTTAGAAGTTCCACGAATTTCTTGAATTGGCCCATCGTTTTGGCATTGGTTAATCTCTGAGGATACGGAATTTGTGGTTTATAAGGCGGTGGAGGTACATAAGGTTTCTCTTTTTCCATGGCCTCCTGATTTTCGCTTTCCTTTTCTTTTGGTTCGCTCTCATTTTCACTTGGCTTATCTTGCTTTTGGTACATTGCTGGGTTTTCTAGTCTCGGATCAACAGGTCCGTCAAGCTCTTTTCCACTTCTTAATATCACGGCATTAGCGTGTCCTTTCGGGTTAGGTTGTGGTTGACCAGGAAATACTCCAGCAGGAGCAGCAGTAGGTGCTTGTTGTTGGGCTACCTGTGAAATTTGAGTTTCCAGCATCTTGTTATGGGTAGCTAAAGCATCGACCTTGCTAGATAATTGCTTAATTTGCTCATTGGTGTGTAAATTCTGATTTAGAACGTCCTTATTGGTCTGGGATTGAGAAGCAATGAAATGTTCTATCATAATTTCCAAGTTAGATTTCCTAGGAATGTTGGAAGTATTAGGTCCGTTATTGGGATGATTTGGGATAGCTTTCGGATAACCAGGTGGTACAGCAGGAGCTTGTCCAAGAGCATACAACGCATTGTTGCTTTTGTACGAGAAATTTGGATGATTCTTCCAACCTGGGTTGTAAGTATTACTGTAGGGATTTCCTTGTACGTAGTTTGCTTGTTCGGCTGGAACTCCGGTCAGAAGTGGGCATACAGTGATGGTAAGGTTCTCTAGCTTTTGGGTAAGAGCTTCCACTTTAGCGTTGACTTGATCCAGGCTATTCACTTCGACCATGTTACCTTTCGTTTGAGATTTCTATACATTAACTCTCTCACTTCCCCATTGGTAATGGTTCTGAGCCTTGCTTTCGATAAGTTGGTTTGCATCGGCGTATGGTTTATCCATCAGTGCGCCACCAGCAGCAGCATCTATAGTCAATCTTGTGTTGTACAAGAGACCGTTATAGAATGTGTGAATGATCAGCCATTCTTCTAAACCATGATGAGGACAGAGTCTTAACACATCCTTGTAGCGTTCCCATGCTTCAAATAGAGATTCATTGTCTTTTTGTCTGAAACCATTGATGTTGGCTCTGAGAATAACAGTTTTGCTTGGAGGAAAATATCTAGCTAAGAACACTTTCTTCAACTCATCCCAAGTAGTGATTGAGTTTGAAGGAAGAGATTGGAGCCAAGCGCGAGCTCTGTCTCTTAAAGAAAAAGGAAATAGGCGCAATCGTATCGCCTCGGGGTTTACTCCATTCGCTTTCACAGTGTCTGCGTACTTCATAAACACTGACAGATGTAGATTCGGGTCGTCAGTTGGAGATCCAGAAAATTGGTTCTGCTGAACGGCGGAAAGAAGCGAAGGTTTCAGCTCGAAATCGTTTCGAGCAATAGCAGGAGCAACAATACTGTTGTGAGGCTCCGCTGAGAAGGAACTGCGTAATCCTTAAGAGGACGAGGTGGCGGTGGTTCACCATTCTTCGTAGTTCGTCGAGATCCTGAAGTTTAGACGGGGGAAGATTGTTGAGCTCACAGTACTCCTGAATTCGCCTTCTTAATCGAAGAAAACGCACGGGATCGTTTATTGGTATATGCAAAGGACCGCCTTTAGAGCGAGTATTTGGCATACACAGAGGGAAAAATAAATAGTTGCCTTAGTCTAGACAGTGCTACTTTAAGAGTGCACTAGTGACTAGATCAAAGTCCGACAGCGCCAAAAACTTGATGTGCGATCGACCTAATGTGTCTAACGGTATCTTAACTGTAAGTGCACAGCCTATCGCGGTAGTAATAAAAGATTGTCGAATCCACAGGGACTTTGTAATCACTTTAGTGCGGGAAAGTAATGCTAGTTTAGCTAAGGCGAATGATGTCACGTTTGGTTTTTAGGGAGGTAAAGGAAAGTAAAACTAATCGGTTTTAAATTAATAATGATAAAACGGTCGGTATGTAATAGAGTGGACCTAAAGGATCTAATCGAACCTAAGCGAATAAGGATGGTCAACTTATTTGTTCTGTAGAAATAATCAGTTTAAAAACCCTCAACTCACACTTTCGTGGTCTTATCTTGGATTATACGTCTAAAGCCCTATGCCTGCTCTCGCTAGCCCATAAGTGTTTAGAAAATACTTTTTGAAAACCTAATTAATTCTAATTCGTTTTAAAGCGCTCTCGTTGTATTTAAATCGAATGCCTAACTTTAGCTATCCGGTGATAATCTCACACTTTCGTGGTCTCGATCTTAACCTATTTACTTTTCTTACTTTCGTAACAAAAAGGTTTTATTTTTAAACACAAAAAGTTATAACCAGAGTTTAAGTTGATTAAGGTTTTAGCTTAGGTTTTGATTAAATACCTATTGTCTTTAACTATCACATACCGACACTAAAGGTTTAGCTAGCCATTGCAATTGGAATTAACTCACAGTAAACAGAAATAAGGAAATGTATAACAAGCATTATGAATAATTAATGAGACTTAAAATAAACAATTTAATTATAATGTAAATCAAATGTAATATAAAGAACCTAAAATAAAGCAGAATTCCTATGTCCTTCTTCCACAAATCGGAAACTTAGACTTTCGGAATTTGGGAAAGTAAAGAGTTCTGAGGCTTGATTGGGAATTGTTATTGGGACAGTAAATTAAACAAAGGGAATAAAACAATGCTGAGAAAATTAAAGCGGAAAAGAATGAAAACTGTAAAATGGCTTGGTTTCGATTTCGGCAGAGCTTCCGCACAGTTAACTTGATGATAGCTCTGTACCTTTAACTTTGAAGTCCCACCTATTTATAGATAATGAATGATGGAAGTTGAGAAAATAGCTTCGTGGGCTTTCACTTCAAGTCTTCAGAAATAATCGGGAAGTGGATTTGATCGTGGTTTGAATTTGTGGGTTGAGTGGAATAAGGAGTCAAATACTCTTCTGCTAAGCTTTTCCACGTTCTGCACGTATTTTATAACTGATAATATTGCTTGTTACGGTCGTGGTCCTTGTGTTACGAGCATAATTCATGAAGCAGCGCGTTACGATCGTGGCCAAGGCATGACGAGCGTAACCTGTCCTGAAAGGCCTTACGGTCGTGTCAGATAGAGTGACGACCGTCACAGCAGCAATTTCTGGTTTTTGGCAGATTTATCTTTTATCTTCTGTTCTTTGTTGCTAGCTTTGTATGTTTTATGACTTCTTCTAGTTTGAGCTGAGATATGTGGTACCTACAAAAAGTCAAAAAAAACTCGGAATATTCGGGAGTTAATTGGGTTAATATGATATAAAACGGGTTAATTTCATGGTAAATATATGATACGATTTCGTGTTATCAAGAATACTATCTAGTCGCATTGACACTTGTAAATTCAATTGAAGATTCATCGTGCTTTGGGCATCATTCTTTTAATACTGGACTATTAAGGTCGAATTGAGTTTGAAGTTACAGGTTTTAGCAAGAAGTTGGTCATTTGACAAGATTCATTAGAAAATCAGAACCACCAACGGTCAGAGCTTCTGTTGCTTTTAACGGCCAGAACTTCTGTTGCTTCTAATCGCCAGAACTTCTGTTTGCTTCTTATGGCTAGAACTTATGTTGCTTCTAACGGCCAGAACATCCGTTGCTTCTAATGGCCAGAACTTCTGTTGAATCTAACGGACAGAACTTCTGTTGCTTCTAACGGCCAGAACTTCCGTTGTTTCTAACGGCCAAAACTTCTATTTGCTTCTGATGGCTAGAACTTCTGTTGCTTCTGATGGCCAGAACTTCTGTTGCTTCTAACGGCCAGAACTTATGTTGCTTCTCGTAGCCAGAACTTCTGCTGCTTCTGTCGGCTAGAACTTCTGCTGCTTCTAATGGCCAGAACATCAAAATTCAAAGAGACCTAACATTCAAGATTCATCAATAAATCCAATTCTAAGGCCTTTCATGCTGCAAGGATTAAAGTTAGGTTCATGTCATAATTCAAGTGATTCTCCTCTTTAATTCCAAGTACACCAACTCAAATGTATTCTAAAACATGGATGTAACTCTTTCAAATTCTACAAGTTTCATTATTTTCACACAAGGTTTACAAAGAAATTTCATTGATTCTAAGTTTGTTTCGTTACAAGGCTTAAAACAAAAGAGTTTGAGATTTACAAGTGTATTACAAAGTTGTTTCGAGTTTTACATTTGCTACAAAGTTTCGTAAGTCTTCTAATTACAAGCTTTTACAATGAAAATTCAAATGGAACTCCTAAGCTATTGAGGTATTCTTCTATCTTTTAAGCTCCTCTCTTCTCCATCTTCTGGTCTCCTCCTTTCCATCTTCACCATCATTCATGAAACACAACGAAAGAAAACATGGTTAGAAATTAAAGCAAACTATAAATAAGAAAGTACTCCAAAGAAAAAGTTTCTTTTTAAACTCATCATTAGGGTTTATGTCAAGGAGTCAAGCTTCAAGGAGGGTTTTCTAATCATGGTTTAAGCATACAAAAGCTTCAGAACTTCAAGTTCAATCATCGGCCATTCACTTCCATTGCAAATCACAAAAGCAAGCTTTGGTTCACAAAGGGAGGTGGAACTCAGCACAACATCATGGTACAACAAATTACAAATCAGAAATTCAAAGTTTATGCTCAAATCACAAACAAAACTACAAGTCAAAATTACAAAGTTTCAGCAAGTTACTACAAAGTTACCATAGTAAGTAAAAAATTCACCAAGAATCAGTAATGTATCAGAACATGTCAGGCCCAAATGCAAAAAATCATCCAAGCCCTAATTTCCACAAACCCTAATTTTCATCACATTATAAAAACAATGATTGGCACAGAAAAAGAGGACGATTGATGACAAACCCTAACAGAGCAAAAGCTACGCAACAACAATAACAAAAAAATCCTTCCATCATCAAACCGAAAATCAAAAAGGTTTTGTTCCTCATAATCAGTTTAGAACCATCAAAGTTCACAGAACATCAAGCAATCAAGCTATCAAACTCAGAGAAAACCCTAAAAATTTATATCATCATTTTCCCTAAACACTAACCCTTCAGTTCGAGAAAGATGAAGAGAAAAAGGTTCAAATCAGAATGAACTCACCAACTCAGACCGTGTTCACAACCATCATCACTATTCAGAGTGTTGTTCATGAGCATCGTCATTGATCAGACCGTGTTCACCAAACCATCATCATCGTGAACTCAGAGAAGAGTCACAACCAGCGATTGGTGTCTCAAACAAACAATCATCACCAACGAACCTTCATAATAATTCAGAGACAAAGAAAAGAGTATAATATCAGCAATAAAACCCAAAAATAACAAATCAAAGAGATCAGAAGAAAAAGGGATTATGATTTCAATTTAGGAAATGTTTCGATACGGCCACATGAGAAATGATTAGAGGAATCAAGTAGCAAATTCGAGAAGAGGACGAAGAAACGAATCAAACGATGGTGATCAGAGTCTTCGCCACCGTGTGACCATCGTTCACTGCCGTCCACCGCCGCGTGACCACCGTTCACCGCCGTCCACCGCCGCATGACCACCGTTCACCTTCGTCCATCGCCGCGAAGGGAGATTTCCGACGAGACCTTCAGAGATAGAAGAGAGCGTTCACCGTGAAGAGAAAAGAAGGATCTATTTCTGATAATGTCTTAACTTTGCTCTAAAAAAACACTTGTTTTGTTAATAAAAAAAATTAAGGAATTAATATGGTGGTAATACTTGTCACCACCTATTTCTTTGATTTTAAGATTAGGTGTAGGCTTCTAACATAGCTATCATACACCCTTGTCTCATCATCATCAGATCTACCTAAATCTAGTTCAAACATCCCAGGGTGCAAGCCACATGCGTATGCGCTCTCTCAGCCTTAAGATCTTCATCTGAACATCATCCTTACCATCCAACGCCTCTTGATACATTTTTTCCACCATGCACCTTCAAAGCTCTACCACATGGGATCGCTCAGGAACTTCATGGACTGGATTTGTCCCCTTTATTTGGGACCATCCAGATTTCTTTTTGCACCCCTTAGATTTACTTCGAGCAGGCTATTGCTAAACTCTTTCCTTTTTAATTGTTTAATTTTTTATTTTATTTTATTATCATTTTATGCAATTAAATTCTTATGAATGTATTAAATAATTATTAGTGTTATGATATTTGTTTTTTGGTAATTATCAATTAAACTATTAATTGATTTTTATCAAATAAAAAAAATCAATTCTAACGATTATTTAAAGTTCTGGGCTTGTATTGTGTGATAAGGTTTAGTGTATAGCTCATACGCTTGTACTTTTTAGTCACGATTGTACACTTCACAGACACTTGACATAAGCAAGTTCCTTTCTCGTTTTGGCTTGTACGTCAAAAAAGGGTCTCATAGTTGGGAATGGGCATGACCATTCTCACAAGGTTAATTAAAGCCCTTGTTGCTTTGATTAATCATAACCCCAATTAAGTTTGGTTCCTTAAATGAATCTAATTAAGCGAACTTTGTTTTCACCTCACTTTTTCTTAATAAAACTTTTGGGTAGAAAAAGATGATTAGGATGGTTTTGTCCACTCATCCAAGTACTTGGGGCGTTAGCCGTTGAACTCTTATGGTCCAATACTCGTCTCCCACATAAAAATAACTCAACTCACACAACTCTTTTTTCGCTCATATGCGACCATCAAATTGTTTTCTTTCAAAGAGTGTGCAATAGCCATTTCAAATACGAACAAAGACATAGCTTTTCAAACAAACACACAAGTCAAAGTTCAAACATTTGAAATGTCTAAATGCACGATTTTTCTTATAAAATCAACACAACCAACTTAAACATTTTAAGGAAGAACTACGGAGTTTTGACTTTCCCATTGCACGAGGGGATACGTAGGCACAAGGTTTTGAAACTGCGGCAAACTCAAAATAATAATAAAGAAACCCCTTTTCTTCTTTCTTATTTCTCGATCATAACTTAGAAATTAGCGAATATGGACACAAACACTTAGAACTAAACGGGTTTCATCAAGTACGATGGATGTGAGGGGTGCTAACACCTCCCCCTTGCATAACCGACTCCCGAATTCATGTCTTTTGGTCACGTAGACTGCGTTATCCGTTATTTGTGGGTTTTATCTATATTTTCCCGTTCTTTTTTAGAACAAATAAAATTAGGTGGCGACTTCATTGTTTTTAAAATAACCGACAAAAAAACCAGTCATCACACCGTGCAAGCTTACAATCCTCTCAACATACAACTAAGCCAATTTCTCCATCGGATAATCCATTCTCATCGGTATAAAATATGCAGATTTTGTCAATCTGTCCATGATAACCCAAATAGCATCAAAATTCTTAGCTGTCATCGACAAACCAGACACAAAATCCATAGAAATGCCACCCCATTTCTAATCTGGAACAAACAACGGTTCCATCAATCCCGATGGTTTCTGATGTTCGATCTTTGACTTTTGACAAATCAGACAAGCATAGACGAACTCAACAATTTCTTTCTTCATTCCATGCCACCAAAACAACTTCTTCAAATCATGATACATCTTTGTGGAACCAGGATGAATAATCAATCCACTACGATGTCCTTCCTCTAGAATACTCTTCTTAATCTCCGCAATATCCGGAACACAAACTCTATCACCGAATTTCATGACACCATTCTCGTCAATTCGGAATTCACCTCCTCGACCTTGGCTGATCAACGTTAATTTATCAACTAAGGCAACATCATATTTCTGTCCGATTCGAATCTCATCAAGAATACCACTAGTCAACTTCAGCATTCCCAACTTAACGCTATTTGGAGTGTTCTCACATACTAGACTCAAGTCTCTGAAATGTTCAACTAAATCCAATTCACGCACCATCAACATCGACATATGCCAAGAATTCCTACTTAACGCATCTGCAATAACGTTTGCCTTACCAGGATGGTAATTCAAACCAAAATCATAATCTTTCAGAAATTCTAACCACCTTCTCTGTCTCATAATTAGCTCTTTCTGATCGAAGAGATATTTTTGACTCTTATGATCGCGGAATACCTCGAGTCGAGAACCATACAAATAATTCCTCCATAGTTTCAAAACAAATACTAGAGCCGCCAATTTCAAATCATGAGTCGGATAGTTCCTTTCATGAATCTTCAACTGTCTTGAAGCATAAGCTACTACTTGCATATCCTGCATCAAAACACCACCTAAACCCAACAGTGAAGCATCACAGTAAACAATAAAAGATTCCACCGGATTAGGCATTATCAAAATCGGAGCACTAGTCAATCTCTTCTTCAACTCTTGAAAGCCTTTCTCACATTCCGAATCCCATACAAACACTTATCATTTTCTCGTCAACTTAGTCAACGACAAAGCTAACTTCAAAAATCCCTCAATGAACTTTCTATAGTAACCTGCAAGCCCAAGAAAACTACGGATTTCAGAAGCATTCTTCGGCGCTTCCCACCGAGATACTGCTTCTACCTGCGTAGGGTCAACAATAACACCATTCTTGGAAATCACATGACCAAGAAAGCTTACTTCAATCAACCAAACTTCACACTTAGACAACTTTGCATAGAGCTTCTTATCTTTCAACAACTCCAACACAATTCTAAGATGTTATGCATGATCTTTATCACTCTTTAAGTAAATTAGAATGTCATCAATAAAAACCACTACAAACTTATCAAGATACGAATGAAATATTCTGTTCATATACTCCATGAAAACACCAGGTACATTAGTAACTCCAAACGGCATAACAGAATACTCGTAATGTCCATACCTCGTTCTAAATGCAATCTTCTAAATATCTTCCGCTTTTACACAAATCTGATGATATCCAGACCTCAGATCAATCTTACTGAATACACAAGCTCCAACCAATTGATCCATCAAATTGTCAATCCTCGGCAATGGATACTGATTCTTGATCATAACTTTATTCAACTGCTTGTAATTCACACAAAGTCTCATAGAACCTTTTTTCTTCTTAACCAACAACACAGGAGCACCCCACGGCGAAACACTTGAACGAATAAATTTCTTCTCGAGTAACTCCTCTAATTGCTTCTTCAATTTAGCCAACTCGGATGCCGACATGCGATAAGGTGCCATCGACACCGGACTAGTTCCAGGAATCAGATCTATAGCAAATTCCACTTCTCTCTCAGGTGGCAACTCACTAACATCTTCTGGAAAAACTACCGCACCGTCATTAACAACTACGTTCATCTGCTTAACTGACATAGTCGAATCTTCGACACTGGCCACTTCAGGAAAAATAACCGTCTTTGCAAAACAGTTGATATGATCCTGGTTGAATTCAAACTAGTTCATTCCAAGGATAATATCAAGTTGATCTAACGGTAGGCACACTAAATCCATAACAAAGCCTCTACCAAAAATTATAATAGGACAGTTCTACACACAAACAAAGTAGCCACTGAACCCTATGCAGGAGTGTCAATAACCATACTTCCATTCATATAAGATATATCCAAATTCAATCTTTTAGCACAATCCAAAGCAATAAACAAATGAGTCGCTCTCGTATCAATAATTGCAACCAAAGGTGTGCCATTAATAAAACACGTACCTTTAATCAGTCGATCATCTGGATTAGTCTCTGACCCAGACAAAGCGAACACCTTACCACCAGACTGCTCCTTCTTTGGTTTAGTACACTGCGGACGAGTATGACCTTCTTCTCCATAATTGTAACAAGTCACCTTCCTTACTCTACAGTCATTAGCCACATGTCCTGGTTTCCCACAATTGTAACACCTCTTCGTGTCACTCTTGCATTCCTGATCTCGATGCCCAAACTCACCACATTTATAGCACCTAATAGGAGCATTAGAATCTCCCCAGCTAGGCCTTTTCCACCCACCAGACTTCTGGTTATTCCTATCGTACGGTTTTCCACGACCTATCAGTTTCTTTCCTTTCCTATGAGCAAACCCACGAGAGTTCGACCTCGTATTAGCAAGATCCTCTTCTAGAATCCTACTACAACCCACCAAATCAAAAAACCTGCGAATACGCTGATACCTGATACCCTGCTTAATCTCGTCACGGAGACCATTTTCAAACTTGATACACTTAGAGAATTCTCCTTCTTCATCATTATTATAGTGCGCATAATACTTAGCCAATTTAGTAAACTTGGAAGCATACTCACTTACAGTCATGTTACCCTGCTTGAGCTCCAAAAATTCGATCTCTTTCTTTCCCCGAATGTCTTCAAGGAAATACCTTCTCAGAAAAACCCTTCTGATCACATCCCAAATAAACATAGTACCATCTTGGTCCATTTCAGTTATGGTAGCAAATCACCAGTCATCAGCTTCTTCTGCCAGCATATAAGTACCATACCTTACTTTCAGATCTTCAGCACAATCAATCACTTGGAAGATCCTTTCAATCTCTTTCAACCACTTCTAAGCACCTTCAGGGTCATGCGTGTCTTTGAACAACGGATGATTGTTCCTCTGAAAATTCCCCAATTGCTTGTCAACACCAATACCAGCTCCCTGCTAATTTCCTCCAAGCACACCAGCAAGCATCCCCAAAGCCTCCGCAATTGCAGCGTCATCTCTTCCGTTAGCTCTTCCAGCCATTGTTCTGAGAATTCACAAACAATTCTCATTAGAACATAAGTATTGACAATGTTACCTTGCACTAGTCGCATACAAAAGGGATAATGACACTAAGACACTGGTCACAACGACCGACTATGCTCTGATACCTCTATTGTAACACCCTTCTAAATACCCCACAATTAATATATTAAATTAAGAGTAAACATGTATAAAATGGCATCACAATTGATTAAAATAAATTTTCCAAACAGATGTCATGCTTTACTGAAAAACATAATTTAATTAATCAATATGTGTACATGTTCTACACAGCGGAATAACCTCAAAACATGGATAAGTTCAAAACCAACAAATCTTCAAAGGTGAATGCCTTGAGAAATCAAACAAATATCCAAATAAACATCAAAACAAAATAGAGTTTAACAATGACTCTAGATAAGCGTTCCCCAGTGTTACAAATCAGAGCATGACACCGACACACGATAAAATAAAAGCATAACTCTACGAGCCATCTTCACTAACTCCTAAGCCGCTAAAGCTTCAATCTGAAATCATCAATGTAAGGATGGGACTTCATCATAATTAAAATGCATTATAAATTCATAAAACAACAGAATCTCATAAGCTATTATTCCACCCCATTTAGCATAATCAAATTTATTTCACAACACAAGTCATAAACACACATCACGCACAACAACAAGATTATAACACTGGAAACCATCCTATCATGTCATAATCCATACAAAACACGATGCAAGACTCTATGCATGTGGTACCGACAATGAACTAAATTCACATACTGTTCCATTCCAACTCGGACATAGCATTAACATCTATTCCATTCCAACTCGGACATAGATAAAACCTCACCACCCATTTCAACTCGGCAACGGATATTGGCCAACTCACTAATTCCACACAATGGGAATTAGCTACCACCAATGTATATGCATGCACATCAACAACATGCAACATTCAACAACAACACATGATATCAACAACCATCATGAATATACAACATCAACAACAACATATGATATCAACAACCATCATGAGTAAATCACCAGAAAGATAACATGCAAGCATTTACTCACCGACCAATAATGTCACCTATAACACATACATGCAAGCATCGATATACGTCCAATTCATCAGTAAAATAACATACTAGTTTCCTCCACCAAGTACAATAAGTACAGATATCCACAAGATCGGAAAAACCAACATTTTCCAAAATAAAACCAATTAATTATTATTTTCTTCATTTCATAAAATAAATTATTAAATTTAAAGATTATTGTCCAAAACGGCGATTAAAAAGGACTTATGGTTCAAAAGATATGATTTTTCAAAGTTTAATAATTTTCCAAAAAGTTACAGTGGTAACCGGTTCCTCATAGAGAGTAACTGGTTCCCACTCTCATAGTGAAAACACGCTCCTGGAATTTGTACTGGAAACTCGGTTCCTCCCAGCAGGTAACCGGTTCCCCAGACACATAGGAAACACCTCCCTGGAAAATATACTGGGAACTCGGTTCCTCCCACCAGGGAACCGGTTCCTCAGACACAAAAATACCACCCTGCTGGAAAATATACCAGGAACTCGGTTCCTCCCACCAGGGAACCGGTTCCTGCGACCACCTGTAGCAGAAAATTATATTTTTTACAGCATACTTGTTTCCCAACTCAATTCTATCATTCCAAACATGAATCAAACCACGGATTATCACCAAAATCACTCAACAAACAATATTATGATGCACATCAACATAATTCTTTCATACCTAACAATCCTATAACATTTGATCGGTTCAATTTCATGCAATTAGACCATTTTAGGGGCAAAATCCATAAACCTATAAAATCCTAAATTGGGATTCCTAACTACTCAATCAACCCTATCATTCCCAAAATATATAAGCCATAATAACTAGATAAAATCACCCCTTACCTTAGAAATTCTTTGAATCCTTGAACTCTTGGTTCTTCTCTTCCTTCTGCCTCTTCTCACTTCTCACATACGATCAGTTTTCTCCAAATAACTCTTAATTCACTTTTTCCTCTTTCCTTTTCTTTTATTATTATTCTACAATAATAATAACCAAATAGTAAGTTTAGAGGCTTTTACTCCTCACACCCCCTCTTTCTACTCTTTACACCAACAACCCAATTTCCTTTTTATTTAATTAAATAATTCCAATAATTCACTTTCTAATTAAATGAATAATTAAAATTCAAATTATCTAATAATTGAAAATATTGGGGTGTTACAGTATCCTGGGAAAAAAAACATTTTTTTTTTCAAATCTGGCATATGTTTTTACTCAATTATAAATTAATATTTAAAGAATTTAATAGCATTCATATCCATATTTTTAAGACAAAATTGACAACACAGCCATATTGTTAAGAGAAATTCATGTCATTTCAAAGTTACCATTAAATAAATTCCATAATAACTCAAAAGTCCAGCACCAACTTTATCTCTCAAAAAATATTTGAGTTCTTTCCATACCACTTAACTAGTCCTGTAATGTTCTTCACACAGTCCAACCTTCCCACGGTGAAGATAATCGGCTTGATGCAGTCCTCGAGCACACATCTGTTACAACGGGATTGTATTTGATTAGATAAATGTTTCATGTGACAATGCCAACAACAATATCGACAATGAACAATTAATGTGTATCACGCCTTTCAGCAATCTATTGCAAGGTACTTCTGATGACGAAGTCTATGTGGTTCATTGCCAAAAGATCAGCTGTAAATTGGTAGGAGAAGTGATACTTCTCTTTGAATTTTTTCCAGTAAATATCAGAATCATGATACTTGGTCTTCTCAACGGCATGAGCAATGAAACACTGTAATAATGGATATTGGGAAAACATTAGAACAAAGCATAGTTAACATAATGTTACAATTTAAAACTAGTATGTGTTCATGTAAACAAACCTGAGTGACACCTAACTTATGTGCAAACAAAGCAACATTGTTTCCATCACTGTAGTTTCAACTACAATCCATGAATTGTAGTTCAATGCTATTGTTGGCGGCATCATTCCGGTTGTGACAAAGAGTAATGGAAGATTAATCAATGGAATCCATGACTGTTGTGGAAATGCCTTGTGCAATAGCAAAAATAGTTCAATGCTGAGTACTCTACAAGAGCACCAGTGCACACAAAGCAAAACAGAACTGAGTTGAGATCTAAGAATTTAGCCAAGATACGGAGGATTTATCACAAGTGGATATGCTGAAGCAACCAATGGCATAATTGGAATAACTTGAACACTTAAAGCCTGAGCAGGTTCTACCTGCAAATAAAAATTAGACAACATATATCACCGCCCGCATGGGATGAAATAAACATTTTGTCAAATTAGTTCTTTTAATCACTTTACCATGGTAAAAGCCATTTGATAGACGATCTTGAAGGTGTATAATCCAGTGATGATGTCAATGTGACAACTGTGAAAGAAGAGAAACAAAAAAGATAGTGAAAAAAGAGAAGAAAAATGCATCACAATCCCGTCTAGACTCTAGACTAACGTTTTGGTTAAGGTCAAATTGCATCTATAATATTTTGTAAAAGTCAGAATGGCCGTGAGGGAGATGGTTGTGGGAGGTCGGCAACAGCGAAGGCATTGTGTAGATTGTAGGAAGTTGGCTGTTGTTTGCTTAAGGAGGAAAGTTAGGTGTTCAATTCTAAGTGTGTTAAATGAATGAAAGAGTGCATGGAGAGGAACAAGTTCCTTTCTAAACTTCTCGAGATTTTTATTGCGCATTATGTTCAATTGATAGCCTTTAGTATCTCTAGTTTCTGATATTTTTAATTGTTAATAAAAAAATATAAACAAGATGCAAAAAGGACAATATATGAAAAAGGATATTACTAACTGATGTCTTTGATTATGTTTGATAAAAAAAGTGATTCAATTAGGTAAAAAATAAGAAAAATGAGAAAGCACTCAGTAATAATGATAAAAGAGAAATTGGCATTAACTAATGATAAAAGTAGCATGGAGTTCAACACCTTTCCTTCTTATTTTTCAATTTTTTTTCATTTATCTCTTTTATTGAAATTGTACTTAGATATGAATGATAGTTGTTGATGTGAATCGGATGTCTTGTAATAAAATATAAATTTGTTGCTTAATGATCAAGAAATAATTAGGGTAGGAAAAAGAATGAAGAACACGATGAACACAAGGATTGGTTATTAACTGCTATTCTTTTCTTACTCTTGAAATAAGATTACAAGTATACAAGAATAACAAATAACCCTCTCACCCTAAAATAGGATTTGCATTATGCAATAATGAGATACTAGTATGCTATTTATAATAAACCTAATATACTAAACTAATGGGCTTTTATCACAAATACCCATTACAAGCTAACTTAGGGTACAAACTAACTTAACCAATTGGCCATACCAAACAGGCCCAATTCGAAGCTAACAATCCTAGCATCCTTCGACACTACAAGCTAGAACGCACTTCGACTACAACTTGTAACACTTCGACAATAGCCTGTGAACAAACTTCGACTGCATGCTAAACTTTGTCGAACCGTCGAACCAAGTTACTACCTTCGACCCAATAGAGTTCGATCCAATATCTCACAAATCTCCACCTTTTGAATAAACTATGTTATCAACTAACGAACTAGTTTTCTTCACGCAGCTTTATCAACTGCATACAGTGGAAAAATTTGCAACTAGGCAATGTCTTGGTGACCATATCAGCAGCATTATGATCTGTCGAAACCTTCAGCACTTGGACTTTTTCACGCTCGATTACCCCTATGATGAAATGCATCCTCACATCAATGTGCTTGGTTCGCTCATGATAGGCTAAATTCTTCGACAGGTGTATCGCACTTTGACTGTCACATTTAACAGTGATAACTTCACCTTGAATTTTTAGCTCCTTAGAAAAACCTTCAAGCCACAATGCTTCCTTCACAACTTCAATTAAAGCAATATATTCTGCTTCAGTGGTTGATAATGCAACAACCTTCTGAAGTGTTGCTTCCCAACTAATTGTTGTACCAAACAATGTGAAAACATATCCAGAAATATATTTTTTGGAATCAATACAACCTACATAATCAGAGTCGACATATCATTTGATTACTGCTTTACTATCTTCACCCAAGGCTCCACCAAAAATTAAGACTCTCTTCAGAGACCCATTTATGTACCATAGAATCCACTTCAATGCTTTCCAATGAGCCTTTCTAGGATTCGCCATGTACCTACTTACAAGTCTTACTGCATATGATATGTCGGGTCTAGTACAAACCATCGCATACATCAAAGAACCTACTAAATTAGCATATGGGATGCTATTCATATAATCTCTTTCGACCTCAGTACTGGGACATTGATCAATAATCAACTTGAATTGAGGGTTTGTTGGAGTCACAACAGGATTCGAATTCGACATACCAAACTTTTCGATAATATTCCGTAAATATGCCTCTTAAGATAAGCATCATTCTGACTGCTTTCTATCTCTTCGAATGTCAATCCCAAGAATCCTGGAAGTTGCTCCTGGATCCTTCATTTCGAACTCCTTATTGAGTTCAACCTTCACCCTCAGTACCTCTTTGACATTGTTACTTGCTTTGAGAATAAAACTAATAGCATAGGTTTCAATTCCAAATACCATTAAAAGGTATAAGTCTTAAGCAAAATATTATAACATAGTTTCAAATAGATTATAATAAAAATTCTAATAAGTCATAAAAGGTTTAAGTCTAAATTTTAAAATAACTAAACATGAAAACTCTAATAAAAGTTCAAGAATCATTAAAATCCAAGTCTTCATCATCACTTCCTACGACACTAGTATCCTCTTCATCCTCTCCATCCTCTGCATCCTCTCCAATATATTCTTCATCACCAAATTCATCATCTACTACTACTACTCCCTTTTCCTTTGCCTTAGATCTAGATGAATAAGGTGGTGGAGATGCAGTCGCCTTCTTCTGCAATGCTGCTTGGCTTCTAGTGTTGACAAGTGGTTCAACAACATCACTTGCAGCTTCAACATCTAGCCAAGACAAATCGTCACCATCGAACACCATATCATTTTCAGGTTCAAGTTAAGCTTCATCTTCACCTCCAAATAACCATAGGTTATGGGTATCAAAATCATTATCCATTACTACAGGATCAATCAAATCATCACTATCAAAGAGCTCTTTCAAATTTTGATTTTACTTGATAAATACCAAGTCTTGCAACATTTGATGTTCAAGTATATTTCTCTTCTTGGATTGGATCTATATTATAATTTTAATGTTAGTTTAAATAATAAATATTCATTGCTAAACTACTAATTTGATTCTATAGGTTAATAGCAACTACTTACATGCTCAAAAGTACTGCAATTCCGCTAACAACCTGATGAACTACTGTAATACGGTGAACTGACTTTGTAGATTTTTGTATCGCAAATGTGCGGATAGCAAGAGCCGCCACCGACTTTTCTTTTATCCAATTAAGGGAAGGTAAAAAGTACAGAAAAAGACCTTCGTTAGATTCTGAGTAAGGGAGAAGGTTATGAAAGGAAGGTATTAGCACCCTTTTCATCCGTAGTTATCTACGGGCTCTTAGTTGCTCTTAGATCACTTTAAAAATGTGCTTTCTGTGTGTTTGACAAAAATGTTTTGAAAAGGCATTTCGCTTTGACTTTGTAATGATTCATGTAGGAATGTATACAAAGTTTTTGGAAATGTTTCATTTTTGAAAAGAGTTTGAACTTTGACAAAAGTGTGAGGTGCAAAAAGTATTTGATTTGAGCAAGCAACTAAAAGTCTTATTACCAACTCAGAATTGGTCGTTTTCGTGTTATTTTACGTTCCTTTAGAACAGCGCTATCCATACCATTAGTTGGTAGGTAACTCTATTCGTTGGATGTAAGCGGGACATTCGAAGGGACATCGGATGGTCATAGAAGGCAACTTGTAGGAAGTATCCTAGCACATTTGAAGGGACTATCATCATTTTTCGTAGGCAACAATCGAGGGTCAAGATCATGTATTTGTAGGCGACATCGTGGGTCTATGATCTTTGTATCGAAGGGACTATGATGATTTGTTTGAAGGCAGCTGCTAGAATACCTCTACGCTCGAGGACTTGACCATTTGAATTAAAGGCAACAAAGAGAATTACCCTAAGGGGTGCATGTGTGAAAGAGTGTGTTGATTTCAGATATTTTATCTTGAAGTTAAGAGTGGTCTATGTTTATTTTAATCTTGCCATACACGCCTAATTACTAGCAGTTTATAGGGTGCGGAAAGTAAATTGCGGAAAGATAAATCCTACGCTATTACATGGCTTTGGGGAAGATACATAATTGAAAAGTGCGGAAAATAAAAGTCCTAATTAAACTATTACATCCCATAGGCAATTACATAATATGAAAAGAAAGCGGTAAAAATTGTCCGAAACGATATAACCTATAAACAGATGAAAATCTGGAAATACGAGGAAATTGCATAAGAGGAAAATATTAGTAAAAATAATAATTTTTAAATGAGAAAAAGTTTTCATGCTAGAAATAACATTAATATGCTAAAATAATTTTTTGGGATTTTTTGGAGTTAATTTAATAATTAAAAATCAATTAAAAGTGATTTAAATGATAAAATAGAAATTAAATAAAATATGCATGCAAAAATAATATTTTTTAATTTTATAAATTAAATAAAAAATTTTATGATGTGTATGCAAAAAAATAAATATTTTTCGTATTTTTTAAATGCATGATAAAAATTATGAAAGATAAATTAAATGCATGAAAAATATTAAATAGAAAAATATAAAAAAATAAGAAAACATGTTAGTTTGTAAAGAAGCAAAAATAAATGGTCTTGCCAGGGATCGAACTGGTGACCTTGCCTTCACAAGGCCACGCCTTGACCAACTGAGTTGGCTTGCACACGTGTTTGAAAAACGGAGCGAATGGATTTTAGACAGACGTCGCTCCCTGATGGTCCAGATCACGCGCCAAGCATCGACTTCTTCGTTTTGAATTTTTGAAAACATAGCGTCGGCCTCAAAGCGACGCTATAGTCCCTGCAAATCTCAAAATCATAGACAGGCAATATAAATGACATTCAAAGGCATGGTTTGATTGGAAACATCGTCCTGAACACGATGGTGGTGGTCTTTTGGTCCAATTTTTCCGTTTTAAGGAAGCCCTAATTCGAAATCGAAAACCCTAGCAATGGTAACTCGTGTTTTAGGCCATGGAAATTCAATCAAACTACCCAGAAAGCTTCCAAGCTTCGTTCTAAACACAAAAACAACAACAAAACATGTTAATAATGCATGAGAATTGAAAATCGATTTTGGAAAAGGAAGAACAAACCGAAATCTGGATTGCTTGATTCTTGATGGTTTTGTAACTTGTAAAGGTCTGGATCGACTCTAAACAACCCAAGGAACACGATGGAATGCTCAAAATCGATTGAAAATCACTGAAACCAAGGCTGCAGATTGCTTGAAGGTCACGATTTTTTTACTTTAGGTTAGGGTTCTTGAGGCAATTTTTCTGTTCTAATTCATGTGATATGCATTGTATATTTATAATGGATGGAAATTGAGCTGATTTGAGGAACAAATAATGGTTAATCAATGCAAAGATCATTTGATTTTGTACAAAATCAAATCTTATCTTTTTTGATCAATTTCAATCAAATTCTTGCCAAATCCATGATAATTTCGAAATTTGCCAGCCTTTATGGGTTACTTGGATCCCAAGAATGAGAGAAAAAATCAATTTGCAATTAATTTTGATTTTATACCTTATTTTTGAATTTAATTTGTATTTAAATGAATAAAATCCAAATTAAATAGAAAAATAAATTTAAAATTCGTGGCATTGGGCTTGGATGTTCCAAATTGTATAAGGAACAAGTTTGAATGAAGAAAAACTAGGCCCATTTGCAAAAATTTTGATTTTTACAAGTATCTCTCTTTGTGCACTTCTTCAAAATTGCCCAACTTGTAAAAGGTGTATTTTGCTCAATTTTCCACATTTTTTAGTGTTCTTGGACTTTTTAGAAAGATCTAAGAGTCCTCTAAACAACCTATTTGGTTTCATCTCAATTGGATTTTCCAAGCTCAATATATCTTCAAAACAAAAAGTTGACTTTTTGTTGACTTTGAAAAAGACCTGTAATGTTTTGATCCATACCTTCCAAATGAAGCATTTTTTGAACATTCTTGTGAGACATGAAGTTGTAGAGAATTGAATTTCCTTCAAAACAAAAGGTGGTGGAAAACTTTCTGAGAAAGTATGAAGAAGTTATGCTCAGTCAAAGTTTGGTTGACTTTTCACTGAGAAACCCTAATTTGGAAAGTTTGACTTTTGAGCAAATTTTGAGTTTTCTTGATGAATCATGATCAACCCTTGATCAAATGATGAATGTGACTTTAAAATGAGGATGTTGACCAAAAATCATGAAGTTTGACTGTATGTTGACCACAGTTGACTTTTTGTCCAATACAACTGATTTTCAACCATCTGAGCAATTGTCTGAGGAAACTTGACTTGTGAGGCTTGAAACTTGTCATGGAAAATCTTTGAAGCATATGAGGAGGCATGATGAACATTGGAGATGTTGGAAGTCCATTTGGATCTGAGAATTACCAAACCCTAGTTTGGGTTGATTGTCTAAGAGAGGGTTTGTCTGATCAACCCTTGAGGAATCCTTGAGCATGGATGTAGGAAATGCCTTGAGAAGTAGGAGGGCAAATTTTGGGGTATTACAGCTGCCCCTGTTAAATCTTCTTGTACTGGAAGGGTTAGATTGGCGTGCTTGCCTTTCGTGACCTGGAGGTAGAAGATGATTGAACACTCGAGTACACCTGAAAATTTGCACTCGCTGTTGGTTGATGATGCGGGAATGGGCTTACAGATGCCATTTGGAGGAGTCGGAGACTTCGCTGGGGAATGAGTCGTACACTAGACTCGAGATGTCTCCTGAATAGGAGAACTGGTGGAGATGGGCTTAAGATGCCATCCGAAAGATCGACGGGAGTGAGCCGACGCTAGGCTCTAGATGTTCTGGAAGTGAAAGGAGATGGGCTTAGGATGCCATCCGGAGGGAGTCGTACGTTAGACCTCGTGCTCATATTTGAATGAAGTTATTGGTTTGTATTGGTTTTTTAACCAAATTTGCAGCATTCTGAAGGTGGAGAAATGTTGACAAGTAATCGGAGATGGGCTTAAGATGCCATCCAAGGCAACTGAGTCGTACGCTAGACTTTGTAGTTGCTGTTGATAATAAGAGAGAGTCAGAATATATCTTCGTGCTGATTACTCTGAGGGGATAGTAGTTGGCGAAATGTGGATGCTTCATGTGCTTCGGGCATCGATCTAATGCTCGTATCTGAGGATAACCCGTGATCGCTCGAGATAGTTTTCCGCCTAACTGGTATTAATCTTGGATCCGTTGTCGGAGGACAACGAGGGCGGTCGTTCAGATAGTTTTCCCGTCTGGCTTCGGGTATTAATCCTAGACCCGTTGTCGGAGGACAACTAGGGCGGTCGTTCAGATAGTTTTCGCCCGCTTCGGTATTAATCCCGGACTGCTTGTTTTAGAAGTGATCTTCACCTGTTTTGGAGAAAACAAGATAAACCTTGATAGAATATCGTTAGTCTTGTGCAAGTTATGATGCATGACGATGTTTATGAATGACATATGCATAAATTATGACTTTTATGAGTAATGTATGAATGATAGATGTTGTGGTATTTCAAAACATATCCATCTTGAAGAAGATGTGGATGCTCTGCCTGAGGACTGCTGACTTCTGTTTGGGGATGAAGTGGATGGAAACCCTGAGAAGAAAGATAACTTCGATTCCTCCGATGCACTCTCTAAGCAGGTCTTGAGCCTAGATATTGTTGAGGCTGGTAGAGATCGAGAAACACGTTGTTGAGGATCTCATACATGCCCTCCGGGGAGAGTCTAGAGGTACTTCATCGGGATCTTATGTGAGATCTTGCTGAAGAGTATTTGATAGTTGCTGGGAGACCGGGTTAGAAGGATCCGGAGCCCGTTGACATCTCTGGCTGAGAAAAAAAAGGTGTAGGTTTCCTCCAATGCACTATTTGACCAAGTTTCGTGTCCGTACCGTCACGGGAAATGATGATTGCTGAGAGATATTTTGCTGGGGATAAATACCTCAGCCGGGGATGAAATGTCATTGCTTGGAGACTGATGTAACATGATTTAGCTGAGTGGAATCACTGCTCGGGGACCAACATATACTCCCCTGTGGAAGGTTTGTAGTGAGCGACGCTTCTGTGGGGATCATGCTTTGCGGGGGAATGCATTGGTGACTTTCGTCGTCATCTCAATTCCTGGAGCCTGTAGTAATTACTTTTGCATGTTCACCTTTCGCATTTTTGTGAATAGATTTATATTGTCAGATAATCATTCAGAGCAAACGTTGGACTTTATGCAAACAACAATAGCAAAAATTATAAAGAGAAATAACTTGTATTTATTTGAAATGTGGCGTATGGCCAAGTAGTATGTATACAAGAGAAGTAAAAAAGCTATGCGGAAACAATCTCGTTAAGTTCCAACTATGCTAGTACTCATATATTTCAACTATCTCATCTCCTTGTCAAGAGAAAGTGAGACCGATTTTCTCCATTTGAATCTTGAATGCCGATAGTAGTCTGTAGATAGGTGATCTGAACGAGACATAGTCGTACGCTTGGATCCCTAACATTTTTTCTAGACCGCCTTTTCGGTTTTCACCATCGATACCTTTTGCCCAAGCCGCTTTTCGTGTTTTCGACTTGCCGTGTACATGTTTTGTATATATCCTTAACTTTTGCTCGAACCTTTTGGTTCGCCAGATGCCCTTATTTTTGCCTAGGCCACCGACCTAGGGTCTCATTTATGCGTAGTATTTTTGACTATGTCGGGCTCATGGTGTGAGAAGTCTTCACCATCCATGGTGCTAAGTATCATAGTCTACCGAAAATACTGCCTTGACTATAAACGTCCCTCATAGGTGGGAGTCCATTTGCCTCGAATCACCTTGGAAGAATGATGCGCTGACTACTAGATCATCGACTTGGTAGACTCGGTGCTTGACCTTCTTGTTAAATGCTCCGATCATTCGCTCGATAGATTTGTCCATGGCGTATGGATGCGAGTCATTTTCATCGATCAAATTAATCTAGTCAAGGCGAGTCTCGACCCAATCGCCTTCCCAACTCGTGTCCCGGACGACTCGTTGAGGGAATCAACCTCAATTGTTAGGACCGCCCATATCGTATAACAAGAGAGAAGGGGTTCCCGCTGATGTTCGCATCAGAAGTGCGATAACCATGAAGAGAAAATGGTAACATCTCATGCCAATCTTTGTAAGTCACCGCTATTTCTCAGATAATCTTCTTAATGTTCTTGTTGGCGCTTCCACATCGCCATTCATCTTAGGCCGATATGGAGAAGAGTTGTGATGCTTGATCTTGAATCGCAGAGTTTGGTGATCATCTTGTTGTTGAGATTATAGCCATTATCTGTGATAATCCTT
The DNA here is from genome assembly GCA_021764765.1 of Vicia sativa. Classification (NCBI taxonomy): domain Eukaryota; kingdom Viridiplantae; phylum Streptophyta; class Magnoliopsida; order Fabales; family Fabaceae; genus Vicia; species Vicia sativa. The sequence goes on along the minus strand of CM038794.1, from coordinate 71,799,708 downwards.
TCGGGAGTGCCATACCGACAGATAAGATTGTGTTTGATGAATCGAGCCACAACATTCTTGGTAACAGATGCGAACGAGGCTGCCTCTACCCATTTGGTGAAATAATCAATTGCCACAAGGATGAAACGATGTCCGTTGGAAGTCAGGCTTGATTTCCGATCATGTCAATGCCCCATATTGCAAACGGCCAAGGACCTGTTAGAACATTCAGAGGTACTGGAGGTACGTGCACTTTGTCTGCATAAATCTGGCATTTGTGACAAGATCGAGCATAGCGGTGACAATCAACTTCCATGGTGGACCAATAGTAACCTGTTCTCAAAATCTTCTTAGCCATCGTATGTCCACTGGAGTGGGTGCTAAATGCGCCTTCATGTAACTCTTCCATGATACGCTCTGCTGTTTTCCGGTCTACACAACAGAGTAAGCACAAGTCGTGGTTGCGCTTGTATAAGATGCCGTTGCTGAGGAAGAATTTAGAAGCGAATCTCCTCAAGAATTTCTTATCATTGATAGATGCCCCTGGCGGATATTCCTGAGTCTCAAGATACCTCTTCACGTCATAGTACCAAGGTTTCTCTTCTGTGTCAAGCTCATAACAATATGTTGGTTCGTCAAACTTCTCAATGATGATCTGGGGAGCCTCGTTGTCCCATCTGACCTTGAACATAGACGACATAATAGCTAATGCGTCTGCCAACTGATTCTCTTCTCGTGGAATGTGATTGAAGGTGATCTCTTTGAAATAGGGGATCAAACTCAAAACATGCTCTCGATATGGAATGAGATTCGGATGCTTCGTATCCCACTCGCCTTAATTTGACTGATCACCAAAGCGAGTCTCCATATACTTGCAAGAACTTGATTCTCAAGTCAATAGCGCTTTGATACCCATGATGCACGCTCAGATTCGCCATGTTGTTGGTGCAACCAAACATAATCTCGGCGGTGAAAGGCGGTGTCCATGTAGGGATGTAATGATGGCGCAATACCATTGCCAGCGCTTGAGGCTCCATCAAAGACCATGGTCCATCGATCCTTGTTCGTGTTCTTCGTCTGGCCTCGGTTCTTCGTAATCTATAACTAACAAAACATCTTCATCTGAAACCGCATAGGTCGATAGTCATCTACGGCTTGATGAGCCAAATGATCGGCTACTACACCTTTGATCGCTCGAGAAGTGCACCGATGTCATACTCGGTCAAGATCATTTGCCATCTCGCTATTCTTCCCGAGAGAGCGGTTTTCAAATATGTATTTTATCTGATCCATCTTGAGATCAACAAGGTAGTGAGTCAAAGATATACCGTCTTAGTCGCGAGCAGCCAAGCCAAAGCGTTGCAAGTTTTCTCGAGTCGTGAGTATCTTGTTTCACAACGGTAAAATTTTTGCTAAGGTAGTATATTGCATACTTTTTCGACGTACTCTGCTAAGAAACCTCCGACTTCCTTCTCAAGGGAGTCGGCATCTCTTAAATGGCTTTAACCTTGGCGGGGTCAACCTCAATGCCTTTACCAGTGACAACAAACCCTAGGAGTTTACTGGATCTGACTCCAAAGACGCACTTGTTGGGATTAAGTCTCAGTCTGAACTTCTTCAATCTGTCAAATAGTTTTTGCAGATGGTCAAGGTGTTCTCCTTCAGTCTATGATCGAGCTATCATACCGTCGACGTAAACCTCTATCTCGTGATGAATCATGTCATGAAATAAAGTCACCATAGCACGCTGATAAGTGGCGCCTGTGTTCTTCAGTCCGAACGACATAACCTTGTAGCGTAGTGCCCCAATGTGTAACGAAAGTAGTCTCTCCATGTCTTCGAGCCATTTTGATCTCGATTGTAACCGAGAAACCATCCATGAAGGAGAAAACCTTATTGAGCGGTGTTGTCAACCGTAACATCAATATGAGGAAGTGGAAAATCGCTTTGACTTGCTTTGTTCGATCTCGTAATCTACACACATTCTACCTTGCCATCCTTCTGGGCACAGCACCACATTAGCAACCCATCAGGTAAGAAGTAACCTAAGAAACCGCATTGAATCGCTTCATAACTTCGCTTTGATTTTCTCTCGACATCTCGTGACGATACGACGAACCTTCTCGTTTCATCGAGAAAACCTTCTTTTCGGTCAATCGTGTACCACAATATCAATGTCTAAACCTCGCATGTCTTCAGATGACCAAGAAAACCTCAATATAGTCTCGTAGCATCCGAACCAATCTTTCTTTAACATCGCTCTCAAGACCCGCCCTATCTTGATCTCTTTTTCCGCCTTCATCAAGACTCCAAATTCACAACCTCAACTTGCTCTTCGTAGGGTCAGATAACTCTCTTCTTGTTATAGCAACCACAAGTTTCCGGCACTTCACAATCTTCTCACTTTCGCCTTCGCTTGGTAGATCGGATTATCAAGTCATATTTAGCAATAGCATAACTGTTATCAACGAGATTCGAGTGATTCGCAGTGTATCACGGGGTGTGTAAGAAACACATAGCTTTTGAAGGGGTGATAAAGTAAAAGAAAGAAAACAACAATCGAATGCAAAAGTCCAACGATTTTATTGAATGAAAATATGCAAATGATGATAATAACCTCACAAACGAGCCATGATGCCCCGGAAAGGCACTAGGCTTTAGAGTTTATTGTTTAAAACATAGAAAATACGGAAAGCAAAACAAAACAAGAGCAATTACTCCTGTCTAAAGGAGATTGGCATGACGCCTTCTTCCAATTGCGAGTTGTCCAGAGTTGGGAAGATCGACTTGTCGATGTCAAGTCGTTGTCGCCGCCTTCTATAGCATGGATTCCACCTGTTAATGCGAAAGGAAGTTGGCCAAGCACGCTCACTGCGTATCATCTTCCGATTTGATGGTGAAACCTAAACCCGCTCGGTTTGAAAGGAAGATCGTGAGTCGACCCCAAATAGTACTACCTCCTTCTTCAACAGCAGCTTGAGCATCTTTCAATGAGGCCATCCTAGGCGGAGCTGGTATAACTCAGAGGACGGAGAGTCTACAGCATGACTGGGATTGTTTCAAAAGCTTGACAAGGAGTCTCAAAGAATTCACCTCCACCTCGAGGTATCTCGAATGACCAGATGACCGACCATATATTCTTCTTCACCACATACAGTAACAACCTTCCCTTTCACCGGTACCAAACTTCCTCGATGAGGTATAATACCGCCCCATGTATCCAAGGGCCCAAGTAGGCAAGAGTAAGTCGGACGGATGTCCATGACAAAGAAAGTGGAGTCAAAAGTCCGGGAACCGACTTTAATCGCGAATGAGTTTCCAAGTACTGTTTGCTTAGAACCATCAAAAGCTCTCACAATTATGTCACTGGGTTTCAGAACCAATCCTTCAACATCAAGTCGATCAAAAGCAGTCTTCGGTAGGATGTTCAAAGCAGAACCGATATCCACTAAAACATGAGATAATGTAGTGCCCTTGCATTCAACAGAGATGTGCAAGGCTTTGTTGTGTTTCTTTCCGGCATGAGTCAAATCAACATCAGAGAAACCCAGGCCGTTGTTGGCAGCCAGGCTAGCAATACAATCTTCGAACTGGTCAGTAGTAGTGTCTTGCGGTACGTGAGCATTCTTCAGAAACTTCACCAAGGCATTAGCATGAGCCTCGGAGCACAAGAGCAAAGCAAGCATGGAGATCTTGGATGGAGTCTGTCCCAACTGTTCCACAACATTTTAATCACTCTTCTTGATAATCTTCAGAATTTCCTCCATTTCTTGTTTGGAGGTGTCTTCAGTAACTTCCTTTGGTACTTCCTGCTGAGTAGGATGAGTCACTGGTTCTTTCCCTCTTGCTTGGGGAATGGGTTGAATAGCTGGAATGCGAGCTGGAGTCGCAGTGTCCTTTGGAGGAGAGATTTTTGGAGAGAATACTCTTCCGGTTCGGGTCACCTTACTTGATCCGATGATGTTTTCAATGTCAGGGATGGTAGCTTCAACTGTAAGATCTTCCATGGTCAGAGGATCTTGCTTGACGCCATGATAGTAAACATCGGCTCCATAGTTCCAAGGAATAGCTTTGTTAGAGGAATACGGAACTGGCCTTGGAGAGGTAATGATGAGAGGTGCCACTCTAGGCACGGAATCAACAGAGGGAATCCTTATTGTGTTAACATTAGCATAGTCTTCTGGGAAATCGTCACCCCATCCGGTCGCCTTAACATCTTCAATAGGACTTGTAGCTCTCAGGGACAGTGTACTTCACCATGTAATCAAACCTTCCACTTGGCTGACCCAAGGTATCCCATGCAGACGGTATAGTTTCATTCACATCTTTGATCTTCAATTTCTTAGACATGTCTTTACACAGACTCTCTACAGGCAGTTTCAGGAATAGTATTTCATGGTTATCCATCATGCACTGAACACGTCTTCTCAACCACGCACAACCATCAGGTGCAGACGGGCACCAACGACAATTCTCTGGGCATCCTGGGTTGACACCGCTTGCAGCAAATTCTTCTTAACAAATCATCGAGGAATGGTCAAGTCATCTATGTTGAAAACATAAGTATCTTCCCCAACAAAGATTGGAACTTTTGTCATGGTTAGCATAGCGCTGATCACATTCGGAGTCTCAATAGGAGGATCAAACTCAATATGCTTAGCTTCAATCATATCTTGAATTTTATTCTTCAGAGCCCAACAGTTGTTAGTGTCGTGCCCTGGGCTATTGGAATGGTAAGCACACTTAGCATTACGATCGTCGCTGAGAGGAAGTGTTGACACTGAGGAGGATCCTTCAAAGTAATCAGCCCCGCTTAACATGTGTTGCAAGGCTTCATAACGGCATGTCGATCTTTGTAAACCGCCTCGCGGGCGTGTTCCGCTACGCTGTCTCCGAGGTTGTGCCGATGTAGGATCGAGATCACAACCGCCCCACGATTGAGCACGGTCGGTTTGGCTCGGCTTTTCGACCATACCCAAAGATTAGCTTCTTTCTTACCACCAAAAGACGTCGCAAAGATTCAAGATGACTCTATCTAAATCTTTCCACTTGATACCGCCTTCAATACGCTCACCGTCAATATCAACCTGAATCCGTCAAGAGTTTCCAATCATATGATTGAAGAATGGGCCCTCGCTGTTCCCATAAACATATCAACCAACTCCCTATTGGACAAGGGTGGTTGAACTCTGCCTGCTAGATCTCTCCATTTCTGAGCATACTCTTTGAACTTCTCATCACGACCCATGGACATGCTCTGTAGTTGCATGCGAGTGGGTGTCAATTCAGCATTGTACTCATATTGTCTATAGAAAGCATCTGCTAAGTCACTCCAAGTACGGATATGGTCATTCTCTAGCTGATAATACCACTCCAATTGAGTTTCGGACAAACTCTCTTGAAAATAGTGCATCCACAACTTTCTATCATCAGTGTGGAGGTTGATCTTCTGAACATAGGACTTCAAATGCAGCTTTGGACAAGAAATGCCGTCATATTTGGCAAAAGTTGGAACTTTGAACTTGGGAGGAATCACAACACAGAACAAGACTCGATCATCAAAATTCATCCGACATTTTCGATTTTCCACAAAGATTCAGACGGTCTTCAAGTTGCTTGTACTTGTCACCTTCATCAGAGTACTGGCTATAGTCAGAGCGATCCTCTCTCTCCTTCTCAGGCTCACGCTGGTCATCTTCATTACCCTTGACACTCCCCTCATCCTTGACACTTCCTTCAGATAGTTCTATCCGACTAACCACTTTAGGACCACCCTTGTAACGTCTGCCCATGTTGAGAAGACCAACAACCTTCTTCTTCCTGTTGATGAGCTTTTTCAGATCTTCTTGGCCTTGGACCAAGCTGGTGAACATCTGCCTGAAATTGAGCATTCTGAGCCCGGAGATCTTTGACAGTCTATTCAAGAGCCATTTCTGCTAAAATAAATAGCGAGAGAATGAGAAAACCAATCTTCAATGTACGTGTGATGCAATGTTATGCTATGATATGCAATGTTTATGCAAATGCAATGCAATGTTTTCAAGGACCTTAGAGATTTAAATTTGTTAAACAAGCAAGAACAAACATTTATTAGTACTCTTTTTATTCTTTTTCTTTTTAAGTACAAAAGATAGTTCAAAACAATAAAAGAAAACACGTAAATCCTAGAGCTCTAAGTCTCCCATGGGCGCTTCCTCTTGATGCCGAGGTAGGCGTTGATGTTTCGCTCCTCATGAAGTAGCTTGGTCAACTCTAGCACTTTCTTCTCGCTTGCATAGCACTGAGCTTCAAAGGTATCCCTTTCTTCTTTTAGTTGAATCCAGGATCTCTTCAAGTCTTCAAAATCGCAGAGGCATGTCGATGGAGAACAAAGATAGGCACGCCACCTATAGCAATGTGTTCCATAATTACCGGTAAAGCGTGAATGGCATCATGAGGTTTTCGAGCTCGAGCTCGCACCCATTTGAGGTAAGGTTCCCAAGGTATGAATTTTGGTGCCCCAAAGTCTTGGTATCGCCTTCTTACCATGCTCCAAGCGTGTATGAACCTTCGCATCGAGATCGTGGTTGTAGTCGAGCACATTCGAGAAGCATATCATGAGGCCATCTCTTCGAGCATAACCAAATTGACGCAGAGCTAGATAAGGGTTGTAATAGCTCCCTTATACCAAGGAGTGGTACATTAGGGAATTCTCCACAACGCTCAATGAATGTGAAGTCCTTTGAGAGAAAAGGTTCCAACGGATATCCGAACGAGAGTGACATCACCTTGAGACCACTTCAACCTTTGCTCGCTCTTCAAAATTGATGGAGGAAGGTGCGAAATAAACCACCGGAAAGTAACGTATGCAACACATGAGAGTTCCTTGTCTCTTGATAGACGAGCGTGGAGAGAATGCGGATATCTCCAAGTAAAGTAGCACAGATTTGGTAAGAAACAACTTTATGGCGCTGACATCTATGAATTGATCCGAGTTAGGAACAGAACCAAACCATAGATTAGCAAGTGTCATACCCCAAAATTTGCCCTCCATCTACTCAAGAGATTTCATACATCTATGCTCAAGGATTCCTCAAGAGTTGATCAGACAAACTCTCTCCTAGACAATCAACCCAAACTAGGGTTTGGTATCTCTCAAGTCAAGATGAACTTCCAGCATCTCCAATGGCCTTCATGCCTCCTAATATGCTTCAAAGATTCTCCATGTCAAGTTTCAAGCCTCACAAGTCAAGTTTCCTCAAAAGAAAATCAACAGATTGACAAAAAGTCAATGTGGTCAACATACAACAAACTTCATAATTTTTGGTCAACATCCTCATTTTGAAGTTACATTCATCATTTGATCAAGGGTTGATCATGATTCATCAAGAAAACTCAAGATTTGCTCAAAAGTCAAACTTTCTAAATTAGGGTTTCTAGTGAAAAGTCAATCAACTTTGACCGATCATAACTTTCTCATACTTTCTCGTAAATTTTCCATCACCTCTTGTTTTGAAGGAAATTCAATTCTACAACTTCATGTCTCACAAGAATGTCCAAAAAATGCTTCATTTGAGAGGTATAGCTCAAAACATTACAGGTCATTTTCAAAGTCAACAAAAAGTCAACTTTTTGATTTGAAGATATATTGAGCATGGTAACTCCAATTGAGATGAAACCAAAGACATTGTTTAGAGGACTCTTAGAGCTTTCCAAAAGTCCAAGAACACTCAAAATGTGGAAAATTGAGCAAGTTACACCATTCACAAGTTGGGCAATTTTGAAAGAATGCACAAAGAGAGATACTTCCAAAAATCAAATCTTTTGCAAATGGGCTTGCTTTTTCTTCATCCAAACTTATTCCTCATGCAATTAGGAATATCCAAGCCCAATGCCACGAATTTTGATTTATTTTTCTATTTAATTTTGAATTTATTCATTTAAATACAAATTAAATTTAAAATAAATTATAAAATCAAAATTAATTGAAGATTGATTTTATTCTTTCCTTAAATCCAAGCAATCCATTAAAAGCCGCAATTTCAAATTGGATCAAAAAGGCAAGATGGATTGAAATTGATCAATTTTGAAAATTTGATTTTCATGAAAAATCAAATTTGATTATCATTGATTATTGATCAATTCTTTCCCAAATCAATCCAAATCCATCCAAGATATATACCTGATGCATACCAATCACAAGAGGACTAAAAATTTGCTTTAGAAACCCTAACCTAATTCAAAAATCGTGTTCTCAAGCAATTGGCAATCCTATTTCCACGTTCTCAAGCAATTCGAGGATTCCATTGCATTCCTTGGCATCTCCGAGTCGATCCAGATACTACTTCATTCAAAACCATCCAGAACAAGAAATTCAAATCGGTTTGCTCACACTTTTCCAAATTCGATTTCTAACATTCATGCATTATTAACACGATTTGTTGTTGTTTTTATGATCATGATAAGTTTGCAAGCTTTCTTGTTTGATTGTATTTTCATAGCCTCGAGCTCGATATGCCATAGTTAGGTTTGTAACCTCGAATTAGGGCTTTGCTAAACGGAAAATTAGAACCACGAGACTAATTGAATTCTGAATGATGTTCCAATCGAACCATGGCTAGAACTTATTTATATTTTGTTTGCTGGATTTTTTGAATTAGCCAGGGACATAGCGTCGAACAATGGCCGACGCTAGCTTCAAATATTCAAATCGAAGAAGACGAAGTCTGGCGCGAAGGAGGAAGCAATGGGAAGGTGACGCGTATAATCCACTCACTCAGCTTGAACACGCGCACAGAGCTCACTTGGTCGAGCAAGGGATCTCAAGGTTTGAAAGCCAGGACGCGAGTTCGAACCATGCCAAGGCCAATTTTGGTTTCTTTTTCACAAACTCAATTATTTTCATATTTTCATGTTTTTTTTTTTAATATTTTGCATTGTTTTAATTTCTTTTCAATATTTTATTTCTGCATTAAAAAATTACCAAAAAATATTTTATTTTCACATTTATATTCTGAAAATCTTTATTTAACTTAATAAATTAAAAATATAATTTTTGCATGCATATTTATTTTTATTTATAATTTTGCATTTTTATCATTATAAATTCATTTTAAGTTACTAAATTGCATTTAAAAAATCCCAAAAAATTATTTTAACTTATTTATCTTATTTCCAGCATGTATTAATTTTCCCATATTAAAATTTGCATTTTTCTAACATTTTTTCTCTTGTTCGATTCATATTGCATTTTCCGATTTCTTCTTGTTCAATGTTGATCCGATTCAGCATTTTCTTTATCATTTTATCATATTATTTTCCAATAATGTAACTGTTTATGGGATGTAATAGTTTAATTTAGGATTTTATTTTCCGCATTTTAAATTATGTATCTGCCCCAAAGCCATGTAATAGCGTAGGTTTTGCACTTTACATTTCGCACTTTACATTCCGGATTTTACTTTCCGCACCCTATAAATTGCTAGTAATTAGGCGGTATGGCAAGATAATAATGAACATAGCCCACTAATTTCAAGATAAAATATTCTGAAATCAACACACTTCTTTCACACACGCACCCTTAGGGTAATTCTCTCGATGCCTTCGATTCAAAATGGTCATGTCCCTCGAACGTAGAGGTATTCTAGCACCGTTGCCTTCCAAACAAATCATCATAGTCCCTTCGATACAAAGATCATAAGACCCACGATGTCGCTCCGAATACATGATCTTGACCCTCGACGCCTACGAAAAATGATGATAGTCCCTTCGAATGTGCTAGGATACTTCCTACAAGTTGCCTTCTATGACCATCCGATGTCCTTCGAATGTCCCGCTACATCCAACGAATGGAGCTACCTACTAACTAATGGTATGGCTAGCGCTATTCTAAAGGAATGTAGAAGTACAAAACACCACTGAGTGGGTAAATAAGTCTTTAGTTGCTTGCTCTACCAAATGCTTTTCACACCACACACTCTTTTCAAAGTTCAATTTCTTTCAAAAAAAACATTTCCAACACTTTGTATACACTCCTACATGAGTCATTACAAAGTCAAAGCGAAATGCCTTTTCAAAACATTTTGTCAAACACACGTAAAGCAATTTTAAAAAGTGATCTAGAGCAACTAAGAGCCCGAGATAACTACGGATGGAAAGGGTGCTAATACCTTCCCTTTTCATAACCATTCTCCCGAACTCGTAATCTAACGAAGGTCTTTTTCTCACTTTTACCTTCCCTTAATTGGATAAAAATAAAAGTCGGTGGCGACTCTTGCTATCCGCACATTTGGATACAAAATCCTACAAAGTCAGCTTCACCGTATCACGAATCCCATGACTACTGGGATTACACCAAAAGAGAGAATTTTAGGGATTTCTAGATCATTTTTATTGCTTTGTTTGACTTGTATGCTTTATCTTTAAGGGTTGCTTGGGTATTATATTGTTGGGGATCCTACACCGATCCGGTTTCCTTTTAGGTAAGTAGCATTAGATCATCGCGACCGCTAGACGATAACTAAACGGTCAACATGATGGCTACGTTAGCGTGACACTTTGGTTGTCCCGATACTCTTCATTCCCAAGTTGAAGATAGTATTTGGCTTCTGCGTGGTGTCATCAAGCGCTAACTAAACTTTTAGAACCTTAATTGACCCATCTTGGCCATTAGAAGGTAGTGAGATGGCCGGCTTTGGTGTAGACCGAGGTTGGTTGATACCGATGCTACGCTCATTGAGATCGACTTTTGGGACATTTTCGATCGCACTCACTATCAGAAATAAGCGCCTACGAGAAAGATCTATGATATGAGATTCCTAGAACCCGGTTACTATTATAGGACAGGATGAACCAACTCAAACTTTTGGTAGGGTAATCACCTATACCTCATGCAAGCCTTAAACCTAGGCTCATGTGAATTGTTTGTGTGCTAAACATGACATCATGACATCATTTGCATTGCATATCATTTCTAACTATTTCAAGGACCTAGATTTATCTTTGCTCTGTTTTGTAGGGATTATGGCTTCTAGAAAGACTATCCGAATCAACTTCATGGGTATCCTTCTCAACTCAAAGAATTGGTTTGAAATTCCCACCATGCTCATTCATCAAAAGACATGGTTATCTACTTGATTTGGTTATCCGGTTTTGAAGAAGATATGATGCATGTCCTATTCCAGTTCTTTGATCCAAACACCATTGCTTTACATTTCCAGATTATCGCTGGTTTTCCTACCTTAGAAGAGTTCTCGCTACTGGGATACCTATTCTTGACCAAATGCCATTCACCGGTTTGGAAAAGGTTCCTAAGTTCAAGACATCGCATCCGCCTTACATCTTAAGCGCTCGATATTGAAGCCAATTGGGAAACTAGAAGTGGAGTTAAGGGTTTACTTTCCAAGTTCTTAATTAAGAAAGCCCGAGAATTCCTCAAAGTTATGAGTTTCCATGCATTTGAAACATGTGGCCTTGCTAATTTATGGTTTGGTTCTATTTCCTAACTCGGATCAATTCATAGATGTCAATGCCATCAAGTTGTTTCTACCCGCAATCCAGTGCCTACTTTACTTGGAGACATCCCATTCTCCACACTGCATTCATAAAAGACAAGGAACTCTCATGTGTTGTATACTGCTACTTTCAAGGTGGTTTATTTCGCACCTTCCTCCATCCTTTGAAGAATGAACAAAGGTTGAGATGGTCTCAAAGGATGATGTCACTCTCTCATTTAGATATCCGTTGGAGCCTTTTCTCTCAAAAGGACTTCACATTCATTGAGGTTGTGGAGAATTCCTAATGTACCACTACTTGGTATAAGGGAGGTATTACTTACAACCCTTCTTTAGCTCTACCGGTTTGGTTTTGCTCAAGAGATGGTCCACATATGCTTCTCCAAGATATTGTGTTCGATTACAACCACGATCTCTGAATTACCGACGAAGGTTCATACATGCTTGGGGCATGGTAAAGAAGATCGATACCAAGACTTTGGGGCACCCAAACTCCATTCCTTGGGAACCTTACCTCAAATGGGTGAGCTCGAGCTCAAAACCTCATGATGCCATTCACTGCTTTACCAAGAATTATGGAACTCGTTGCTATAGGTGACGACTCCTATGTTGTTCTCCATCCCGACATGCCTAATGATTTTGAAGACTTGAAGAGATCCCGGATTCAACTAAAGAAGAAAGGGATACCTTTGAAGCTCGGTGTTATGCAAGTGAGAAGAAAGTGCTAGAGTTGACAGCTACTTCATGAGGAGCGAAGCATCAATGCCTACATCGGCACCAAGAGGAAGCCCATGGGAGACTTAGAGCTTTAGGATGTTTATGTTTTCTTTTATTGTTTGAACTATCTCTTGTACTTAAAAAAAAAAAAGAATAATAAAAAGAGTACTAATAAATGTTTGTTCATTGCTTGTTTAACAAATTTAAATCTCAAGGTCCTTGAAAACATTGCATTGCATTCGCATAAACATTGCATAGCATAGCATAACATTGCATCATGTACATTGGAGATTGGTTTTCTCATTTGCTCGCTATTTATTTTAGCAGAAATGGCTCTTGAACAAACCGTCAAAGATCTCCAGCTCGTAATGCTCGGCCACAGATGTTCACCAACCTGGTCCAAGGCCAAGAAGATCAAGAAGCTCATCAACAAGAAGAAGAAGGTTGTTGGTCTCCTCAACATGGGTGACGCTACAAAGGTGGGCCTAAGGTGGTCAGTCGGATTGAGCTCTCTGAAGGAAGTGTCCATACCGAGGGGAGTACCAAGGGTGATGATGGTGACCAGCGTGAGCCAAAGAAAGAAGGAGAGGACCGCTCTGATTATAGCCAGTACTCTGACGAAGATGACAAGTACAAACAACTGAAGATCGCTCAATGTCGTGGAAAATTTGAAATGTCCGACTGAATTTGATGATCCGAGTCTGCTCGTGTTGTGATTCCTCCCAAATTCAAAGTTCCTACTTTTGCCAAGTATGATGGCGTCTTGCCCTAAGCGCATTTGTCCTATGTTCGTAAAATCAATCCCCACACCGATGACAGAAAGTGTGGATGCACTATTTTCAAGAGAGTTTGTCCGAACCCGCTTGGAATGGTACTATCAGCTAGAGAATGACCGTATCCGTACTTGGAGTGATTTGGCTGATGCTTTCTACCGACAAGATGAGTACAATGTCGAATTGACACCCACCGCATGCAACTACAAAGCATGTCTATGGGTCGTGACGAGAAGTTCAAGGAGTATGCTCAAGTGGAGAGATCTAGCAGGTAGAGTTCAACCACCCTTGTCCAATAGGGAGTTGGTTGATATGTTCATGGAACACCGACAGCCCGTTCTTCAATCATCTCGATTGGAAATTTCATCCTGATTAGCTGAGATATACTGACTGAGATCAAGACAACCCGAGACAACGCTTAGCCAGAACACCAAGACAAGCTTACGTAAGATCAACATGCTTTGTCGCAAGCCTTGCAACACATGTTGAACGCAGAGTTGATTACCTTGAGATCCTCCTCGTAATGTCACTTCCCTCCAAGTACAATCCAAATGCTAAGTGTGCTTACCATTCCAATAGCCCAGGCACGACATCGACAATTGTGGGCTCAAGAACAAAATTCAAGATATGATTGAAGCTGCATTGAATTTGATCCTCCTGAGACCCGAATGTGATCAGCGCCTATGCCTAACCATGACAAGAGTTCCAATGTCGGTGATGATACTTATGTTTTCAACATAGATGACTGACCATCCCTCTCGATGATCTAAGAAGAAATTTTGCAAGCCGGTGTCAATCCAGATGCCCAGAATTGTCCGCTGGTGCCCATCCGCACCTGATGGTTGTGCTTGGTTGAGAAGACGTGTTCGCATGATGGATAACCGTGAGATACTATTTCAAACCACCTGCAAGGTGTGTGAAGAAATGTCTAAGTTGAAGATTGACAATGCGATGAAACACCATCTGTGGTGGGATACCTTGGGGCAGCCAAGTGGAAAGTATGATTACATGGTGAACAACGTCCTCGAGAGCTACAAGATTCCTATTGAAGATGTTAAGGCGACCGGATGGGGTGACGATTTCCCGTAAGACTATGCCGATGTTAACACAATAAGGATTTCCTCTCGCGATCCTGCGCTAGAGTGGCACCTCTCATTATCACTTCCAAGACCAGCCCATATTCCTCTCGACAAAGCTATCCTTGGAACTATGGAGCTGATGTTTACTATCATGGCGTCAAGCAAGACCTCTCGACTATTGAAGATCTTACAAATGAAGCTACCATTCCCGACATTGACAACATCACCGATCTAGTAAAGGTGACCGAACCGAAGGTATTCTCCGGATATCTCCTCCAAAAGACACTGCGACTCCACTCGCATTCCAGCTGCTCAACCCACTCCCCAAGCTAGAGGAAAGAACCAAGGGCTCATCCCCGTCAACCGAAGTACCAAAGGAAGTTATCAAGACACCTCCAAACAAGAAATGGAGGAAATTCAAGATTATCAAGAAGAGTGACTACAATGTTGTGGAACAGTTGGGACAGACTCCGTCCAAGATCTCCATGCTTGCCCGCCTTGTGCTCCGAGGCTCATGCTAATGCCTTGGTGAAGTTTCAAGAATGCCTGTGCCGCAAGACACTACCACCTATCAATTCAAGTTTGTATTGCTAGCCCGGCTGCCAACAACGGCCTAGGCTTCTCTCGATGTCGATCCGACTTCCGGAAAGAAACATAACAAAGCCTGCACATCTCATGGAATGCAAGGGCACTACACTATCCCATGTTTTGGTGGATACCGATTCGCTCTCAATATCCTTCCGAACGCTTTTGATCGACTTGATGTCGAAGGGTTGGTTCTCGAGACCCAAAGGACATAATCGTGAGAGCTTTTGATGGTTCTAAGCCAATGCTGCTGGAGAGCTCATCGCCTGCCAAAGTCGGTTCCCACTTTTGACTCCACTTTCTTTGTCATGGACATTCGCCCCGCTTACTCTTGCCTACTGGACGCCTGGATACATGGGCAGCACTGTTACTCTACCTTGCATCGAAATCAAGTACCCGTGAAAGGGAAGGTTGTCACAAGATGTGAAGAAGAGTATATGGTCACCATCTCCATCATTCCGATACCTTGAGATGGAAGGTGAATTCTTCGACTCCCCGCAAGCTTTTGAAACAATCCCCGTGAGTCACCGACACCTCCCCACTACCCGGTTACAAAGTCCCGCCTAGGATGGCCTCACGAAAGATGCTCAAGTCTGTTGAACAAGGAGGTAGTACTGCTTGGGGTCAGCTCCCTAATCTTCCTTTCAAATTCGACAAGACCGGGTTTAGGCTTCACCATCAAAGGTCAAGATGATACGCCGCGAACGTGCCGGCCAACTTCCCTTCCGCATCGCCGTAGTGGAATCCATGCTATAGAAGACTATCGACAACCTTCGACATCAAGAAGGGATCTTCCCAACCCGCATCAGGGCTCAGAATTGGAAGATCAAGATTATACCAATCTCCTTTAGTCGAGTAATTACTATTGTTTTGTTTTGCTTTTGTATTTCTTTATGTTTTGAACAATAAACTTTGAAAGCTCGGTGCCTTGCCCGCATCATCGCCTGTAGGGTTATTATCTCGTTGTTTATGATTTTCATTCAATAAATTGCTGGACTTTGCATTCAATTGTTTTTTTCTTTACTTTATCACCCCTTTAAAAAGCTATGTGTGTCTTACACACACCCACGTGATACACCAGTAATCACTCCGAATCTCAATAATAACTATGCTAGTGCTAAATATGACTTCGATAATCCGATCTACCAAGTCAAGACGAAAGTGAGGAAGATTGTGAAGTGCCGGAGAACTTGCCGATCACATGAAGAAGAGCGAGTTATACACCACACGAAGAGCAAGTTGAGGTTGTGAATTTGGGCATCGACGAAGATGTAAAAGAGATCAAGATAGGAGGGTCTTGAGAACAAGTGTTAAAGAAAGATTGGTTCAGATGCTACGAGACTATATTGAGGTTTTTGCTTGGTCACAAGACATGCCGGTTTAGACATTGATATTGTGGTACACCGATTGCCGACAAAAGAAGGTTTTCCCAAAGAAATGTAAGGTTGGTCAGACATGTCCCGAGATGTCTCGAGAAGATCAAAGCGGAGGTTATGAAGGCTCAACGCCGTTTTTAGCATTACTTCCTATCCTCGGTTGTAATGTGGTACCCGTACCTAAGAAGGATGGTAAGGTACGAATGTGTGTGGATTACAGAGATCTAAACAAAGCAAGTCCGAAAGATGATTTCCCACCTCATATTGATGTTCGTTGACAATACCGCCAAGATAAGGTTTTCTCCTTCATGGATGGTTTCTCCGCATAATCGATCAAAATGGCCTCAAGACATGGAGAAGACTACTTTTGTTACACAAGCACTTTCGCTACAAGGTGCTGCTCGGATCAAGAACGCAGCCACTTATCGCGTGCTATGGTGACATTATTTCATGACATGATTCATCACGAGATAGAGGTCTACGACGACATGATAGCTCGATCACGATCAAGAAGAACATCTTGATCATCTGCGTAAACTGCTTGATAGGTTGAAGAAGCATGTATGAGACTTAATCCCAATAAGTGCACCTTGGAGTCGATCCGAAAACTCCTAGGGTTTGTAGTCATGGAAGAGGTATTGAGGTTGACCCATGAAGGTTAAAGCTATTCAAGAGATGCCACCCCGCATGAGAAGGAGGTCGAGGTTTCTGAGCCGATTGAACTACATTGCCATCTTCATTGACACTTAATCGCTACTTGTGAGCCAATCTTCAAGTTATTAAAGAAAGATCAAGTAGTGGAATGGAATGACGATTTGATCGCTTGACAAAATGGAGTACCTACTGTAATCCTCCTATCCCGATGCCGAAGGAAGACCTCTTATCATGTACTGACAAAGGTTAGAGAACTCAATGGGTGTGTGTTGGGGCAACATGACGAGTTCGTCGAAAAGAGCATGCAATATACTACCTTAGCAAAAGTTTACCGATCTGAAACAAGATACCACACTTGAGAAAACTTGCAACGCTTTTCAATGTCACGACTAAGACAAGATATGTTGACTCACACTACCTTGTTGATTTCCAAGATGGATCCGATAAAATACATATTTGAGAAACCAATCTCTCCGAAGAATAGCAAGATGGCAAATGATCTTGACCGAATATGACATCCAAAGACACTGTAGTTTATCAAAGGAAGTGTGGTAGCCATCATTTGGCTCATCGCCGTAGATGACTATCACCTATGCAGTCAATTTCCAGATGAAGATGTTTTACTAGTTACAGACAGGAAGAACCTGGCCTGACAAGGACCCAACAAGGATCCCGATGGACTATGGTCTTTGATGGAGCCTCAAACGCACTTGGCAATGGCATTGGCGCCATCATTACATCCCCACAAAGTGGACATACTTTCACCGCCAGATTATGTTTCAGCAGAACAACATGGCCGAGTATGAAGCGTGCATCATGGGTCTTAAAGTCGCTATTGACTTAAGAATCAAGTTCTACAAGTGTATGGAGACTCGCTTAGTGATCCAGATTAAGGGCGAGTGGATACTAAGCATCCGAATCTCATTCCATATCGAGAGCATGTTCCGAGTTTGACCTACTTGAAGAGATCACTTTCAATCACATTCCACGAAGAGAATCAGCCAGACGATTAGCTACTATGTCGCCTATGTTCAAGGTCGATGGGACAACGAGGCTCCCCAAATCATCATTGAGAAGTTTGACGAACCAGATATTGTTATGAGCTTGATACGAAGAGAAACCTTGGTACTATGACATGAAGAGGTATCTTGAGACTAGAATATCCAGAGGGCATCCGCAATGATAAGAAGTTCATGAGAAGATTCTGATCCAAATTCTTTCTCAAGAACGACATCTTATACAAGCAACCACTTCCAGCTTACCGTAGATCGTGAAACAAAGAATGCGTATCATGGAAGAGTTACACGCGCATTTGGTACCCACTCCAAAGGACACACCATGGCTAAGAAGATTTTGAGAAAGTTACTATTGGTCCACCATGGAAGTCGATTGTCACCGCTTATGCTCGATCTTGTCACAAGCGATATGCCGACAAAGTACGCACTCAAGACCTCCAATGTTTTAACTTCTCCTTGGCCTTTGCAATGTGGGCATTGACATGATCGAGAAATCAAGCCCACCGCCCAATGGACATCGCTTCATCCTTGTGGCAATCGATTACTTTACCAAGTGGCAGAAGGCAGCCTGTATGCATCTGTTACCAAGAATGTTGTGGCTCGATTCATCAAACATAATCTTATCTCGCCGGTATGGCACTCCCGAAAGGATTATCACAGATAACGGTTCCAATCTCAACAACAAGATGATCATTGAACTCATCGCAGCTTCAAGATCAAGCATCACAACCATCTCCTTATCGGCCTAAGATGAATGGCGGTGGAAGTCAGCCAACAAGAACATTAAGAAGATTATACGTAAGATGACAAGTGACTTACAAAGATTGGCATGAGATGTTACCATTTGCTCTTCATGGTTATCGCACTTCAAAGACGAACATCCAGTGGGCAACCCTTCTCTCTTGTATACGGTATGGAAGCCGCCTTACCCATCGAGGTTCAGATACCTCAACCGTAGTCTCCAAGACGCAGTTAGGTGAAGACGATTGGGTCGCATCGCCTTCCGATTAACTTGATTGATGAGAAACGACTGGCCCATCCGCCATGGATGATTATCGTGAAATGAATGATCGAGCATTTAACAAGAAGGTCAAACACCGAGTCTACCAAGTTGGTGACCTAGTAGTCACAAGATCATTCTTCCACAAGGTGATCCCTGGGCAAATGGACTCCCACCTACGAGGGACCATTTGTAGTCAAGATGATTTTCCATGGAGCTATGATACTTAGCACCATGGATGGTGAAGACTTCCCACACCCCGTGAACGCGGATATAGTCAAAAATACTACGATAAAAGAGACCCGCTAGGTCGATCGCCTAGGCAAAAATAGGAGATCCCGCGAACCAAAAGGTTCGGGCAAAAGTAAGGATATATAAAAACATGTACACCCTGCAAGTCGAAACCGAAAAGGCGGTCAAAAAAGGGTATCCCGTAGACTGAAACCCGAAGGGCGGTCTAGGCAAAAGTTAGATTTAAGCGACAACTATGTCTCTTCCGATCATCTCGCTCTGACTACTATCAAGATTCAAGGTTCAAATGGCTAAGATCACCACTCACTTTCTACCGGACAAGAAGGAGATGAGATAGTTGAAATATATGAGTACTAGCATAGTTGGAACTTAACAGATTGTTTCCGCATAGCTTTTACCTTTCTGTGTATAAAACTATTTGGCCATACGCCACCTCTTCAATAATACATATTCTTTCTTACAATTTCTCGCTATTGTTATTTGCAATAAGTCCAACGCTTGCTTTGAATGATTATACGCACTGACAATAAGAATCTAATCACAAACATAATGAAAAGTGAACATACAAAAGTGCTTACCATGTGCTCCGTGAATTGGGACTTTATCACGAAAGTCACTGCAGCATTCCCCCGTAGCATGATCCCCACAGCCAAGATCCAAGACCCGAAACTTGGTCGATAGTGCACCGGAGGAACCCACCTCATTCCCAGCCAGATTACAACGATCCTGACCATTCCAGCCCGGTCTCCCAGAACTATCAAATGCTCCTCCGCGAGATCTATACCTGTAATCCCCAAGAGAGCGCTCCCAAATTTCAACAGATCTACATACAAGGTCCCTAACAGATCGCCCGTGATTCTCCCTCGCAGGTCTATGAGATCTCCAACAACGAGCTTCTCAATCTCTACCTTCCTCAACAATATCTAGGCCCAAGACTTGGTCGATAGCATCGGAGGAATCCAGGTATCTTTCTTCTCCTTCAAAAGGACTTCACCTACTAATTCCCCAAGCAGAGTCGAATCCTCAAACAGAACATCCGCATCTTCTTCAAGATGGATATGTTTTGAAATACCACAACATCTATCATTCATACATTTCTCATAAAGTCATAATTCATGCATATGTCATTCTATACACATTGTCATGCATCATTCTTTGCATAGGACTAATATTCTATCAAAGTTTCTCTTGTTTTCTCCAAATGTAAAAGTCACTTCGACGCAATGTGTCCAGATTAAGCCCCGAATCGACGGGAAAACTATCTGAAAGACCGCCCTTGGTTGTCCTCCGACGACTGGTCCAGGATTAAGCCCCGAATCGACGGGAAAACTATCTGAAAGACCGCCTTTGGTTGTCCTCCGACGACTGGTCCAGGATTAAGCCCCGAACCGACGGGAAAACTATCCGAAGACCACTCCGTTATCCTCCGATAATGGCAATGGATCACCCGATGCACAACAGGAAGCTATCCACATTTTTGCCAACTACTATCTCCTCGAGTAATCCACGAAGATTTATTCTGATTCTTCCTATTATCAAAGAACTACGAGTCTAGCTGACGACTCAGTTGCCTTGGATGGCATCTTAAGCCCATCTCCGACTACTTATCAACAGGCTTCACTTTCGAATGCTGCATATGGTTAAAAATCAATACAAACCAATAACTTCATTCAAAATGAACACGAAGTCTAACGTATGACTCCCTCTAGATGGCATCTTAAGCCCATCTCCATGCTCCTTCCAGAACGACTACAGAGCCTAGCGACGGCTCACCCCAAGATCGAGCTTTCCGATGGCATCTTGCCCATCTCCTCAATTCTCCTATCAACATTCTCGAGTCTAGCGCACGACTCATCCTCCAAATAAGTATCCAAATGGCATCCGTAAGCCCATTCCCGCATCATCCACCAAATGAGTGCAAATTGTGTACTGAGTGTTCAATCATCTTCACCTGTGTCACGAAAGACAAGCATGTCAATCTAACCCTCCAGACAAGAAGATTGAACAGGGCAGCGTCACCCCAAAATTTTCCCTCCATCTACTCAAGAGATTTCATACATCTATGCTCAAGGATTCCAAGAGTTGATCGACAAACTCTCTCCTAGACAATCAACCCAAACTAGGGTTTGGTATCTCAAGTCAAGATGAACTCCAACATCTCCAATGGCCTTCATGCCTCCTCATATGCTTCAAAGATTCTCCATGTCAAGTTTCAAGCCTCACAAGTCAAGTTTCCTGCAATTGCTTGATGGTTGAAAATCGCAGATTGGACAAAAGTCAATCGTGGTCAACATACAACAAACTTCATAATTTTGGTCAACATCCTCATTTTGAAGTTACATTCATCATTTGATCAAGGGTTGATCATGATTCATCAAGAAAACTCAAGATTTTCAAAAGTCAAACTTTCTAAATTAGGTTTTGGTGAAAAGTCAATCGAACTTTGATGATCATAACTTTCATACTTTCTTAGAAATTTTTCCACCACCTCTTGTTTTGAAGGAAATTCAATTTCTACAACTTCATGTCTCACAAGAATGTCCAAAAATGCTTCATTTGAGAGGTATAGCTCAAAACATTATGTGTCATTTTCAAAGTCAACAAAAGTCAACTTTTTGATTTGAAGATATATTGAGCATGGTAACTCCAATTGAGATGAGACCAAGGACATTGTTTAGAGGACTCTTAGAGCTTTCCAAAAAGTCCAAGAACACTCAAAAATGTGGAAAATTGAGCAAGTTACACCATTCACAAGTTGGGCAATTTTGAAAGAATGCACAAAGAGAGATGCTTCCAAAAATCAAATCTTTTGCAAATGGGCTTGCTTTTTCTTCATCCAAACTTATTCCTCATGCAATTAGGAATATCCAAGCCCAATGCCACGAATTTTTGATTTATTTTTCTATTTAATTTTGAATTTATTCATTTAAATACAAATTAAATTTTAAAATAAATTGTAAAATCAAAATTAATTGAAGATTGATTTTATTCTTCCTTGAGATCCAAGTAATCCATTAAAAGCCGCAATTTCGAAATTGGATCAAAAAGGCAAGATTGGATTGAAATTGATCAATTTTGAAAATTTGATTTTCATGAAAATCAAATTTGATTATCATTGATTATTGATCAATTCTTTCCCAAATCAATCCCAAATCCATCCAAAGATATATTGATGCATACCAATCAAGAGGACGAAAAATTTCCTTGACCCTAACCTAATTCAAAAAATCGTGTTCTTGAAGCAATTGCAATCTTATTTCCACTGCTCTTTCAATATTTTGAGATTCCATTGCATTCCTTGGCATCTCCAGAGTCGATCCAGATACTTACTATTCAAAACCATCCGAATCAAGAAATTCAAATCGTTTGTTCACACTTTTTCCAAATTCGATTTTAACATTCATGCATTATTAACACGATTTGTTGTTGTTTTATGATCGTGATAAGTTTGCAAGCTTTTCTCGGTTGTTTGATTGTATTTTCATAGCTCTGGAGCTCGATATGCCATAGCTAGGGTTTGTAACCTCTAATTAGGCTTGTTAAAACGGAAAATTAGACCATGAGACTAGCACCAGTGAATTCGGAATGTTCGCGAATCGAACCATGGCCTTGGAACTTATTTATATTATGTTTGTTGATTTTTGAATTAGCTAGGACATAGCGTCGAACAATGGCCTCACTTAGCTCAAATATTCAAATCGAAGAAGATGAAGTCTGGCGAAGGAGGAAGCAATGGGAAGAGTCACAGATAATCCACTCACTCAGTCGAACACACGCGCAGCTCTCAAATTGGTCGCAGCAGGGATCTCAAGGTTTGAAAGGTCGCGAGTTCGAACCATGCCAAGGCCAATTTTGGTTTCTTTTTCTTAAACTCAATTATTTTCATATTTTCATGTTTTTTTTTTTTTTAATATTTTGCATTATTTTAATTTCTTTTCAATATTTTATTTCTGCATTAAAAATTACCAAAAAATATTTTCTTTTACATTTATTTCTGAAAATCTTTATTTAATTTAATAAATTAAAAATATAATTTTTGCATGCATATTTATTTTATTTATAATTTTGCATTTAAATCATTATAAATTCATTTTAATTATTAAATTGCATTAAATCCCAAAAATTATTTTAACTTATTTATCTTATTTCCAGCATGTATATTTTCCCATATTAAAATTTGCATTTTCTAACATTTTTCTCTTGTTCGATTCATATTGCATTTTCCGATTTCTTCTTTGTACAAAGTTGATCCGATTCGGACGTTTTCTTTATCATTTTATCATATTATTTTCCAATAATGTAATTGCTATGGGATGTAATAGTTTAATTTAGGATTTTCCGCATTTTAAATTATGTATCTCGCCTAAAGCCATGTAATAGCGTAGGTTTACTTTATACTTTCCGCACTTTACATTCCGATTTTACTTTCCGCACCCTATAAATGCTAGTAATTAGGTGTATGGCAAGATAAAATGAACATAGCCCACTAATTTTCAAGATAACATATTCTGAAATCAACACACTTCTTTTCACACACGCACCCCTTAGGGTAATTCTCTCGATGCCTTCGATTCAAAATGGTCATGTCCTCGAACGTAGAGGTATTCTAGCACCGTTTTCCAAACAAATCATCATAGTCCCTTCGATAAAGATCATAAGACCCACGATGTCGCTTCCGAATACATGATCTTGACCCGATTGTCGCCTACGAAAAATGATGATAGTCCCTTCGAATGTGCTAGGATACTTCCTACAAGTTGCCTTCTATGACCATCCGATGTCCCTTCGAATGTCCCGCTTACATCCAACGAATGGAGCTACCTACTAACTAATGGTATGGCTAGCGCTATTCTAAAGGAATGGAAGTACAAAACGACCAATTCGAGTGGGTAATAAGTCTTTAGTTGCTTGCTCTACCAAATGCTTTTCACACCACACACTCTTTTTCAAAGTTCAATTTCTTTTCAAAACGAAACATTTCCGAACACTTTGTATACATTCCTACATGAATCATTACAAAGTCAAAGCGAAATGCCTTTTCAAAACATTTTGTCAAACACACAGAAAGCAATTTTAAAAAGTGATCTAGAGCAACTAAGAGCCCGTAGATAACTACGGATGGAAAGGGGTGCTAATACCTTCCCTTTTCATAACCATTCTCCGAACTCGTAATCTAACGAAGGTCTTTTTCTCACTTTTACCTTCCCTTAATTGGATAAAATAAAAGTCGGTGGCGACTCTTGCTATCCGCACATTTGGATACAAAAATCCTACAAAGTCACCACCAGACATGCTAAGGCCACAATATCTTCAAATGCATTGAAACTCATAACTTTGAGGAATTCTCGGCTTTAATCAGAACTTACAAGTAAAACCTCTAACTCCACTTCAGTTTCAATCAATTTCAATGTCCTACGCTTTAGATGTAAGGCGATGCTATTTCTGTTTCCTAGGAACCTTTTCTAAACCGGGTGAATGGCATTTGTCAAGAATAGGCATCCCAAGTAGCTTAGAGAACTCTTTCCAAGGTAGGAACCAACTGATAACTGGAATGTAAAGCAATGGTACTGGATTTGGGCAAGTTCCTGGAATAGGGACATGCATCATATCTTCAAACCGAGATAACCAAGTCAAGTGTGAGTAACCATGTCTTTTGATGAATCGAGCATGGTCGCCAACTTAAAACCAAATCTTTGAAGTTGATTCGATAGTCTTTCAGGCTTCACAACCCCTACAAAATAGAAAGCAAAGATAAATCCCTAGTGGTCCTTGAAATAGTTAGATATGATATGCAATGTGATGATGTCATGATGTCATGTTTAGCACACAAACAATTCACACAATGAGCCTAGGTTTAAGGCTTGCAAGAGGTATAGGTGATTAACCCACCAAAAGTTTGAGTTGGTTCATCCCGTCCATTAATAGTAACCAAGTTCTAGGAATCTCACATCATTGATCTTCTCGAGATGCTTATTTCAATGACTACCAAGTGGTCAATCAAAATATCCCAAAGTCCGATCTCAATGAGCGTAGCATCGAGTATCAACCAACCTTAGTCTCTGCACCAAAGCCGACCATCTCACTACCTCTAATGGCTAAGACGGGTCAATTAAGGTTCTAAAGTTTAGTTAGTGCGATGACACCACACGTAAGCCAAATACTATCCTCAACTTGAAATGAAGAGTATCGTGACATCCAAAGTGTCACACTAACGTAGCCATCATGTTGACCGCTTCGATATACGCCTAAGGGTCGCGACGATTTATTGATACTTACCGAAAGGAAACCCGATCCGGTGTAGGATCCCCACAAAATATAATACCTACAACCCTTAAAGATAAATCAAGCAAGTCAAACAAATGAAAGCAATAAATGTGATCTAGAATCCCTAAGCATTCTCTCTTTAGGTGTCTCCCCGCAGAAGTCGCCAGCTAATACGTGAACTAACTTTGTAGATTTTTATATCACAAATGCTGGATAGCAAGAGTCGCCACCGACTTTTTTTTTATCCAATTAAGGAAGGTAAAAAGTACAGAAAAGACCTTCGTTAGATTCTCGAGTAGGGAGAAGGTTATGAAAAGGGAAGGTATTAGCACCCTTTCATCCGTAGTTATCTCATGGCTCTTAGCGTTCTTAGATCACTTTAAAATGCTTCGTGTGTTTGACAAAAATGTTTTAAAAGGTATTTCGCTTTGACTTTGTAATGATTCATGTAGGAATGTATACAAAGTGTTCGGAATGTTTCATTTTGAAAAGAGTTTGAACTTTGACAAAAGTGTGAGGTAAAAAGTATTTGATTTGAGCAAGCAACTAAAAGTCTTATTACCTACTTAATTGGTCGCGTGTTATTTTACGCTCCTTTAGAACAGCGCTATCCATACCATTAGTTGGTAGGTAACTATATTCGTTGGATAAACGGACATCGGATGGTCATAGAAGGCAATCAGGGAAGTATCCTAGCACATTTGAAGGGACTATCATCATTTTCGTAGGAAACAATCGAGGGTCAAGACATATATTTGTGGAGACATCAGGTCTATGATCTTTGTATCAGGGACTATGATGATTTGTTTTGAAGGCAACGTGCTAGAATACCTCACGCTCGAGGGACTTGACCATTTGAATTGTAAAGGAACAAGAGAGAATTACCCTAAGGGGTGCATGTGAAAGAGTGTGTTGATTTCGTATATTTTATCTGAAGTTAAGAGTGGTCTATGTTGATTTTAATTTGCCATACACGCCAATTACTAGCAGTCTATAGGGTGCGGAAAGTAACAAGGGAAAGATAAATCATACGCTATTACATGGCTTTGGGGCGTATACATAATTGAAAAGTATGGAAAAAAAAAGTCCTAATTAAACTATTACATCCCATAGGCAATTATACATAATATGGAAAAAGCGTAAAATTGTCCAAAACGATATAACTGTAAAAGATGAAAAATCGAAATACGAGAAATTGCATAAGAGGAAATGTTAGTAAAATAATAAATTTTGAATGAGAAAAGTTTTCATGCTAGAAATAACATTAATATGCTAAAATAATTTTTGGGATTTTGAGTTAATTTAATAATTAAAAATCAATTAAAGTGATTTAAATGATAAATAGAAATTAAATAAAATATACATGCAAAAATAATATTTTTAATATTATAAATTAAATAAACATTTTTCTCGATAATGCAAAAAATTAATTTTTGGTATTTTTAAATGCATGATAAAAATTATGAAAGATAAACTAAATGCATGAAAATATTAAATAGAAAATATAAAAAATAAAACATGTTAGTTTGTAAAGAAGCAAAAATAAATGGTCTTGCTGTGGATCGAATCGGTGACCTTGCCTTCACAACCCCACGCCCTTGACCAACTGAATCGGCTTGCACATGTGTTTGAAAACGGAGCGATGGATTTGGATGACGTCGCCCCTCGATGGTCCGAATCACGCTACCAAGACGCCTTCTTCGCTTTGAATTTTTGAAAAGATAGCGCCTCAGCGACGCCATCCCCTCGCAAATCTCAAAATCAAAGACAGCAATATAAATGACATTCAAAGGCATGGTTCGATTGGAAACATCGCTCTGAACACGATGGTGGTGGTCTTTGTCCAATTTTCCGCTTTAAGAAACCCTAATTCAAACCGAAACCCCAAGAATGGTAACCGTGTTTAAGGCCATGAAATTCAATCAACTACCCGAAAAGCTCAAGCTTGTTCTAAACACAAAACAGAACAAAACATGTTAATAATGCATGAGATTGAAAATCGATTTTGGAAAAGGAAGAACAAACCAAATCGATTGCTGATTCTTGATGGTTTTAACTTGTAAAGGTCTTGATCGACTCTAAACAAACCCAAGGAACACGATGGAATGCTCAAAATCGATTGAAAATCATAAACCAAGGCTGCAGATTGCTTGAAGGTCACGAATTTTTGACTTTAGGTTAGGTTCTTGAGGTATTTTTCTGCTCTAATTCTGATATGATTGTATATTTATAATGGATGGAAATTGAGTCGATTTGAGGAACAAATAATGGTTAATCATGCAAAGATCATTTGCTTTTGTACAAAATCAAATCTTATCTTTTTGATCAATTTCAATCAAATTCTTGTCAAATCCATGATAATTTCAATTTGCCTTTATGGGTTACTGGATCCCAAGAATGAGAGAAAAACAATTTGCAATTAATTTTGATTTTATACCTTATTTTTGAATTTAATTTGTATTTAAATGAATAAATCCAAATTAAATATAAAAAAAGTTACATTCGTGGCATTGGCTTGGATGTTTCAAATTGTATAAGGAACAAGTTTGAATGAAGAAAACTAGGCCCATTTGCAAAAATTATTTTTACAAGTATCTCTCTTTGTGCACTTCTTCAAAATTGCCCAACTTGCACAAGGTGTATTTTGCTCAATTTTCCACATTTTGAGTGTTCTTGGACTTTTAGAAATATCTAAGAGTCCTCTAAACAACCTATCGGTTTCATCTCAATTGAGTTTCCACGTCTAATATATCTTTAAAACAAAAGTTGACTTTTTGTTGACTTTGAAAAGGACCCAGAATATTTTGATCCATACCTTCCAAATGAAGCATTTTTGAACATTCTTGTGAGACATGAAGTTGTAGAGAATTGAATTTTCAAAACAAGAGGTGGTGGAAAACTTTCTAGAAAGTATGAAGAAGTTATGCTCACCAAAGTTTGGTTGACTTTTCACATAGAAACCCTAATTTAGAAAGTTTGACTTTTGAGCAAATCTTGAGTTTTCTTGATGAATCATGATCAACCCTTGATCAAATGATGAATGTGACTTTAAAATGAGGATGTTGACCAAAAATCATGAAGTTTGACTGTATGTTGACCACAGTTGACTTTTTGTCCAATACAACTGATTTTTAACCATCTGAGCAATTGTCTGAGGAAACTTGACTTGTGAGGCTTGAAACTTGTCATGGAGAATCTTTGAATCATATGAGGAGGCATGATGAACATTAGAGATGTTGGAAGTCCATTTGGATCTGAGAATTACCAAACCCTAGTTTGGGTTGATTGTCTAAGAGAGGGTTTGTCCGATCAACCCTCGAGGAACTTTGAGCATGGATGTAGGAAATGTGCCTTGAGAAGTAGGAGGGCAAATTTTGGGGTATTACACCGCCCCTGTTCAATCTTCTTGTACCGAAGGGTTAGATTGGCGGTTGTCTTCGTGACCTGTAGGTAGAAGATTATTGAACACTCGAGTACACCCGAAAATTTGCACTCGCTGTTGGTTGATGATGCGGGAATGGGCTTACAGATGCCATTTGGAGGAGTCGGAGACTTCCCTGGGGAAATGAGTCGATAATTAGACTCGAGGATGTCTCCGAATAGAGAACGGTGGAGATGGGCTTAAGATGCCATCTGGAAAGATCGATGCCTGGGAGTGAGCCGACGCTAGGCTCTCAAGAGATGTTCTGGAAGTGAAAGGAGTGGGGCTTAGGATGCCATCCGGAGGAATCGTACATTAGACCTCGTGGCTCATCTTTGAATGAAGTTATTGGTTTGTATTGGTTTTTAACCAAATATGCAGATTCAAGGTGGAGAAATGTTGACAAGTAATCCGAGACGGGCTTAAGATGCCATCCAAGGCAAAAGTCGCGGCGCCAGAGAGTTGCCGTTGATAATAAGAGAGAGTCGAATATATCTTCAGGCCGATTACTCCGAGGATAGTAGTTGGCGAAATGATGCATTGCAGGTCAGTATTGATCCAATGCCCAGTATCGGAGGATAACCTGATCGTGCTCGTATATTTTTCCCGCCTAGCTGGGTATTAATCCCGGATCCGTTGTCGGAGGACAACGAGGTCGCTCAGATAGTTTTCCGTCTCGCTTCGTACATCTCGACCCGCTGTCGGAGGACAACTAGGTGGTTGTTCGATAGTTTTCCCGTCTGGCTTTGGGTATTAATCCTGGACCTGCTTGTTTTTAAAAGTGATCTTCACCTATTTTGGAGAAAACAAGAGAAACCTTGATAGAATATCGTTAGTCTTATGCAAGTTATGATGCATGACGATGTTTATGAATGACATATGCATAAATTATGACTTTTATGAGTAATGTATGAATGATAGATGTTGTGGAATTTCTAACATATCCATCTTGAAGAAGATGGATGCCCGAGGACCGCTGACTGCTTGGGGATGAAGTGGATGGAAACCCTGAGAAGAAAGATAACTTCGATTCCTCCGATGCACTATCTGACCAGGTCTTGAGCCTAGATATTGTTGAGGCTGGTAGAGATCGAGAAAAAGGTGTAGGTTTCTCCGATGCACTATTTGACCAAGTTTCGTGTCCTGTACCACTGCCAGTTTGGGAAATGATGATTGCTAAGAGATATTTTGTTGGGATAAATACTGCCGATGAAATATCATTGCTCGAGACCCATGTAACATGATTTAGTCGAGTGAATCACCGCCGGGGACCAACATATACCGTGGAAGGTTTGTAGGAGCGACGCTCTGGGGATCATGCTTATGGGAATGCATTGTGACTTTCGTCATCTCAATTCCTCGAGCTCGTAGTAATTACTTTTGCATGTTCACCGTTTGTGAATAGATTTATATTGTCGATAATCATTCGTAGAAAACGTTGACTTTATGCAAACAACAATAGCAAAAATTATAAAGAGAAATAACTTGTATTTATTTGAATGTGGGCGATGGCCAAGTAGTATGTATACAAGAGAAGTAAAAGCTATGGAAACAATCTTTAAGTTCCAACTATGCTAGTACTCATATATTTCAACTATCTCATCTCCTTGTACAAGAGAAAGTGAGTAGACCGATTTCGCCATTTGAATCTTGAATGCCGATAGTAGTCTCGTAGATAGGTGATCTCGAACGAGACATAGTCGCACGCTGATCCCTAACTTTGCCTAGACCGCCTTTCGGGTTTTCGCCCACCGATACCTTTTTGCCCAAGCACTTTCGTGTTTTCTTGCCGTGTACATGTTTTGTATATATCCTTAACTTTTGCCCGAACCTTTTGGTTCGCCAGATGCCCTTATTTTTGCCTAGGTCACGACCTAGCGGGTCTCATTTATGCGTAGTATTTTGACTATGTCAGTCATGTGTGTGTGAGAAGTCTTCACCATCCATGGTGCTAAGTATCATAGCTCCGCCGAAAAATACTGTTTTGACTACAAACGGTCCCTCATAGGTGGAGTCCATTTGCCCTCGATCACCTTGTGGAAGAATGATGCGCTTGACTACTAGATTACCGACTTGGTAGACTGTGCTTGACCTTCTTGTTAAATGCTCGATCATTCGCTCGATAGATCCGCCCATGGCAGATGGATGCGAGTCGCTTTTTCATCGATCAAATTAATCTGGTCCAGGAGAGTCTTGACCAATCGCTCGCTTAACTCTGCCCCCAGGTGACTCGTTGAGGAATCGAACTCAATTGGTAGGACCGCCCATACCGCATACGAGAGCGGGGGTCGTTGATGTCCATACAGTGCGATAACCATGAAGAGCAAATGGTAACATCTATGCCAATCTTTGTAAGTCATCGCATTTTCTATATAATCTTCTTAATGTTCTTGTTGGCGGCCCACAACGCCATTCATCTTAGGTCGATACGAGAAGAAGTTTGATGTTGATCTTGAATCGCGTGCGAGTTCGGTGATCATCTTGTTGTTGAGATTAGAGCCATTATCTCGTGATAATCCTTCGGGAGTGCCATACCGATGATAAGATTGTGTTTGATGAATCGAGCCACAACATTCTTGGTAACAGATGCAACGAGGGCTTCTCTACCCATTTGGTGAAATAATCAATTGCCACAAGGATGAAACGATGTCCGCTGGAAGCTGTGGGCTTGATTTCCGATCATGTCAATGCCCCATATTGCAAAATGGCCAAGGAGCGAAGAACATTCAGAGGTAATCGAGGTATGTGCACTTTGTCCAGATAACCGCATTTGTGACAAGATCGAGGATAGCGGTGACAATCGCTTCCATGATGGACCAATAGTAACCTATTCTCAAAATCTTCTTAGCCATCGTATGTCCAATCGGAGTGGGTACCAAATGCACTTCATGTAACTCTTCCATGATACGCTAGGCCGTTTCTCCTACTACAAGAGAGTAAGCACAAGTCGTTGCGCTGTATAAGATGTCGTTGTTGAGGAAGAATTTAGAAGCCAATCTCCTCAAGAATTTCTTATCATTGATAGATGCCCCTCATGGATATTCCCGAGTCTCAAGATACCTCTTCACGTCATAACCAAGGTTTTCTCTCCGTCAAGCTCATAACAATATGCTGGTTCGCCAAACTTCTCAATGATGATCCGGGGCCTCCGCTGTCCCATCCGACCTT
The DNA here is from genome assembly GCA_021764765.1 of Vicia sativa. Taxonomy (NCBI): domain Eukaryota; kingdom Viridiplantae; phylum Streptophyta; class Magnoliopsida; order Fabales; family Fabaceae; genus Vicia; species Vicia sativa. The sequence continues at coordinate 71,767,932 of CM038794.1, read as the reverse complement.
GAACATAGATGATATAATAGCAATGCGTCTCGCCAACCGATTCTCTTTTCGTGGAATGTGATTGAAGGTGATCTCTTTGAAATAGGGATCAAACTCAAAACATGCTCGATACGGAATGAGATTCGGATGTCAGATCCCACCGCCCCTTAACTCGACCGATCACCAAAGTCGAGTTCCATATACTGCAAGAACTTGATTCTCAAGTCAATAGCGCCTTTGATACCAAGGATGCACGCTCAGATTCGCTGTTGGTGCAACAATTATGTCCAGAATATTAACAAGGTTTAAATCCAGTATCGATCCTTGTTCAGGTCCTTCGTCTGGGCCTCGGTTCAAAGAACTGTGAATAAAACATCTTCATCTCGAAACTGAATTGTGAAAGATAGACTGATAGTCATTCACGTTTGACGAGCCAATGATCGCCACTTTTACTTTGATCGTCGATAGTGCACCGATGTCATACTTTTCCCAAGATCATTATCTTGTTATTCTTCCCAGAGAGCCTGTTTTCAAATATGTATTTTATTGATCCATTCCGGAGATCTAATGTCAAATATATACTGTCTTAGTCGGCTAAATTTCAAGTTAAACGCTAAAGTTTTCTGAGTTGTGAGTATCTTGTTTCACCCTAGAAACTTTTGCTAAGGTAGTATATTGCATACCTTTTTCGACTGCATCGCCATGTTGCCCCAACACACACTCCATTATTTCAACATGCCAAGTACATGATAAGAGGTCTTCGGGCGTATGGCATCGATGAGGATTCGTAGATACCCTTGATTTTGTCAAAAGCGATCCGGCAATCGCGCTCCATTCCACCACTTGATCTTCTTCACATCTTGAAGATTGGTCAAGAAGCGCTAGAGTGCAATGAATCGCAATGTATCAACCGGCCCAAAACCCTCGACTTCCTTCTGTAGGGAGCCGGCATCTTAAATGGTTTAACCTCCGTGGTCAACCTCAATGCCTTTACACAAAGGACAACAAACCCTATGAAGTCATCGATCGACTCCAAAGACGCAACTTGTCGATTAAGTCTCGCCAAAACTTCTTCAACTGGCCAAATAGTTTTCGCGATGGTCAAGTGTTCTTCTTCGTCTATGATCGAAGCTATCATATCATCGACGCAAACGCCTATCTCGTGATGAATCATGTCATGAATAAAAGTCACCATAGCACGATAAAGGGGCGGTGTTCTTCAACCGAACGACATAACCTTTTGCAGCGTAAAGTGCCCCACTGTAAGGAAAGTAGTCTTCTCCATCTTCGAGCCATTTTGATCTGATTGTAACCGGAGAAACCATCCATGAAGGAGAAAACCTTATGCCGAGCGGTGTTGCTCAACAGACATCAATATGAGGAAGTGAAAATCGTCTTCGGACTTGCTTTGTTCTATGATCAATCACATACACATTTGTACCTTGCCATCCTTCGGGGCACAGTATTCACATTAGCAACCCATTGTAAAGTAAAACAATTAAGAAACCGGCATTGAACTGCTTCATAACTTCGCTTTGATTTTCTCTACATCTCGTGACGGACACGATTTAACTCTTCTATTTCACCGAGAAAACCTTCTTTTGTCGGCAATCGTGTACCACAATATCAATGTCAAACCTTCGCATTCTTCGTGATGATCAAGCAAAACCTCAATATAGTCTCTCGAAAGAATCCTCAACCAATATTTCTTTAAACCGCCTCAAGACCCACCCTATCTTGATCTCTTTCCGCCTTCAAGACATCCAAATTCAACCTCAACTTGCTCTTCGTAAGGGTCAGATAACCTCTCCTTGTTGTAGCCCGACAAGTTCTCCGGCATCATAATCTTCCTCACTCCTTCTACTTTGGTAGATCATTATCAAAGTCATATTTAGCAATAGCATAGTCAATATCAACCCAGATTCGGAGGATTCTCGCAAAGGTATCACGTGTGTAAGAAACACATAGCTTTTGAAGGTGATAGCAAAAAGAAAGAAACAACAACCCGAATGCAAAAGTCCAACGGTTTTATTGAATGAAAATATGCAAATGATGACAATAACCTCACAAACGAGCTCATGATGCCCCGGCAAGGCACTAGGCTTTAGAGTTTATTGTTCAAAACATAGAAAATACAGAAGCAAAACAAAAACAAAATGCAGCAATTACTCCCGTGATAAAGGAGATTGGCACGACGCTTCAAACGAGGCCATCCTAGGAGGAGTCAGGTATAACTTCAGAGGACGGAGAGTCTACAGCATGACTCCGGGATTGTTTCAAAAGCTTGACAAGGAGTCTCAAAGAATTCACCCTCCACCTTGAGGTATCTCTAAATGACGTAGATGACTGACCATATTCTTTCTTCACCCATACTATAACAACCTTCCCTTTCACCGGGTACTCAGCTTTCAGATGCAAGGTAGAGGTACGCCCATGTGTATCCAAGGCCCGTAAGTAAGAGTAAGCTGGACGATGTCCATGATACAAAGAAAGTGGAGTCAAAAGTTCGGGAACCGATCTTTAATCGCGGGAATGGAGTCCAAGTACTGCTTTTGCTTAGAACCATCAAAAGCTCTCAATTATGTCACCGGGTTTCGAACCAATCCTTCAACATCAAGTCGATCAAAAGCAGCCTCGTAGGATGTTCAAAGCAAAACCGATATCCACTAAAACATGAGATAATGTGGAGTGCCCTTGCATTCAACAGATGTGCAAGGCTTTATTGTGTTTCTTCCCAAGATGAGTCAACCAACATCAGAGAAACCCAGTCAGTTGTTGGCAGCCAGTTAGCAATACAATCTTCGAACCTGTCAAGTAGTAGCATTCAAGGTACGTGAGCATTCTTCGTAACTCACCAAGGCATTAGTATGAGCCTCGAGCACAAAGAGCAAAGCAAGCATGGAGATCTTGATGGAGTCTGTCCCAAGTTTCCACAACATTTTAATCACTCTTCTTGATAATTCTAATTTCCTCCATTTCTTGTTTGAGGTGTCCTCGTGAACTTCCTTTGGTACTTCTGGCTGAGCAGGATGAGTCACTGGTTCTTTCCCTCTAGCTTGGGGAATGGGTTGAATAGCTGGAATGCGAGCTGGAGTCGCAGTGTCCTTTGGAGGAGAGATTTCTAGAGAGAATACTCTTCCGGTTCGGGTCACCTTACTTGATCCGGTGATGTTGTCAATGTCAAGGATGGTAGCTTCAACTGTAAGATCTTCAATGGTCAAAGGATCTTGCTTGACGCCATGATAGTAAACATCTGCTCCATAGTTCCAAGGAATACCTTTGTTAGAGGAATACGGTACTGGCCTTGGAGAGGTAATGGTGAGAGGTGCCACTCTAGGCACGGAATCAACAGAGGGAATCCTTATTGTGTTAACATCAGCATAGTCTTCTGGGAAATCGTCACCCCATCCGGTCGCCTTAACATCTTCAATAGGAATCTTGTAGCTCTCGTGACGTACTTCACCATGTAATCAAACCTTCCACTTGGTGACCCAAGGTATCCATGCAGATGGTATAGTTTCATTCACATTTCAATCTTCCGCTTAGACATGTCTTCACACGACTCTCTACAAAGTGGTTTCGTGAAATAGTATCTCACGGTTATCCATCATGCACTGAACACGTCTTCTCAACCAAGCACAACCATCAAAAGTGACGGGGCACCAACGGCATTCTTCGGCATCCTGGTTGACACCGGCTTACAGCAAATTCTTCTTAACAAATACATGAGGAATGGTCAAGTCATCTATGTTGAAACATAAGTATCTTCCCAATGCATTGGAACTTTGTCATGGTTAGGCATAGGCGTTGATCACATTCGAGTCTCACGGAGGATCAAACTCAATATGCTTAGCTTCAATCATATCTTGAATTTTGTTCTTCAGAGCCCCAACAATTGTCGTTGTCGTCCCCGGCTATTGGAATGGTAAGCACACTTAGCATTAGATCGTACGCTGGAGAGGAAGTGTTGACACTCTGAGGAGGATCCTTCAAATTAATCATCCCTGCTTTCAACATGTGTTGCAAGGCTTGCGACAACGGCATGTTGATCTTTGTAAACTGTCTTCGTGGCGTATTCTGGCTACGCGCGCCGTCTCGCTGAGGTTGTGCTGATGTAGGATTGGAGATCACAACTGCCCCCACAGATTGAGCACGGTCAGTTTTGGCTCGGCTTTTCTGACCATATCCAGCATTAGCTTCTTTCTTACCACCAAAAGATCTCTTCGCAGCATTTGAGTATGACTCTATCTGAATCTTTCCACTCTTGATACCAGCTTCAATACGCTCGCCTGTCAATATCAACTCGGTGAATCCGGCCGGAGAGTTTCCAATAAGATGATTGAAGAATGGGCCTGTCAGTGTTCCCATAAACATATCAACCAACTCCCTATTGGACAAGGGTGGTTGAACTCTACCTGCTAGATCTCTCCATTTCTGAGCATACTCTTTGAACTTCTCATCACGACCCATGGACATGCTCTGTAGTTGCATGCGAGTGGGTGTCAATTCAGCATTGTACTCCTATTGTCTGTAGAAAGCATCTGCTAAGTCACACCAAGTACGGATACGGTCATTCTCTAGCTGATAATACCACTCCAATTGAGTTCGGACAAACTCTTGAAAATAGTGCATCCACAACTTTTCTGTCATCACAAGCAGGGATTGATCTTTGAACATAGGACTTCAAATTTTGGACAAGAAATGCCGTCATATTTGGCAAAAGTTGGAACTTTGAACTTGGGAGGAATCACAACACCAGGAATAAGACTCAGATCATCAAAATTCAGTCCGGACATTTTCAGATTTTCCACAGCATTCAGACGGTCTTCAAGTTGCTTGTACTTGTCACCTTCATCAGAGTACTGGCTATAGTCAGAGCGATCCTCTCTCTCCTTCTCAGGCTCACGCTGGTCATCTTCATTACCCTTGACACTCCCCTCATCCTTGACACTTCTTTCAGAGAGTTCTATCCGACTAACCACTTTAGGACCACCCTTGTAACGTCTGCCCATGTTGAGAAGACCAACAACCTTCTTCTTCCTGTTGATGAGCTTTTTCAGATCTTCTTGGCCTTGGACCAAGCTGGTGAACATCTGCTGAAACTGAGCATTCTGAGCCTGGAGATCTTTGACAGTCTGTTCAAGAGCCATTTCTGCTAAAATAAATAGCGAGAGAATGAGAAAACCAATCTTCAATGTACCTGTGATGCAATGTTATGCTATGATATGCAATGTTTATGCAAATGCAATGCAATGTTTTCAAGGACCTTAGAGATTTAAATTTGTTAAACAAGCAAGAACAAACATTTATTAGTACTCTTTTTATTCTTTTTCTTTTAAGTACAAAGATAGTTCAAACAATAAAAGAAAACACGTAAACTAGAGCTCTAAGTCTCCATGGGCTTCCTCCTGATGTTGAGGTAGGCGTTGATGTTTCGCTCCTCGTGAAGTAGCTTGGTCAACTCTCTAGCACTTTCTTCACTTTCATAGCACTGAGCTTCAAAGGTATCTTCTTTTAGTTGAATCCAGGATCTCTTCAAGTCTTCAAATCAGTAGGCATGTCGATGGAGAACAAGATAGGGTACGTCACCTATAGCAATGGTTCCATAATTATGGTAGAACAGGCGTGAATGGCATCATGAGGTTTTGAGCTCGAGTCACACCCATTTGAGGTAAGGTTCCCAAGGAATGGAGTTTTGGTGCCCCAAAGTCTTGGTATCAGTCTTCTTTACCATGCCCCATGCAGCGAATCCTTGCACTGGAGATCGTGGTTGTAGTCGAACACAATATCTTGGAGAAGCATATCATGAGGGCATCTCTTCGAGAAAACCAAACTAACGAGCTAGATAAGGGTTGTAAGTAATACCTCCTTATACCAAGGTGGTACATTAGGGAATTCTCCACAACGCTCAATGAATGTGAAGTCCTTTTGAGAGAAAAAGGTTCCAACGGATATCCGAATGAGAGAGTGACATCAGCCTTTGAGACCACTTCAACCTTTGTTCGTTCTTCAAAACTGATGGAGGAAGGTCGAAATAAACCATTGGAAAGTAACGGTATGCAACACATGAGAGTTCCTTGTCTCTTTGATAGTACAGTGTGAGAGAATGTAGGATATCTCCAAGTAAAGTAGGCACAGGATTGCGGTAAGAAACAACTTGATGGCATTGACATCATCAATTGATCCGAGTTAGGAATAGAACCAAACCATAGATTAGCAAGGCCACAATATCTTCAAATGCATGGAAACTCATAACTTTGAGGAATTCTAGCTTTAATCGGGAACTTGGCAAGTAAACCCTTAACTCGCCTAGTTTCCCAATTGGCTTCAATGTCTGAGCTTAAGATGTAAGGCGGATGTATGTCTTCATACTTAGGAACCTTTTCTAAACCGGTGAATGGCATTTGGTCAAGAATAGGTATCCCAAGTAGCTTAGAGAACTCTTCCAAGGTAGGAACCAACTGATAACTGGAATGTAAAGCAATGGTGTTTCGGATCAAGAACTCGAATAGGACATGCATCATATCTTCTTCAAAACCGAGATAACCAAGTCAAGTAGATAACCATGTCTTTTGATGAACGAGCATGGTCGGGAATCTCTAAAAATTTTTGAGTGAGAAGGTATACCCATGAAGTTGATTCGGATAGTCTTTCTAGAAGCCATAACCCCTACAAAACAAAGATAAACCTAGGTCCTTGAAATAGTTAGATATGATATGTAATGATGATGTCATGATGTCATGTTTAGCACACATAAACAATTCACACAATGAGCCTAGGTTTAAGGCTTGCAAGAGGTATAGGTGATTACCCCACCAAAAGTTTGAGTTGGTTCATCCTGTCCATAATAGTAATGGTTCTAGGAATCTCACACATCATTGATCTTTTTCAATACGACTACCAAGTGGTTCGAAAATATCCCAAAAGTCTGATCTCAATGAGCGTAGCATCGGTATCAACCAACCTTAGTCCACCAAAGCCGACCATCTCACTACCTTCTAATGGCCAAGATGGGTCAATTAAGGTTCTAAAAGTTTATTAGTGCTTGATGACACCAGAAGCCAAATACTATCCTCAACTTGGAAATGAAGAGTATCAGGACATCCAAAGTGTCACACTAACGTAGCCATCATTGACCGTTTAGATATACGCCTAACGGTCATGACGATTTATTGCTACTTACCTAAAAGGAAACCCCGGATGTAGATCCCCACAAATATAATACCCAAGCAACCCTTAAAGATAAATCAAGCAAGTCAAACAGAAAGCAATAATGTGATCTAGAAATCCCTAGGTATTTCTCTTTAGGGTGTCTCCCTATGAAGTCGCCATTTGAACTGATCTTTGTAGATTTTTAAAATATGCGGATAGCAAGAGTCGCCACCGACTTTTCTTTTATCCAATTAAGGGAAGGTAAAATGTAAAAAACCTTCGTTGGATTTGTAAGGAGAAGGTTATGAAAGGGAAGGTATTAGCACCCTTTCATCCGTAGTTATCTACGGCTCTTAGTTGCTCAGATCACTTTAAAAATGTGCTTTCTCGTGTGTTTGACAAAAATGTTTTGAAAAGGCATTTCGCTTTGACTTTGTAATGATTCATGTAGGAATGTATACAAAGTGTTCGGAATGTTTCATTTTGAAAAGAGTTTGAACTTTGACAAAAGTGAGGTAAAAAGTATTTGATTTGAGCAAGCACCAAAAGTCTTATTACTTACCTTTAATTGGTCTTTTCGTGTTATTTTATGTCCTTTAGAACAAAGCGCTATCCATACCATTAGTTGGTAGGTAACTCTATTCGTTGGATGTAAAATTCGGGGACATCGGATGGTCATAAGGCAACTTGTAGGAAGTATCCTAGCACATTTGAAGGGACTATCATCATTTTCATAAGCAACAATCGAGGTCAAGATCATGTATTTGTAGGCGACATCGTGGGTCTATGATCTCTTGTAATGAAGGACTATGATGATTTGTTTTGAAGGCAACGGTGCTAGAATACCTCACGCTCGAGGGACTTGACCATTTGAATTCGAAGGCAAATAAGAGAGAATTACCCTAAGGTACGAAAGAGTGTGTTGATTTCAGATATTTTATCTTGAAGTTAAGAGTGGTCTATGTTGATTTTAATCTTGCCATACACGCCTAATTACTAGCAGTTTATAGGGTGCGGAAAGTAAATTGCGGAAAGATTAATCCTACGCTATTACATGGCTTTGGGGCAGATACATAATTGAAAAGTGCGGAAAATAAAAGTCCTAATTAAACTATTACATCCCATAGGCAATTACATAATATGAAAAGAAAGCGGTAAAAATTGTCCGAAACGATATAACCTGTAAACAGATGAAAATCAGGAAATACGAGGAAATTGCAAAGAGGAAAATGTTAGTAAAAATTATAATTTTTGAATAAGAAAACTTTTTCATACTAGAAATAACATTAATATACTAAAATAATTTTTTGGGATTTTTTGGAGTTAATTTAATAATTAAAAATCAATTAAAAGTGATTTAAATGATAAAATAGAAATTAAATAAAATATGCATGCAAAAAAAAAAAATTTAATTTTATAAATTAAATAAACATTTTTCTGATGTGTATGCAAAAAAATAAATATTTTTGGTATTTTTTAAATGCATGATAAAAATTATGACAGATAAATTAAATGCATGAAAATATTAAATAGAAAATATAAAAATAAGAAAACATGTTAGTTTGTAAAGAAGCAAAATAAATGGTCTTGCCAGGGATCGAACTGGTGACCTTGCCTTCACAACCCCACGCCTTGACCAACTGAGCTGGCTTGCACACGTGTTTGAAAAACGGAGCGAATGGAATTTGGACAGACGTCGTTCCCTGATGGTCCAGATCACGCGCCAAGCATCGCGCCTTCTTCGTTTGAATTTTTGAAAAGATAGCGCTACCAAAGTTTAACGCTTATAGTCCCTCGTAAATCTCAAAATCAAACACAGGTAATATAAATGACATTCAAAGGCATGGTTTGATTGGAAACATCGTCCTGAACACGATGGTGATGGTCTTTTGGTCAAATTTTTCCGTTTTAAGGAATCCCTAATTCGAAACCGAAAACCCTAGTAATGGTAACTCGTGTTTTAGGCCATGGAAATTCAATCAAACTACCCAGAAAGCTTCCAAGCTTCGTTCTAAACACAAAAACAACAACAAAACATGTTAATAATGCATGAGAATTGAAAATCGATTTTGGAAAAGGAAGAACAAACCGAAATCGGGATTGCTTGATTCTTGATGGTTTTGTAACTTGTAAAGGTCTGGATCGACTATAAACAACCCAAGGAACACGATGGAATGCTCAAAATCGATTGAAAATCACTGAAACCAAGGCTGCAGATTGCTTGAAGGTCACAGATTTTTTGACTTTAGGTTAGGGTTCTTGAGGCAATTTTTCTGTTCTAATTCATGTGATATGCATTGTATATTTATAATGGATGGAATTGAGATATTTGAGGAACAAATAATGGTTAATCAATGCAAAGATCATTTGATTTTGAACAAAATCAAATCTTATCTTTTTTGATCAATTTCAATCAAATTCTTGCCGAATCCATGATAATTTTGAAATTTGCCAGCCTTTATGGGTTACTTGGATCCCAAGAATGAGAGAAAAAATCAATTTGCAATTAATTTTGATTTTATACCTTATTTTTGAATTTAATTTGTATTTAAATGAATAAAATCCAAATTAAATAGAAAAACAAAGTTAAAATTCGTGGCATTGGGCTTGGATGTTCCAAATTGTATAAGGAACAAGTTTGAATGAAGAAAGACTAGGCCCATTTGCAAAAATTTTGATATTTACAAGTATCTCTCTTTGTGCACTTCTTCAAAATTGTCCAACTTGCACAAGGTGTATTTTGCTCAATTTTCCACATTTTTGAGTGTTCTTGGACTTTTTAGAAAGCTCTAAGAGTCCTCTAACCAACCTCTTTAGTTTCATCTCAATTGGAGTTTCCACGCTCAATATATCTTCAAAACAAAAGTTGACTTTTGTTGACTTTGAAAATGACCTCATAATGTTTTGATCCATACCTTCCAAATGAAGCATTTTTGAACATTCTTGTGAGACATGAAGTTGTAGAGAATTGAATTTCCTTCAAAACAAGAGGTGGTGGAAAAATTTCGTAAGAAAGTATGAAGAAGTTATGCTCGGTAAAGTTTGGTTGACTTTTCACCAAAACCTAATTTGGAAAGTTTGACTTTGAGCAAATTTTGAGTTTTCTTGATGAATCATGATCAATCCTTGATCAAATGATGAATGTGACTTTAAAATGAGGATGTTGACCAAAAATCGTGAAGTTTGATTGTATGTTGACCACAATTGACTTTTTGTCCAATACAACCTGACAACCATCCTATAAATTGCCCGAGGAAACTTGACTTGTGAGGCTTGAAACTTGTCATGGAGAATCTTTGAAGCATATGAGGAGGCATGATGAACATTGGAGATGTTGGAAGTCCATTTGGATCTTAGAATTACCAAACCCTAGTTTGGGTTGATTGTCTAAGAGAGGGTTTGTCTGATCAACCCTTGAGGAATCTTGAGCATGGATGTAGGAAATGCCTTGAGAGGTAGGAGGAAAATTTTGGGGTATGACACTGCCCCTCGCTCTATCTTCTGTACTGGAAGGGTTAGATTGGCTTGCGCTTCATGACGTGGAGTAGAAGATGATTGAACACTCGAGTACACCTGAAAATTTGCACTACTGTTGGCTTAAGATGGGAATAGGCCGCTTTACATGCCACTGGAGAGTCGGAGACTGCTATGGGAAATGAGTCACATAATTAGACTCGCAGATGTCTCCTGAATAGGAGAACGTGGAGATGGGCTTAAGATGCCATCCGGAAAGATCGACAAGGAGTGAGCCGACGCTAGGCTCGGTAGATGTTCGAAGTGAAAGGAGATGGGCTTAGGATGCCATCCGGAGGAGTCGTATCGTTAGACCTCGTGCTCATCTTTGAATGAAGTTATTGGTTTGTATTGGTTTTTAACCAAATATGCAGCACCGGTGGATAAATGTTGACAAGTAATCTAGAGATGGGCTTAAGACCATCCACAACCCAGCTCTACGTACGCTAGACTCAGTAGTTGTTGTTGATAATAAGAGATAGCGATATCTTCGCATGATTACTACGAGGGATAATAGTAGTTGCGAAATGTGACAGCTTCCTCAAGCAGCTTTTGCATCGATCCAATGCATGTTATCGGAGGATAACCCGTGATCGCCGTATAGTTTTCCGCTCAGCTTCCGGGTTAATCCTGGATCCGTTGTCGGAGGACAAACCAGGGCGGTCGTTAGATAGTTTTCCAACCGGCCGGTATTAATCCCGGACTCGCTGTCGGAGACAACTAGGGTGTCGCTCAGATAGTTTTCCCGTCTACCGGGTATTAATCCCTGACCCTGCTTTTTGTTTTAGAAGTGATCTTCACTGCTTTGGAGAAACAGAGAAACCTTTGATAGAATGTCGTTAGTCTTATGCAAGTTATGATGCATGACGATGATGGATGACACATGCATAAATTCAGGACTTTTATGAGTAATGTATGAATGATAGATGTTGTGGTATTTTGAAACACATCCATCTTGAAGAAGATATGGATGCTGCCTCGCCTAGGACCGGGATTGTTGGGGATGAAGTGGATGGAAACCCCGAGAAGAAAGATAACTTGATTCCTCCGAGCACTACCGACCAGTCTTGTTTCCAGATATTGTTGAGGCCGGTAGAGATCGAAACACGCTAAT